>JAHRHZ010000021.1:37242377-37265708 GCA_024137785.1 Ginglymostoma cirratum
GGAGGGGATAGGTGAGAGGAAAAACAGGTTAGGGAGGTGAAGATGAGCTGGGCTGGTTTTGGGATGCAGTTGGGGGAGGGGAGATTTTGAAGCTTGTGAAATCCACATTGATACCATTGGGCTGCAGGGTTCCCAGGCTGAATATGATTTGCTGTTCCTGCAGCCTTCGGGTGGCATCACTGTGGCATTGCAGGAGGCCCAGGATGGACATGTCGTCTGAGGAATGGGAGGGGGAGTTGAAATGGTTCGCGACTGGGAGGTGCAGTTGTTTGTTGCGAACTGAGCACAGGTGTTCTGCAAAGCGATCCCCAAGCCTCCGCTTGGTTTCCCCGATGTAGAGGTAGCCACAACGGGTACAGCGGATGCAGTATACCACATTGGCAGATGTGCAGGTGAACATCTGCCTGATGTGGAATGTCTTCTTGGGGCCTGGGATTGGGGTGAGGGAGGAGGTGTGGGGGCAGGTGTAGCACTTGCTGCGGTTGCAGGGAAAAGTGCCGGGTGTGGTGGGGCTGGAGGGGAGTGTGGAGCGGACAAGGGAGTTGCGGAGGGAGTGGTCCCTCTGGAAGGCAGATAAGGGTGGGGAGGGAAAACTGTCTTTGGTGGTGGGGTCTGATTGCAGATGGCGGAAGTGTCGGAGGATGATGCGTTAGATCCAGAGGTTGGTGGGGTGGTACGTGAGGACAAGGGGGATTCTTTTTTGGTTATTATTGCGGGGACGGGGCGTGAGGGATGAGTTCCGGGAAATGCGGGAGACACGGTCGAGGGCCTTCTCGACCACTGTTGGGGGGAAGTTGCAGTCCTTGAAGAATGAAGACATCTGAGATGTACGGGAGTGGAATGCCTCATCCTGGGAGCAGATGCGGCGGAGGCGAAGGAATTGGGAATAGGGGATGGCATTTTTGCAGGAAGGTGGGTGGGAAGAGGTGTATTCCAGGTAGCTGTGGGAGTCAGTGGGCTTGAAGTGGACATTGGTTTCTAGGTAGTTACCCGAGATGGAGACAGGTCCAGGAAGGAGAGAGAAGTGTTGGAGATGGTCCAGGTGAACTTCAGGTTGGGGTGGAAGGTGTTGGTGAAGTGGATGAACTGTTCGAGCTCCTCGTGGGGGCACGAGGCGGCGCCGATGCAGTCATCAATGTAACGGAGCAAGAAGTGGGGTTTAGGGCCAGTGTAGGTACGGAAAAGGGATTGTTCCACGTAACCTACAAAGAGGCAGGCATAGCTTGGGCCCATGCGGCTACCCATGGCCACCCCCTTTGTCTGTAGGAAGTGGGAGGAATTGAAAGAGAAGTGGTTGAGGGTGAGGACGAGTTCGGCTAAGCGGATGAGGGTGTCGGTGGAGGGGGATTGGTCAGTTCTGCGGGACAGGAAGAAGCGGAGGGCCTTTAGGCCATCTGCATGGGGAATACAGGTGTACAGGGACTGGACGACCATAGTAAAAATGAGGTGTTGGGGACCGGGGAATTGGAAGTTCTGGAGCAGGTGGAGGGCGTGGGTGGTGTCACGGACATAGGCAGGGAGTTCCTGGACCAAGGGGATGAAAATGGAGTCGAGGTAGGTGGAGGTGAGTTCGGTGGGGCAGGAGCAGGCGGAGACAATGGGTCGACCAGGGCATTCAGGTTTGTGGATTTTGGGAAGGAGATAGAAGCGGGCGGTGCAGGGTTGGGGAACGATGATGTTGGAGGCGGTGGGTGGGAGGTCACCTGAGGTGATGAGGTTGTGGATGATTTGGGAGATGGTTTGGTGCTCGGGGGTGGGGTCATGATCCAGGGGGCGGTAGGAGGTGGTGTCGGAGAGTTGGCGCCTGGCCTCAGCAATGTAGAAGTCAGTGCGCCATACTACGACTGCCCCTCCCTTGTCCGTGGGCTTTTTTGGTGAGGTTGGTATTGGAGCGGAGGGAGTGGAGGGCTGCACGTTCTGCGGTGGAGAGGTTGGAGTGTTTGAGAGGGGTAGAGAGGTTGAGGCGATTGATGTCTTGACGGCAGTTGGAGATGAAGAGGTCGAGGGAGGGTAGGAGGCCTTTGGGTGGTGTCCAGGAGGAGGGCTTGTGTTGGAGGTGGGAGAAGGGGTCAGTAGAGGGAGGGTTAGATTCGTGGTTGGAGAAGTAAGCGTGGAGGTGGAGGCGGCGGAAAAACTGCTCAATATCCAAGCGTGAGCGGTATGTGGGTGGAGGGGGACAAAGGTGAGCCCTTTACTGAGGACTGAACGTTCGTCCTCAGTAAGGGGGAGTTCTGGGGGGATGGTGAAGACTCGGCAGGGCTCAGTGTTGCTGTCTCCTCTGGAGCTGCTGGCTATGGAGGCAGTGGGCGGAGCGTTGTCGGCGTCGGCGGTGGGCGGAGGTACATTGGCGGTGGGCGTTGTGTCGGCGTCGGCGGTGGGCGGAGCGTGATAGGTGGTGGCAGCAGCGATGACGGTAGTGTCTGTGGTGTTGGTTTCGGAGATGGAGGCGGTGGTTCCAGCAGCGGTGGTGTTCGCTGTCCCGGAAGTGGGGTACCCGGCGGTGGCGGATGTAACATCATCAGTGGGTTCTCCGACAGTGGACTCGTGGCCAATGGCGGCGGGTACATTGTGGGGGAGGTCCTGGGTAGGGTTGGGGATTTGGGAGGTGGGGGAAGCCCGTTTTGGGTGGTGGGCACCAGTACGTTTACTGTACTTACGGTTTTTAGTGTCCAATAAAGCCTCCTGCAATGTCACAGTGATGCCACCCGAAGGCTGCAGGAACAGCAAATCATATTCAGCCTGGGAACCCTGCAGCCCAATGGTATCAATGTGGATTTCACAAGCTTCAAAATCTCCCCTCCCCCAGCCGCATCCCAAAACCAGCCCAGCTCATCTCCACCTCCCTAACCTGTTTTTCCTCTCACCTATCCCCTCCTCCCAACTCAAGCCGCACCCCCATCTCCTATCTACTAACATCATCCCGCCCCCTTGACCAGTCCATCCTCCCTGGACTGACCTATCTCCTCCCTACCCCCCCACCTACACTCACCTTTACTGGCTCCATCCCCGCCTCTTCGACTTGTCTGCCTCCTCTCCACCTATCATCTCCTCTATCCATCCTCCATCCACCTCCCCCTCTCTCCCTATTTATTTCAGAACCCTCTTCGCCTCCCCCATTTCTGAAGAAGGGTCTAGGCCCGAAACGTCAAGCTTTCCTGCTCCTATGATGCTGCTTGGCCTGCTGTGTTCATCCAGCCCCACACCTTGTTATCTCAAGTTCAATATGACCCTTTTTCCCAACTGAAAGGGGCTGAAAAATGATAGTTTTGTGCTGCAGGAAAGGGGAGAGGGATGAAGAGCATGTGGAACTGATGGAAAATGTGCCCCAGAGCAAAAAGCAAAGGGAATGTTAATAGTTTTGGAGAAGAGCATAGTTGAACAATGATTACCAGAGGGTTGCAGTGGGAGAGAGATCCACTGAGGTGTTTCCGGACGGAGGAGGACAACTTCTTCAAGGTGGGCATCCTTGGAAGAGGTTTTGCAGTGGGGTTATAAGTCACTCAGAGATAGCAAGAACTGCAGATGCTGGAGTCAGAGACAATACAGTGTGGAGCTGGAGGAACACAGCATACCAGGCAGTATCAGAGGAGCAGGGAAGTTGACGTTTCGGGTCGGGTCCCTTCTTCAGAAATCTGAAATCAGAATTTCTGAAGAAAGGTCTCAAACCGAAGCATCAGCTTTCCTGCTCCTCTGATGCTGCCTGGCCTGCTGTGTTCCTCCAGCATCAGTTGTTCTTGCTATCTCACAGAGGAACTATGAATATTACTAGCAAACCAAGACATTGGAGGAGTGGAGGAAATGGGATAAGGGGTAAACAAAGTGTAGGACAGAGTTCATGTTTTGAAGGTGTTGAACTCACCTTTTGTGCTCTGATTCAGAAGTTAGAGAACCCCAACTGAGACCCAAGATATTTTGCAATTGAGTATACATTAGGTGATGAATAAGTGGATGAACACAAACCATCAGGCAAACAGTTAGTTTGGCAATAAAGAAAAAAACTGTAAGAATAAAAATAATAAATCTTGATTAATAATCTACAGACACAGAATAGTCTAAAAAATTTCACTCATTGATCCAAATGGCAAAGAAAAACCAACAGGCCAATTTTAACATCAGACTGAAGTAACAGGAATGGATGGCAATCACACACAGGCGCGTTTGTTGCAGCTTGGCAAATCTTAATTTTGAGTTCTACTAACTTGTTATCTGCATGTCTGCGGAGGAAAGTGACAGCTGGTGGGAGAAGTAAAGATTGCTTGGTTGAGAAGCCATCCACCAGCATCTAGAAAATATTGGTAAGAAAGAAATGTTTAGTATAATAGAATGAGGATCTTATTGCTGGGAAGTTGGGAGTAGGAGGATGGTTGAGGGAGAGCCTAAAAAAGGTTGTAATTGTCAGCTGGAGCCTGGAGGAACACCTATTCCTCTAATCCACCCAGGAATAGCTTAAAACGCCATCACAGAATCCTGATATGCAATTATTAATTATGTTTCTGCTAGAATGAGGTGCAACTTGCCACCAACATCCAGCAGCATTAAGAAAGGGAATAGTTGAAACAGAGGAGGAGATGTTCCCTTCCTCCTTTCCCACTGATTAGGGACAAAGTAAAATTATCCCTAATATTACATTTGTCAGCACTGATCTGGAAAGTTGCCAAAGAGAACTGAAGTTTACACATGGCAATTACGTTACCAGAAGGTGAAAATTTAAGTCCATGTTGCAAGTCAATGCTGAACAATGCAGTCTCAGTCAAAAATATCTCCAAGAGGCTCAGTGTTGAAAGAGTTAAAATCAAGAAGCACTGATACAGTTTAGAACAAAAGAATTTTATTGTTATTGGACTGTCATTGTTAACATCTGTAACCACAGCAGAGATCTTCCACTAAATCTTTAACTAGTCAGCTATTTATGCCATCCTCCACCCTCCGAATGATCTGTCTTGGCATCTGATCAACGTTCCTCTGTAATAATATTTGATCATCCTAGACCATTAAAGAAAATTACAAAGGAAGTGGGAATTCTCCTGCTGGAAATCCAGAGATGATGTTAATCCAAGTGGTTTCTGATTTTCAACAAACTTTGTCCTCAGTTTATAAACAGATATTCAGATTCTAAAGGATCCTGTAATACATGAAAGAGCTGAGTATGTCGCATTAGTCATACTTAAATAGTGGGCCATCTGACAGTAATATTTTCCCCATAAGATAACTCCTAACTGCAAAGTTTGTTGAGTTTATGAAAGCAACGTCACCAATGCTCTTTGGATTTACTGATTGTTTATCTAATACCATTCTACAAATGCTTTTATCCTAATCCACACACACATTAGCGTTCTGTACTCTGGCAGTGTGACAGGCTGTCATTTCTGTTTTAGATTTCGTTTTGCCACAGCTGATTTCGTATGAAATGCACTGGCTGTACTTGGTAAGTGTAATTTTTGATTGAGCATGCAGAACTATAAAAATCAAAAGTGACCACAAATCTACTGAAAATAAAATTGGCCATGCCAACTCAACCCATTGAAACACACTGTGCCCAGAAACATTCTTGGTAGTTCACAGCAAGTTATATTGGTCATGCATGGTTTTTTCTGTTCAATTTTATTTTACCTGCATGCAAACAAGGATACAATCCATTGCAATCCTAATTTGACTGTATTCAGATACACTTTGAAGTAAATCCCTCAATGAACTATTGCAGGATATTGTTTATTGCCATTTAATTATCCTAATGTTTAAACAAAGTAAATCAACATACAAAAGAGTAGGAGTATCAAAACTTAGAGCACTGACTATCCTTCTATCTGGAACTCTGCCACAGAACAGAAAAACAAAAACACGTGTAGACAATAAAAGTTTGCATGATGGGCAGCTGAACTTCGAACAGGCAAGATGGTTTGAAAACAGATACTTGTGACTTTTTACTGCTTTTCTCTCCTGTGGTATTTGTGTTAACTACCTTGGAAGTTTGAAAGAGTAAACACTGCTGGGATTGATCCCAGGATCATCATATTCAAAGCAGCTACAGGCACACTGAGTTATCTGGCAACCAGCATCATCAAACAGCCAGAACAAATTAATAAATTATCTGCAGTCAATTTCTAGAAGCTGTATTTTATAAATAAGCACAATTTAAGTGGTTTGGAGGACATAGAATATAGTTTTACTTGCTATATCTTGGAAACCATCTTTCACTCTTTCATAGCTTAAAGAGTAAATCAACTAACATGGGTATTATAAGTGGTGATAAGAACAGCTTAGGTATGAAACTGAGCAGTTTAGATCAGTACAACATCCATGTTGCACAATCTGATCTGAGGCAGCCATTGTCATAAGTGGGTCTGAATGATTAATATTGAGGAGTTCCATTATCACCATCCACAACGAAGATGTCATACAGGCTTGTGGGTGGAACAGCTTAGAATTTCACACTCCGACAACTGTTCCTCTGCAAAGTCTCTGTAACCTTGCTCAATTTGGAATTAATGACATATTGTTAACAAGACTCAGCTACTTGGACCAGCAAGTGATTATCCTCTACCATATTGGGCCAAATGGGCCCTGTAGACCTTGTAGTTTCCCACACTTGAAGAGAATGGTGGCAGCAACCTTCATCATATGGAGCAGCTCATAAAGCTCAGTGAACCGGCACATCTATATGACAGTCATGAGGAGGATATTGTTGGTCTCAATGCTCGTGATTGTGGGTGGAGAAATTGAAATCAATCAGCCTTCGTCTTCCACAAGGATATCTTCTTTTCCAAACATACTGTAACATTCCAGGTCTTCCGTGCAGAAATTTTCATTCAATGTAAAATGTATTATAGAGAAGCAACATCAGAACCAAGAGAGAACAGCAGCCGCTGGAAGAGGAGGCAGGAGGAAGGGGAGAAGGGCTCACAGCAGGAGGCCACATCTGCCCCGGATGTTAAGATAGCAACTCCCCTAGCAGAATGTCAGCGGCGACCAATTTGTGCAACAAGTAAATTTTGATATGAATGTCCTCACTGAAACCTACTATGTATTGAAAACACAACTTCAGCTTCAGAGCAGGAGAAGAAGCGTAATTCCAGGGCATTTGAAAATGACCATGGTGATGAATGTTTATGGGTCTCGTTCTTGGCCGAAGCTGGTGATATTTACACCATCTCACAGTGTGCTATCCGTAAGTACATAAGGGGGAATAACACACACTGTATTTCAGCAACCTCTGCAAACCAAATCATGGCCCACTGGTCAATACGTGTTGAAGTTTTAAGCTGTTCACACGATCAGTGACACCATGGTTGATGGGTCTGGTGAACAAGCCATGTACATGTGCAAGTGATGAAAGCAATGATGCTTCAAGAAATGTTGTAGAATAGACTATTGGGATTCCATTCTGAAATAATGTTCCTTCTGCCTGCATTGGTCTGGAGTACACTTGCAGGATTCAAGGAGTATTGTGGTCTGCTGCAGGTTGCACGATCTCGCCATTGTAAGGAGACAGTCCTTTCCACTGTGATCTACTGCAGAACACAAGCAGGAGGCCAAAACAAAAGGGAAGAATCAAAAAAGGGGAAGTATGAAAAAAAAGAGAAGAGACAATGCAGACAGTCCCTTCCTAGCCAGGTTATCTCTGAAGACTCAGTAGGATTCTACATTTCTGATGAAGGGTCTAGGCCCGAAACGTCAAGTTTTCCTGCTCCTATGATGCTGCTTGACCTGCTGTGTTCATCCAGCCCCACGCTTGTTATCTAGGATTCAAGAACATGCCTGGATTCCCCCAGTTACACAGTACCATACACTACACAAATGTGGAACTGAGAGGACCATATCACAAAGGTGTGAAATTCATGAACAGGAAATCTAATTAATGTCCAGGTCATCTATGATCACTGTTACCACTCACTGGAGACATGTGTCCTCTAACCTGGCAGCTGCCACAACTCCTACATCTTGGAGCTCTCATGTGTACCTGGTGAGTTTGAGGAACCAGCTGCTTTACAAGGTTGGTTACTGGGGTACAGGGGACCATTGACATCATAGGTCATTACGTCAATGTGTAATCCCCCAACAGACGCAAAATGCAGGTACAACACTGGCCATGCTTCAACCAGGACTGTGGTGGAGCAGGCAACAAGTTCTACTTCTTGGACAGGTCTGGTGGTGGAGGAAGGGGGAGGTCCAGTATAATCCCATACGCTGAGGAATTGGGGGAATTGGAGCAGTCTTCCAAGGAGGGTGAGGAGAATGGGGAGGAGAGAGCTCTCCTTGTGCATGACAGAGGTCACCTGTGTCAGTTCACAAAGCAGACAGGACCTTGCTGGCACCTAGCTCCAATAGATGTGAACTGGGGGACAGCAGACCATGATGGAATGTTAAGTAGTTGTAAGTCATAAAGCCAGCATTTGGTTTGCAACATGGGGGTGAACTGAAGCTTCTACTTGCTTTATTTATGTTCTCTTTTGGTGGTTATAAATAAGAGCTCATGCCTGGAATTGTCAACTTGCTTGCCTGTATGTGATGCTCTCCTCCTGAACAATGAACAATGCTGTTCTACAATGAGCACTGGGGATAAAGTAGTTCTGACTTAGAGAAGGTGTTTAGACAGGATGCAGTGTAAGGTAAACTGTGCAGTGTGATAGGGTGAAATCATGGGAGTTGTACGTGCGAGGGAATGGCAGGCAATGACATGACTTATTTGGTATCATGAGCAGTTTGGTCTTGTGTCTGCTGTATCATTATGTTGCTACCAAGGGGGCAATGCTGGATTACCAACACTTGTCTAGGTGCCCAGTGGTCCGGCCCCCATGGCACAGAAACAAGGAATGCTGTTTTCTTAGTATATATCCACTGAGTGACAAGTTATTACAGGAATGATGTATGGTAAGGTGGGGTTAGACTGAGACATGAGAGATGCCATAGGGGTGGGGTAGGTAGTTAATGAGGCGCATTTGGTAAGATGCAGCAAGAATCCTTCCAAAAAACTCTCAGAACTCATACTTAACTAAAATAATGTAACATCCCTTTAAGTGGTGCACACTGGGGCACAGGCGGAAATCATGGATCTGGCGCAACTCCTGCCCTGAGTCTCCAGCCCTGACCAGCTTTACGCAGGGCAAATTCACTTTCAATTTTTTTCACCAATTAACTTGTTCCGAGATGTTATTACACATGTCTGGAGCAGGAGGGACTTGAATCCTGACCCTCTGGCTCAGAGTAGGGACTTTCCCATTGCACCACAAGAGCCGGTACTAGCCACTCACAATATCAGTCCCCTGCTCAAAGGTCCAGCTAATCAATACAGTGCTTAATATTGGCTGGTGTTAACAACATTTATAACAGCAAGGAACACAGAGCTTTTATGTTGCATCTATTGCAGTCAACAGGTCTTTACTGCACATTGTGATTCCCGCACCTCTTTCCAGGGGCTATCACATTTTGAAACCTTCTACTTAATTCATTGCATCACTTCCAAATCCACCCTACCTGGTTGTACTATGTAAGACTTTTTTTGCACATTTTACTTCTGTTACATTTAATTTAGCGAACAGGCATGAGCTATTTGGTTTTGAAGCACACTGGAACATATAATGGCCAGGAAGCGTCCTTGTAAAACATGATGAAACGTTAAAGCTGTCAATCCAGTTATGTGAAGCCACATATATTTTGACATTCAACCTACCTACCTCTTCTATTCAAGGCAAGCTGTGCAGAACTAGATTGGAGCTCAATTGAGAAAGCAAATAAAGATGGAAGATATGAATTATAATTGGAAAGAATTATATCCTCCCTGGGATTCTCAACAAACAGTAGATGAGTAGAATTATGATACTAAGTTGCATAAAGTAGCAAGATTCCAGATTCTATCCTTGGCCTACACTGAGTTGTCTGGTTCTAAGAAGGGCATTGATGTAATATGACAAGCAATGTCAGCTTTCCTGGACTACAGGGAGGAATACTGCATGTCCTCATTCCTGATTACTAATTCTGCTGACCTCTAATGAAACAAGTACAGATGTGGATATAATAGGTAAGTACAAGGTAATGTTGATGATGTGATGTACATGGACTTCCAAAAGCACTTGATGCTACATTACAGACTTTGAGTGACAGGAAACAGAGATTAGCAGTTTATGGATGTTTTGTAGAGGAAAGTTTATAGTGGAGTTGTCCATGAGTTGGTGTTAGGAGCCTTGTACTTCCTGATATATATGAATAATCCAGACCTTGGAGTATAAGGCACATTGTCAGAAGTTGCAGACAACACAAACTTGGGAATACTGTGAACTATGAGGAGAAGCGTGCCGGACATCAAAAGGACATAGACAGATTGGTGAAATGGACAGACAAATGGCAGATGAAATTTAATTGGGAGAAGTCTGAAGTGCTTCACATTGGTGGAAAGGACACAGAGAGACAATATCAAATAAAGGCGACAAATTTAAACAGAGTACAGGAAATAGAAACCTGTGTGTGTGCATACAATCACTGAAGGTGGTAGGATAGACTAATAATGGATGCAATGTCCTGGGAATCCAGGAGAAATGCTATTAAACATTGTTCAGTTTAAAGTGATATATTGTTCCCATTTCTGGGAGTTGCACATCAGAAAAAATGAGAAGACATTAGAGTGTGTGGAAAAGATTCAACAGGCACGACAGACGTCAGATCTATAGATAGAGAAGTCAGAACTGTTTTTCATAGAGAAAATACCCTTGAGTACAGGCTTGATAGAAGTATTCAAAATTATGAGGGGCGTGGACAGAGTAGATAGAGAAACTCTGTTCCCATTCGTGGAAGGATTGGGAACCAGAGGGTACAAATTTAAAGTAATTGGAAAAAGAAGCAATGGCAACATAAAGAAAAGCTTTCTCATTCAGCAAGTGGTTTGGATCTGGAATGCACTGCCTAAGAGCAGAGTTTAAAATTTATGGGGCCAGCGTTGAATTTAACCCTGAAAACCCCAAAACACCATTGTAAGTGTGTCTAATAATCAGGGAAGATACACGCCTGTATGTGAGAAATACTGAGTCTGTCAGGAAATGTTACTCCAGTCACAGGTTCTGTCTTTCACATTCTCCTGCAATCCCAGGCTGTGTCTCATCCACATTTGCTGTGAGAAGTTTACGTGTGTGTGTGTGTGTGTGTGTGTGTGTGTGTGTGTGTGTGTGGGGGGGGGGGGGGGGATGCAACTTGCCAGGTCTGGCCATCATGTGTGTACTGCAGGCTGAGTCTAGGAGTAGAGATTACTGTGGAACATGTTTGGGTCTGGGGGTTGCTGTGGGTCAAATTTGAGAGAGGTTGTTGTTGCTCAAGTTTGGGAGAGGGTCTGTGTAGGGAATAGAGGAGAGAAGGTCAGAGAGAACAAGGGAGCTGCAAGGGTGGGGGGTGGTGGGAAAGAGATTTCAGTGGTGAGAGAACAATTTTAAAACAAAGGAATTCTCAACTAGCTAGAAATCCCTGAGACAATGGATTCCTCGAAAATGACTGCAGAATCTCTAGCTTAAGACTTCAGGAGCAAACATGTTGGGAAAGAAAACAGTAGATGCTATTGTAATAAACACTGCATCAATTGTAAAGTTCAAATCTGGGACATCAGATATGCAGTAAACTGCCTTGTTGAAAATGTTTTGGCATTGTGCATAGAGAATGGAATGTATTAGCTGTGGCCTCACCAGTCTGAAGATTTGTTCAGGGTGGTTTGTTGTGAAGAGAAGTGTGTCAAAGAGTTGCAAAAAAAAAATTGTGCTAACTTATGCCTGTTATCTTGTTCCAATTCAAATAGCGCGGTATCGAGGAAATGAATGCTTTCCCTATGTGTTGTGGCTTTAATTTTAATGGGGTGGTGATGATTCTTGAGGATATTAATGATTTCTTCTAATTTCACTTCTGTGCTAGTCCAAGTATCCCATATGTCAACACAAATACAGAAGATATTGCTACTACGTGACTGTATCACTTAATAAATGAGTTCGCGAGAATGAAAAAGGTGCACATAAAAAGTAAACCTCCAGAAAATATCAAGGAAAGCCCTTGAAAAGAAAAATGATTTTGACCCCTGCCTAAAAGAACGGTGAAAGACTCTATCAAAGCATTCCCAAGGGACTTCGATTATTATTGGAAAAGGAAAACTATGCAAGGCTACAGGGAGAGGTTAGGCGAATGGCATTATGTGAATTGTTCATTCACATGATAGAATGCCTTATTGAAACACCAAATTGTTTTTAACCTCCATTTGGCAGCAAATTACTCTGTGTATTCTTTATGTTTGTGATTTGTAATATATGATGCTGATCATTATTTTCAAAAAGCAACCCAGGCTTGGTAGTATTGTCACTGGACTAATAATCCAGAGATCCAGTCTGGGGAGCCAGGGTTTGAATTGCATGGAAGATGGTGAAATTTGAATTTTCAAAACCCAAGAATTAAAACTGTAATGGAAACTGTGAAACCATAGTCAATTTCACAAAAACCCATCTGGTTCACTCATGTCTTTCAGGAAAGGAACTCTTACCCACTTTGGCCTCCATGTGACATCAGGACCACAGCAATGTGGTTGGTTTTTTAACCAACCTCCAAAATGGCCCGGCAAGTCACGCAGTTGTATCAAACCATTAAAAGCACCCAAAAAGGAATGAAACTGGGTGGACCACCTGGCACTGACCTAGGTACCGGAAAAACCAACAACAACTGGGGCTAATGTCAAATTAGCAGTGTTGTCTCACAAATTAGTCAAGCAACATCCCGAATAAGAGCCATACTCATGGAATTGCGCCATGTCCCAGACAACACGACCACCATCCCTGAATATGTACTATCCCATCAGGAGGATGGAGCCAGGAGATGTAGCACCTCAGTGGTATATTGTTAAAAGAGAGTTGCCCTAGAATCCTCAACATTGAGTCCAGAGATCATGAAGTCTCACTGCATCAGATCAAACATGAGCAAGGAAACTTGCTAATTATCACGTATGTCCCCCACCAATAAATTAGTGCTCCATCATGTCGGGCACCATATAAAGAAAGTACAGAGCATGGTTAGATACAGAATGTGGGGGACTTCAAGGTCCATCACTAAGAGTGACTGGGCAGCACCACTACCGAATGGCTGATTGAGTCCTAAAGAAAATAATTGCTAGTCTGAGTCTGCGACAGGTGGTGAAGGAATCAAAAGGGAAAAATGCACATGAGCTCAACATCACTAAACCACCATCACAGAAGCATCTATCCATGACAGTATTAGTAGGGGAGACCACTGCATAGTTCTGTAGAGACAACATTCCGTCTTCACATCAAGGATATTCTCCATCATGTAATGTGGCATTAAATAGTTAAATAGCACAGATTTTGAACAGATCCCGCAAATCTAGACTGGACATTCATGAGGCGCTACATCCACTTACAGCAGTTCAACTGTTGTCCAACACAATCTGCAACCTCATGGCCTGGCATATCTCTCAGTCGATTGTTACCATCAACTTCTGTTCAATGAAGAATGTAGGGCATGTCAGGAACAATGCTAGGCATAGCTAAAATGATGTTTTATGTTTAAATGTTAAATGTTTTATGTTTAAAATGATGTTTTATTTTAAATGATTGGCAAAGATACATCACAGGGCTATTTGCATGCTAAAGAGCAAAAACAGCAAGTGATAAGCAGGGCTAAGCAATTCCACAACCAACGTATCAAATCCATGCTACATGGGCTTGCTTGCACAGTCATGAATGGTAGTTTTCAGTGCATGAGCTCAATCCATTTTGCTGCGCACAGTGGTCTTACTGCAGCATTACGATGATAGCTTCCAGCACAGCACTGAAGTACAGAAGTGAACTGTCAGTGGATCAGAGATGAGCCACAAAGCTTCTTAGAAGCTGGCACATATCAGATGCCAATGTCAATGGTTGAGGGGTTCAGGTGGCTGCTGCCCATGGAGCCTGACATGACATGTTGGCATCCAGTGCCTAACATGGAGATCCTCCAGAGCAAGTGGCAACTTTAAGTTGCAACGTACATGGCCTGATTTCCATGTTGAGCAATGCTCAAAGGTTGACTTGTATGGTGTGAGAGTTAAGACACTTCACCTGATGAAATGAACCTGTTGGAGTATAACCTGGTATCGTGTGACTTCTGACTTTGTCCACCCCAGTCCAACACTGGCACCTCCGCATCATGAGTATCTGAATGGCATGTAATACCACTATCCTTCCAGGAAAGAGGCAACATGGAACACTGCCCAGCTCTTCAGTGGGCAGCACAAGATTCCACCCTATGTTTTTCCACAACTGATATAGAGACTATAGTTTCCTGGTTTATCCTACTTTTCTTTCTTTAACAGAGGTATTCAGGGTTGGAACTAAGATTAGGGTTCAGAAATTAACCTATTTTCTCCAGCAATTCTTTTAGACCTCATAAAATAAACTAATTTAGTGCTCTATCAACTCAGTTCGAAGATAATTAATGATTATTAAAGATTAATAATTAATCTATGAATTTTTTTTTAACTAGTCTGGGCCTGATGCATTCTTCTCCCATTGAACATTTGCTTTTCTCCCCTTTTTCTACCACCATTTGTAATAAGCTTTTCTGTTTTCACATTGAGTATAACTATGTTGTGATTGCTATTTTTCTCATTGTTGCTCGACTCTCACATTGATTTTTTTCACCCACTTTATTTTATAACTAAACCATGCAAAAGTTCTATCCTAACTGGACTAGAAACGTGTAGAAAGAGAAAGCTATTTTGATTGGAATGCGAAAGTTGGATTATCAGACTGAATGAGCAAGTCCAGACGTAGGCCAACCCACCTGGTGCAAATAAAGCGGGCATGTGGCTCAGAGAGTACAGTTGGCTGGGAGCTTGTGCCATATCCTATGTCATTTTTGAGAATTCCAACAGTGTGGAAGTCACCTGCCCCATGCGTAAGGGAGCATTAAAAAAATGGGAAAATCGAAACCTGATGCTGTCATTGACACCACCATGTAATTTTCACACCCAGAGTTAGAAAGAGGGCACGGTGCTGAACAGATCAACAAAAGCACCCAGTGATCAAGATCAACAGAAAAAAAGGCCTGGATAATTTTTTTTAATGCATTCTCTGAACGTTCCTTGTGTTTCAGGGCTCCCTCTTCAGCATCGTCTCTCCCATCCTGTTTCTTCAGAATGATCAATGTCTAATATCCCACAAACCCTGCATTACACACCACACCTTGTGAGGTGAGGTGTGGCCTTTTATTCCCAATATGCCAAACTTTTGTCTGCTGACTCTTGCATCATAGTCATCAGCTTTGGGCAGGAGACAATCCTGAAACATGTAACTGAGACCCAGGAATTAAAATTATCTGGGTCTCATGCTGACAATTCTGTGGGTATTTCCCTCTTGATGAACATGCCTCAAGTTATAATCAGGGCTGATGAGGATACAGGGAATCCTTAGGGATGGTGCACACACAAATATGTGAGACTAGGTACAAAATTTGCCTCCAGCAGGGCATTTTACGTGATGTGCATGATGTGTATATTAGGGTATCGAAGAATCCAACAGGCATTTATTATAACTAACTATTGTGTACAAGGCATGTAAGTAGCTGGGCTAATAAGAAAATATTAGATTCCAGCAGGGAAGAAGGTTCCAGTAGTGTTATGCTCCAAGTAAGATGGAGTATGAAATCTTTATACCCTTAAATCATGCTCATCAGTAAGTATCGGTTTGGGGAGTTGGGGGAAATCCTGATGTAGCACACTGCCTGGCAGCAAGGTGTGCACTCCCATTACTGACTACGGGTGAGTAGCAAGGAAGGTGCCTGGTTGTGTGACTGTGCTAATTGGTAAGGCAAGGCATGGATGCTGCAGGCCTGCAGGTAGCCTCTCAGTGAGCAAGCACTAAGACAGCCGGCAAGCAGCCCTGAGATTTGGCCAAGTCCAGTCTGTTAGCTGGAAGTCTGTCCATGTGCAAAGTGTCCTGTTGCAATCTTTCCATGCTAGTTGCCGGTTCACCCTGCAACGTACATATGTGCTCCAGAACACACTGCTAGAGTATGGGAGAGGTACCAGGATGATCATGAGAAGTTGCCGTATGCCACATGCCAATATCTTGGCAGGAAGATTGCAGCAATTGTTGACCTAAGATGTGGTTTGATCATAAGCAATATGGACGTTGTTAAGAGCAAGGGCAAGCTGCACCTGTCAACAACATGCTCTGGTCTCCAAGTCGAGCTTTCGTGACATTCAGTTTGCTTGGTAAGACAGGAAACTGAGTATCAATGAGGTAAATTGTGCTGTCAACAAGGCATTTTACAAGCCATAATAACTGTTGAGTGGCAGCTCGCTGCTGCCCAATGAGAATCTCACCGTGTTACTTGTGGAAACCAACTCGGATGGCACAAGTTTCCTTGATTTCAAGGTGGGCCTTGCTGGACTTACTGTCAAAAATGCCACACATCTCACATAGCCCAAGTTGCTCAGGCCCCTATAAGATTCCTCCCATGAGAAATAATTAGGTGCAACTGGAAACTATGATAATTTTAGGACACAATGTCTTACAAAAGTATCTTTTGTTTCAAATTCTCAAACTTTATATTTGGCTCTTGGAATAACACATATGAAATATAATGAACAATAATGCAACAAAAATAAATTATATTGTACCACTCTACAATTTTATAGTAACTTTCCTGTAAATAAAGGTTGATAGAAATGATATCACAAAGAATGCTTGGAACAATATTGCTTTGCAAGTGTAAACCCATAGATTTTTAAGTAAACAGAACAAGTACTCTTGGCACTATAACTGTAAATATCCCACAGCTAATTTGTGTATTAGCACTGCTAGCTGCCTGGGAAAGGTCACTGGTTCACCTCCTGGGCAGTCACGCTGGTGGTATTGGGATATTCAAGAAAGAGCAAAATACTTTTTAGAAAATAGAGTTGCCACATATACAAAAGGTAACAAGGATATAGAAGAGAACACTGTTTTGGTAAACAAATTCATAAGATGTATTTTAATTGCTGCTTACAAGTCCAACTGATTTTACATTAGAATAATATTACGCAAGTTGAATCTACGTGCTCACAGACTGTCCTTACTATTTCAGTCTAATGGGCACAACATGGCATCTATCTATATTTTATTGTCAAAACTTGAGTTAGGCTTAACCCTCTATCATTTCATTACCAAGTCAATCAATGTTAAAAAATTATATGGTTCTCCAGCAATGAAAATTAAATGCTTCAGTTGGTACGGAAGCACAGAATTCTGATTTAATCAACTGTAATTCCTCATAAGGAAAGCATTAGGTTAAGTTCATTGTGATGGAAAGTTGCAGACAGCAGCTTGTGCTTAGTTTCATGACAGTACAAAAGCAGTGTACTGTTTGCTTCTTAAAAAGGGGAGTCTACTGCTTTTTTAAAAAATTACAAACCAATCTGCCTGACAATTGCTGTGACCCATGGGCTGCTGTGTGCTGGAGAGGTTCAGCTTGTAACAATATAATTTTTCTCCATATGGGCAGCAAGATTTTGTCTTCCTGCTGGTTTGATTACTTCATTGTGGCAGGCTTTCCCAAGCGAAAACGGTCCCAGATGGGACACATTATTCAAAGTGCTTGATTGCAAAATTTTTTCTAATGAAACTATCAGTATATTTTGTAACTCAGTAAACCGACCAGACAAAGATGGGATAGAGAAAGCAAAAATCTGCAATAATTTGTGGTCAATACTGCAAAACATAGGGTAGATGACCCAGACCACATTTCCAATGGCAGTACTCAAGGTTTAGAGAAAGACACATTATGTCATTAGGTTGGTGTTAGAATAGCAGTCTGTTGACTAATGGTTTATTAATACAAGTTAACATTAGGGATTTTTAAGGATGGCAACTCTCAATAATGCTAACATTTAATCACAATGCCTCATGATTCTGAAGTCTGCTTCTGGCCTTTTAAAGAATAAACTGTTACAGAAAAGCAATGGCAACAGCAAAACCTTCATTTTATTAAAAAAAAAAGTATCATCTACAACTTTAACATTTGGATTTTCTTGCAGAAACGTATGAAGATCCTTACGTGGTCTTCTTAATTTGACTCAAACATTTCTAAGAATAGGAAACAGCCACCAGGTCACTCAGGTCAAATGACTCATTTTCTCAATTTTTTATCTCTGCATCTATGCATTCACCTTTTAGACTCAGTTATAGATTCTGTTCCAGTAGCTTATCAAAAGGTTATGACTGTATGAGTGACTAAATTCCGAATGGCTTTCCTTCCAGCTCAAAACTGACTGGGCTAGAATTTCTGCGGGAGTTTTCTTGGTTGTCTGCTGTAACATTTTGGAAGCAGCTGTTCATGTCGTTTTTCTGGGGTTTCTACTAATCTTCCACTTTCCAACAAGAAACCGGAAAAACCTCGTGGAAATTGATTAAAACTTAAATTATATCCCATGGTGCTCGAACACTTACCATGGTGAACTGCTTGCATTAAACCCATCAGCTGTGTACATTGTCTTGAAAATTTGAATTATATCACACTAAAGTGTCTTTGACGATTATAATTACACATATTCCAGAAGATGTTTTAAGATCTCATGCAGCACTAAACAAACACTTTTAATTGGTATTCTTATCCCTAATGCAACTCTGTATTTATCTTTTTAAATTATAGTTAAGCACTACGCCCTCAAATTTGTGTGGCATTCCCCAATTAAGATGCAGTACAAAACAAGTACTATTCAACCTTCTTAAACATGTTCCACGACTGAGTGAGATCATGGCTGATTTGTATCAATATTCACGTACCTTTGATCCATCATTCTTACAAAAGAACTTATGAATTAAGTGTAAGAGTAGGCCACTCTGCCCTTCAGACCTGCTCCACCATTCAGAAAGATTCTGGCTGATCTGATTACTCCACATTCCGAACTGCACGCAATAACAGTTCACTTCCTTGCTTATGGACATGGACCAAGCTCAAATACTGGATCAGCATGCATTCTAGGGCTCTTTGTTTGCTATCATAGCACTCACTCAGTCTGAGCTTATCTGAGCGCTCACATTATTCATGCTTTGTCTTTTTGTGCTCTGCTCCCTCAGCCAGAGATACCAGGTTCATATTGTGGTTGTCTTGCCGTGCCAAGGATCTTGTTATAGCTGTGAGCAGGCCTCAATCAAGTCAAACAGGATAGCCTTTGCTCTGTGGATCCCAGCACAGCAATTAAATAAAAAGGCAGCCTCCAATACCAGTCCTGAAGTCCACTCAGTGAAGTCAGAAGGGATGGGGAGCCAAATGAAGGACAGCGCACTACATGTCTTGCCATTTTCTGCACTATTGTGGGCACTTACGATGAGAGACAGGCAGGTATTATGGGAGTTGAAAGAGGGTGGCACGAATATGACCGTTGGTGCAGGTGGTGCGATATCCCAAGCAGGTGAGTAGGCAGCGCAGATGGCATGCAGGCTGAATGGTATCAGGAGTTCGGATGGGTGAGTAAGGGAAGATGTTGCAGGCAACAAGATGTTGCACACTACCGAGCGTGGTAGAGCATGAGCCTTGATTGGAGGTAGGTACAATAGCAGAGGTAGAATAAGTGTGAGCTATCAAGAGAAGTTAGTGGCACCTATGCTGGTAGAGAGGAGAAACTCATTGACATTTTCTGCAGTGCTGGTCATTCCTCCAGCCTGCTGAGACCAGTTTAAACTGGGTGGTAACCTTGGGCCGGGCTGGCATAGAATAGTGTCACAGCCACCACTGCTGGTCTTGTGGGGTTGGGATGGGTGAGGAGAGAAAGTGCCATGTTGGGACCACCCCATCCAGCAAGACTTCCAGGGCCTTGCATACAAAGCAGGGATACAAATTTCCCCCTGTCTGCTACATCGGGGGCAAACATCAGGAACCATGCAGGACAGCTCCAGACAGACAGTGTTTGTCCAGGTGTACAAAGGGCTTTTGAAGATAACATGGGTGCAAAGGATGCCAGTGAATTCTCAGATATTGGCTGAGTGGCGTGTTGATCCGGAAACAGCACGTGGTAAATTGCAGCAGCAACCGGATGGGAGATTCCATAGGGGCATGCTTAGTAATTAATGAGGCAAGCTTGGTAAGACATGGCGAGGAAACACACTTGTCTCATGGTACCAAAACCTCCAAAAAATTCAACACAACTTAGACTTAGCTGACAAAAGTAAGGTTCAACCCAACATTTCCACCATTTTTGAGGGTGGAAGTTCCTAACACTCTATGTGAAAACAAAATGTCTTTATCTCTGACTTAAATAGATGGCCTCTTATTTTTGAACAGTGAGCCCTAGTCCTAAATTCTTGCACAAGAGGAAACATCACTTTCCCATCCACCTTGTTGAGATGTCTCAGCATCTTTCATGTCTCAATCAAATTGCCTCTTTTCTAAGCTCCAGTAGATTCAAGCCTATGCTGTTCACCTTTGCTTCAATAGGCAATGTGCATATTCCAGGTATTAGTTTGGTAAACCCTCTCTGAACTGCTTTAGTGTGTTTACATTGTTCCTTAAAGAAGGAGACCAGTACTGTACACATTATTCCAAATGTGCTCTCACCACTCCCCCAAATAATTGAAATATAAACTCCTACTTTTGTATTCAACACTCCTAACAACAAACAACTTCCAATAATGGCGTTCCTCATTACCTGCTGTCCCTGCATAATAACCTTTTGCAATTTATGTACTTGGATATCCAGATCCCTCTGCATTCAGAGCTCTGCAATCTCATTTTTGGATAATATACTTATTTTCCCTTCTTCCTGTCAAGGTGGACAACCGCACATTTTCCCATGTTATACTCCATTTGCCAGATCTTTGCCCACTCACTTTATCGATCCATATATCTTTTCAATTTCCTTATATCCTCTTCACAATTTACTTTCCTACCTATCTTTGTATTGTGATCAAATTAAGCTAGCTGACCCTTGGTCCCGTCATCTGAGTCATTTATCATAAATTGTAAAAAGCTGATGACCCACCACTGATCCCTGTGGCATACCACATTTTCCATCTTTCCAACCATAAAATGACCCATTTACGTGTACTCCATTTCCTGTTTGTTAGCTAAGCCTCTATCCATGTCAACATATCACCCATACACAGTTCCACAGAATCCTTTGATGTGGCAATTTATCTAAAGTCTTCTGAAAATCTGTGCACTGAATAATACATCCACCGAATTCCTTTATCCACTGGAATTAGAGATAGTAGGAACTGCCGATGCTGGAGAATCTGAGATAAAACGTTGTGGAGCTGGATGAACACAGCAGGCCAAGCAGCATCAGAGGAGCAGGAAGGCTGACATTTCTGGTCGAGACCCTTCTTCAGAAATGGGGGAGGGGAAGGGGATTCTGAAATAAATAGGGGGAGAAGGATAGGCGGATAGAAGATGGATAAAGGAAAAGATAGGTTGAGAGGAGACACATAGGTCAAAGAGGCGGGGTTAGAACCAGTGAAGGTGAATGTAGGTGGGGATTTAGGTGGGGGACAGGTCAGTCCAGGGAGGACGGACAGGTCAAGGGGGCGGGATGAGGTTAGTATGTAGGAGATGGGGGTGAGGCTTGAGGTGGGAGGAATGGTTAGGGAGGTGGGGACTAGCTGGGCTGGTTTTGGGATGTCGTTGCGGGAGGGGAGATTTTGAAGCTTGTGAAAACCACATTGATACCCTTGGGTTGCAGGGTTCCCAAGCGAAATATGAGATGCTGTTCCTGCAGCCTTCGGGTGGCGTCATTGTGGCAATGCAGGAGGCCCAGGGTGGACATGTCGTCTGAGGAGGTGGGGGGGGGGGGGGGGTGTGCGCGAGTTGAAATGGTTCGCAACTGGGAGGTGTAGTTGTTTGTTGCGAACTGAGCGTAGGTCTTCTGCAAAGCGGTCCCCAAGCCTCCGCTTGGTTCCCCCGATGTAGAGGAGGCCACAACGGGTACAGCGGATGCAGTATACCACATTGGCAGATGTGCAGGTGAACATCTGTTTGATGTGGAAGGTCTTCTTGGGGCCTGGGATGGGGGTAAGGGGGGAGGTGTAGGGGCAGGTGTAGCATTTGCTTCGGTTGCAGGGAAAAGTGCCAGGGGTGGTATGGCTGGAGGGGAGTGTGGAGCAGACAATGGAGTCACGGAGAGAGCGGTCCCTCCGGAAAGCAGATAAGGGTGGGGACGGAAAAATGTCTTTAGTAGTGGGGTCAGATTGCAGATGGCGGAAATGTCGGAGGATAATGCGTTGGATTTGGAGGTTGGTGGGGTGGTATGTGAGGACAAGAGGGATTCTGTTTTGGTTATTATAGCAGGTAGGGGGTGTGGGGGATGAGTTGCGGGAAATGCGGGAGACACGGTCAAGGGCATTTTCGATCACTGTGGAGGGGAAGTTGCGGTCCTTGAAAAAATGAAGACATCTGGGATGTTCAGGAGTGGCATGCCTCATCTCGGGAGCAGATGCGGCGGAGGCGAAGGAATTGGGTATAGGGGATGGCCTTTTTACAGGAAGGTGGGTGGGAGGAGGTATATTCTAGGTAGCTGTGGGAGTCGGTAGGCTTAAAATGGATATCGGTTTCCAGCTCTACAACGTTTTATCCACTGGAATTACGTGTTATTTTCCATTCAAATGGAATCTATCCTGAATCAAAGGAATTTCAGAAAATTAAAAACAATTCATCAACTATCTGAGTAACAACCTCCTTTAAAACCAAGGGATAAAGTCCAGTATGATCCTGGGCCTTGCCAGTCCGCAGCTCCAAAAATTTACTCAATGCCACATCCCCAGTGATGACAATTTTTGCGATTGTACTTCCCTTCAATTTCCTGATTTACAGGTCTTCTTGGGATGTTACTTCTATATTCTACAGTGAAAACCATTGCAAAGTACATATTCAATTCACCTACCATCTCCTTATCTTCCAATATTAATTCCCCAGACTCATTCTTTACAGGACCAACATTCACTTTGTTAATGGGTTTCTTTTTTCAATATCTATTGAAACTCTGGCTATCTGTTTATATATTTCTAGCCAGCTTTCTTTGATAATCAAATTTACCTGTGTTATTAGAGATAAAAAGGTACTGCAGATGCTGGAGAATCCGAGATAACAAGCATGGGGCTGGACGAACACAGCAGGTCAAGCAGCATCATAGGAGCAGGAAAACTTGACGTTTCGGGCCTAAACCCTTCATCAGAAATGGGGGAGGGGAAGAGGGTTCTGAAATAAATAGGGAGAGAGGGGGAGGCGGATAGAGGATGGATAGAGGAGAGGATAGGTGGAGAGGAGGCAGACAAGTCGAAGAGGCGGGGATGGAGCCAGTAAGGGTGAGTGTAGGTAGGGGGGTAGGGAGGAGATAGGTCAGTCCAGGGA
>JAHRHZ010000021.1:37273401-37295042 GCA_024137785.1 Ginglymostoma cirratum
GGGGGGGGAGAGAGAGTGAGGGGGGGGAGGGGAGGAGAGAGAGGGGGCAGAGAGAAAAATATGCAATCAGAACATGCTGTAAGCCAGAATGATGTGATAGGTGCCTGTCTGTCTCTGTGTGTGTTCGTTATATTCTGGTTCAGTACAGAAACCAAGCCAATGCTTTCTATCAATCTCAGTCTCAAATTGAGGTAAATAAGGGAACGTTGCATATCTTATAAAATCTTTAATTTTTGTGATGACTCGGGGAATAATTTCCAGTGTATTACCCGGTGAATTGTAACAATTGAAATTATTCAGACCCAGTGGCAGTTCTTTCCAACCATTGGAAGTGACATTTGTAATGGGAAACTGACAGGCCGCTCATGTTGCTTATTTCCAACTTCAATGTAATCTGACAACAAAGTTTTGCCTGCAATTTGTTTGTATAGTGAGGTGGTTATCTTTGTCCAATGCAGACACGATCGGCCGCATTGGCCTTTTGCTGTGCTGTAGGCCTGGATAACTCTGACTCTATGTACCTTAGCGCAATCTGAAACAGGTTTTAATCATAGAATCATAGAATTCCTATAATGTGGAAACAGGCCTTTCGGCCCAACAAGTCCACACCGACCATCACAGCATCCCCCCCAGATCCATCCCCCTCTCACCCATCTAACCTACATATCCCTGAACACTATGGGCAATTTAGCATGGCCAATCCACCCAGCCTGCACGTCTTGGGAGGAAATTGGAACACCCGGAGGAAACCCACGCAGACATGGGGAGACTGTGCAAACTCCACACAGACAGTCACCTGAGGGTGGAATCAAACCCGGATCCCTGGCACTGTGAGGCAGCAGTGCTAACCACTGAGCCACCGTGCCGCCCGAGCAAAAGCACCACTGGGACATGAACTCAATTATTATAAATAATAATATTTGTGGACAGGAGGCTACATTGATTGTCTGACTATTGAATATAACCGACTTTCCTGGCCGCCTACATGTGCAATTTGCAAACAACTTTTTTGTTTTCTCTCACTTTACTGATAGAAAATGCCACGGATCTGGACTTTCTTCAATATCTAGAAGTAATGAAAAACATGGATCCAAGTGATATTTTTCAAATTATTTTGAGACCGATAAAACTAAACTCGAAGTTGTACAATTTGTTAAATGATAGCACTGTTATATCCTCAAGACTCAAGAAATTCAAGCTTGTTTTTAAAGCATACTTTCTGATTCAATTTTTAAAATGGATTTCAGCTGCACTAAATCATGGCTGTTGCTGACCAGGTGATTCAGGTTGACTACTATTTCTTGAAAGTTTTAATCAGCAGTTAACACCACAGAGCTCTGACATCATCCTCCTGGAATCTTGCATTGTGTGGGACTTGCAGTGATTAAATACAAAAAGCTTATAGGTCTCCCTAGCCGGTTCTGAACAAAAGTGAGCTACTGAAATTTATTTTGCCTGAAATAGCACTAATGGTGCATCATTCAGCGCGTACAAAAATTTTGACAAGAGTCATAGAAGTTTAACCACGTTATGCCTCTGGAAGTACGAATTGCTCCATTCATCTCTGGTGAATACTTGATCCCTAACTACAGGAATAGACAACAATAGCAGAGTTCAAACCGACTCTTAAAAGACAGGTGACATTACAAACTAACCCCCGTTCCCTCAACAACCCCCAACCTCTGCAAGGTTTAAATACAGTCCCTATGCAGCATTGCTTCAGTCTTCAAGTTCATTGCTAATATCCAGTCTGCCTGCAATTAGCCCTCTACTGGAAAAACAGACTCCACGTTCAAGCCTGCCTCAAGTTTAACCTCTTGAGAGTTTCTGGAGAAAACATAAATTCACCTAAAACATGGAACAACATGATCATAATGTGCCTTTGTAAACGTCAAAAGGAAGCCCGAAACTTCAGCCAAGTGCACCCATCTGAAAATGTGCTCCAATGGAAATGAACCTCCACTGGACACGGACTTTCTGGTCTTGACAAAATGTCACATGAATTAAAGTTCACATCTTTCATTTTTGCTGTTCTGAATTGTACCCTCTTCCCTTTCCTTTTCTTTTTCTCTCTTCCTTGTATGCTTGTGTGTGCATGTGCTGTGACAAACATCGGCAGGGTTTGAACACATCTGTTTTAAACCCTAAAGTATGTTTGTTGCAGGTCATTCAAACTTTGGACTTCACAAACACAGGTTGTGTGTGGGAACATTATACAGCTTATTTCAAAAAGGCAAAATAAATTTAAAAACAAAAACATCTTTTCTTATGGCCAGACAAGGAGAAAACTAAAAGGATTTCATTTACCTCTCTCCCCCTATCCGTAACAATATACATAAACAAAACGGAATCATGTTTAATTAGCATTAAGTGTAAAGGAGTTCAGATAAAAATAGAACGTGCTGGAGAATCTCAGTAGGTTTGGCAGTATCTGTGGGGAGAGAAAATGAGTTGATGTTTCGACGCTGACATGTATCCACTTCAGAAGAAGCTATATCAGGTTTGAAATGTTAATTCTGTTTCTTATTCCACAGATGCTTCAGATCTGCTGAGTTTCTCCAGCACTTTCTGTTTTTAATTTAGATTTCCAGCACTTTGCAGTATTTTACATTTAAATGGGGTTGAGACCCTTCAGATCTCTGCCTTTTCTTAAATAATAGAGGGCTTTACTTTTGTGACAGGTACTAAAGTGTTCTGGCTTGAAAGAAAACCTTGAGGATGATGGACTGATTTTATGGGATATATATGTATGTATTACCGCAGTGATTATTCATCAAAAAAGCAAGAGCAATGTTGGGAAACACTTGCATGTTAAGGAGCATCACTATTGTATGAGTCACCTGTTTACGTGCAGCAGTCCTCATTCTTACACATCAGAGTGGAAGTTGAACGCAATCAGTGATTCTGGTGAAAATTCAGCATACAACTGTGCCTCGTTTGAAGTTCCCACTCAAACTTATTTCTATATCTCCAAACACAAAATTGGCCATGCGCCAGTGCAATGAGACAGTGCTTTAAAATGACATTTTAGAAAAACAAGTTGCTTTAAGAAATATTCCTCTATATATATTACATATATATAAAAGCATGATAACTTTGTAAAATTGGAGGTTTGATTAATATAGTTGGAGAAAGTTTTATCATAAGAACAAGCATTATAAAATCAGTATTAATCTACCACTTATGAGTAACTCAGTTTAAGTTATTGAAAATTACTTAAAAATATACAAAACTATTTTAGTTAAATTAGGATACAACAGTGAGTCCTTAGTAAATAAAAGATGCAGCCTAATTTTGAAGCCTCCTCAAAATGGTGCACACTAGTGCTAACAGTGGAAATTCCTTAATTGCTTTGTTTCTCTGATCAAGTTATTGTGGCTAAATAGGATTGTTTCACAGAAATAATTATTTAGTATCATTTCTGTATTATAACATAGAAACAGTTCAAAGTTATGAGTATATCAGTTCCAAACTGTTGACAATTGTGAGGTTCCATAATGTCTCAGCTGCACTCACAAACCTATAACTAACATGGCTAGATCTGCCCTGAGTTAAAGAGAAAGCTAAAATGTTTTTTTCTAAGCAGAAATGAGTTATTTACATCCATCTGATTAGTTGTTAAAATTAAGGAAAAAAAATATACTGGAAAAATCTATTAGCGTCCCTTCCATTTAAATAATGTTGTAAAATCACACCCAATTTAATCCATCTACCACCATCTTTCTATTATTAATTTTCCAAAGCTTTGTGCATTATTATGTGCCAACAGCATTTTTTTTTCCATACAAGGCTTTAAGCCTTTTATACCACTGGGTTTAGTACCAGGAAAAGGTTTTTGGGTTGTTAGTTTTGAATCGTGACCAATTTTCCTTTCCCTAACAGTTAAGATCTCAGTAAAGACTAGAAACGTGCTTAGCGACATTTTTGTCAGAATCTGAAAACTCCAAGTATTTAGTAAATGAACTAAAAGAAAAGAAGAAACCACAAGGCTCATGTTTTGAATCAAAAGAATTTTACTTACAAAAATTAAAGAACATGAATACATACTACACTCCATCTGCACTAGAGTCATTGTTACTTATAACATCATTACTTATTCTCTAAATCAAACTTCTGAACTCAAATTTCCTTCTACACCATTAAACTTACACCCCAAAACTCAAGTCAGATATTCACCTGATATTAATGATTAACCACTTGACCTGGGTACCGTTTCAAAGTTTTTTGTAAGGAAAGAGTGTTTTTTGGCCTTCCATTACTTAAGACTAGGCTGTCCATTCAAATCTGCTTTAATCATCCCACCATTATAGACTCCTGTGAAACACAAGTGGTGCATCTTCAGCATAACTACTGCATGTCAGAGCTCTACCATTTCTACTTTCTTTCACTTGAGAATCTTACATCTAATACTCTCTCTCTGTCTCTCTCTCCCCCTGTCTCTTCTCAGCTTGGCTGTGTCGAGAAGTTCTGTGCAAGGGTTTTAAATTCTCTTCACCACACATTTTAAATTCTCTTAGCCAGCATATGGAATTTTGAATGAACCTTGCTTGAAGTAGACATCTTTTACTTTGCAACTAAATTATTTCAAACTATGATGTCACATGATGATTTCCTGGAAGCCAGATGCTTTAGCAGAAGTCATCTTAAGAGGAACTAGCTCTTAAAGCAACCAACACATACCGTACACAGTGCATTAACACTGCAATTTATTATGACGATGGCCTGAATCTTCCCATGTTTTGGCTAGGTGTCAATCTCAATGGATTGCATGAAGTATTTCCTTCATGGGCCCTGATGAATTCCCTCATGCAACTGTCTGCTGCTCACCATAATAGCCTTAATTATTCATGAATAATGAATTAATTATTAACCTATAAATATGCATCTGGCATCCACAGTACCCTGGTCACATAACCTTGCATTCCACCACAGAGATGGAAGTGGTTACTTATACAAGGACCTTCTCGTGGCCCCAGCACACCATTTCTAACATGACAAACCAGGAACTGCCTTTGACAATGTGTTGCTCACCAAAAATTCAAAGACGATGGCTTACAAAGGGAAGTTGGCACTCTGGTTTGTGGACCAGGACCTGAAGGTCCTGGTGGACAGTGTGGAAGTAAGGATGGCCGTCTTTTTACAGGACGTCATTGGAGACAGGAGCATCAGATGCTGCCAGGTTAGTCAAAGATAGCCACTCAGGTAAGTGCAGTGTCCACAATAAAATCCTTTAACTCTGTAACGGCACACATCTACCACCAAAGCCCATGTTCTACCACTCTTACTACTGCACACTGAATCTTTCCTCAATGGCTCTCACACAAAAATAAGTTTTTCAGCCACCTGAGATGCCTACAAACTCATTCGGGATACCTCACCATTTTTCCCGCACTTGCATCAATGCTAACACCTCTTCCAACTACTTTCATTTCATTCAAACCCTCCTTTTGACTCATTGTAGAAGAAAATGGCCAAAAATAGGGCTAAAAGGGCCAGAATTGGCATCAGTCATTTCATCTGCTATGTGAGGAAATATCTAGAGCACATGGGAGTGCAGTGTTTCTGTTCTGAATGCCTGACAGGAAAGCCCCTGGACTGAGATAGCTTGATGTTCTTTACTAAACATGGTATCACCCCAGAAGACTATAATCCACTTGATTTGATTAAAAGCTACACCGTTAGACTTTCAGACAAGGCCACCTGATTGAAGTACATGCAGTGTGTTTGCCACATAGACTGATGTCACATGCTATAGGTGTGACATTGATGCAGCAACATGTCTGCCCCTTGACTGTTCAGCGCTGGCAAACTTTATTTTTCTTTTTTCATTCACGGGATGAGGGCTCTGCAGGCCAGGCAGCATTTATTGCCCATTCCTAACTGCCAAAAGGGTTGTTAGGAGTCAACCACATTGCTGTGGATCTGGAGTCACATTTAGTCCAGACCGGGTAAGGATAGCACTTTCCTCCCCGAAAGGACATTAGTGAACCTGATGGGTTTTTCCGACAATCGACAATGGATTCATGGCCATCATTTGGTTCTTAATTCCAGATATTTATTGAATTCAAATTCCACCATCTGCCATGGTGGGATTCAAACCCAGGTCCCCAGAGCATTATCTGGGTCTCTGAGTTAACAGTCCAGTGAAAATACCACTAGGCCATTGCCTCTCATCATTAGCTGGGAGAATAGCAATGTGCATTTAGATTAGGTGACATCAGCTAATATTAGTCACTTAATACATGTAAATAGGATACCAGTCACTTGATAGTGAGATTCTCATCTAGTCATTGAAACCTTAAAGGGAAATTTGGACTTTTCTTCTCAACATCAAGAGTCTTATTTTTCCATTCTGTTCTTTCCCAACCTCTCTGCCACTGCCGATATTGTTCAGATTCTGGGAAGATTCCACCAAATATCTTGAAAAGGCACAGTAATTTTCCAAATGACAAACTGCCCGACTTTCTGTCTTCACTCGAAGACAAAATTGCTATGAGGTTACAAATTCTGAATGAAATGGTAATGAATTGCAAGGGAAGGCAAGCCAATGATGCCGTGTGTGTGCACAAGTAAGCACAAAGTGACTGAGCCCCAAGAAAAGCAAGCTAAGAGTCATCAGATGCACCTTGTTCCAATGCTGGGTGTCTGGCCCTGCACACACATACTTGTATGCCTATTGGCCTGCAGGAACCTTATACCATAAAGTATTGGTGAACTCCAAAGCACAGTAGTGAATTACTGAACTGTATTAAAATTAGTTCCAGACATTCCATGATGAAGTGGTGACATTGGTTCTTTGCCAATGCTGACTTTTGTGGACAAAGGGTAGAGGTGCCCTTGGACCATGCCATAAAACATCTGGGAATGACAAAGGTCCTGAGAAGATATCAACAAACTGCAGTTGCTTGGTAACCACTCTGACATTCAAGTCAGGAATTTGACTCGTTGAGCTTGTCGTCATTAGCTGGGAGAATAGCAACCTGCATACAGATTAGGTGATATCAGCTAATATTAGTCAGTTAATACATGTAAATAGGACACCTGCCACTTGCTCGTGAGATTCTCATCTGGTCGTTGAAACCTTAAAGGAAAATTTGGACTTTTTCTTCTCAACATCAAGAATCTCATTTTTTCATTCTGTACTTTCCCAACTTCCCTGCTATTGCCGAACTTGTTCAGATTCTGGGAAGATTCTACCAAATATCTTGAAAAGACAGTAATTTTCCAGATGCTGCATCAGCTCCATTATATGTTTCATGAGGCATTGTCAAAAAAAAGAGCACTACATACTCCATCCAGTACAACACTGGAACATGCATTACTGAACACAATTTCATAAAGCTACATCAATATTTTAGGCAAAATAAGACTTCAGTGAAATCAAGTACACCTTTACATATAAAGAATATATAGGCTACAAAATTGAACTGTGTTGCATCTACATAATGTGCACACACTTCTGGTGTGGACCATGTCAAACTTTATTATGATATGGGCATCATCATGGGCATGAGAAGTATGTGCTGTAAATACGCAGTCAGTACATTGTGTCCCAATCAACATGTAATGCTAATTGGACACCATCTCTATTATTTTCAAATATGTTACTGAAGCTAGCTCTTTCCCTCAAACATGTGCAGTTGAAAATGCGTGCATTGGTTGGAAGGACTTTCCCACCAGCACTATTTAAAGGGATCATCAGCAACAACTGACAATGTTTCATCAGAACAATAGTTAACACCGACACCACTCATTTTAACATTACCGATTAAACAGAAGTGAAAAGTCAAACGTCTCAAGCATATAGCAACCAGTAGCACATTAGTGAATTGAAAAATCCTAAAGCTTATCATCTTAACGTCAGCTGGCTCCACATGTGCATATGCCATGAAAATTCAGAAATGCCTTAGAAATAAAATTCTATTAGGAATGAGCACTCTTGGGGAATGCAAGTGACTCAACCTCATGTGTCATTTCTCTTTAGGTTGCATTTAAGGCCAACATCTTTGCTGGGTGGAGCAACATGCATACATCTGCACTGTTGTCTTTAAACTCATATTACAAAAATATCAGTTAACTCTATTTGTTACTTGTATACATAGATAAGTGATTTATCTATGAATTTGGAAATGTTCGAGAACACCCTCGCTTTTTCATAAAACTTTGTGACATACCTTTAGACACTCCTTAAATGAAAGCTGCCAAATGCTAAAAGATGCTGCCACCATCTGTGTCAAGCAACATCTCAGCTACATAGCTTCTACCATGGCCTCTCTTCAACACACCCCCTCCCCCTACATTATCGTCTCACTTACATCCTCTTCATTTTCTTACCATTCAGGGTTGCCAGAAAATCCAGCATTTGTTGCCTATCATTAATTGCTGTTTAGAATGTGGTGACACACTGCTGTCTTGAATACAACTGTGCGGCTTACTAAAAGGCATTTCAGGGGCAAATATGAGTCAACTGCATTTGTAGTGGTAGCTTGTGTCTCCAGACTTTTGGATTACGAGTCCAACAATATAAACTGTACAGGACATTGATGAATCCACTTTTGAAGTACTGCGTACAGTTCTGGTCCCGCCGTAAGGATGCTATTAAACTGAAAAAGGTACAAAAAAGATTTACAAGGATGTTACGGGGTCTGGTGGGTTTAGGTTATAAGTAGTGGATAGGCTGGGACTTGTCCCTGGAGCATAGGAAATTGAGAGGTGACCTTATAAAAGTATATAAAATCATGAGAGGCATAGATAAAGTAAATAGCTAAGATCTTTTCCCGAGGGGAGGGGTGTCCAGAACTAGAAGCCACAGGTTTAAGGTGAGAGGGTGGTGCATACATGGAATAAAGTACCACAGAAAGTGGTAGAGATGGGGACAATTACAATAATTAAAAGACATTTGGACAGATAGATGAATTGGAAAGGTTTAGATAGATCTGGGCCAAAAGCAGGCAAATGGAACTATTTTAGTTTGGGAAACCTGGTCGGCATGGATGAGTTAGATTGAAGGGTCTGTTTCCATGCTATATTGCTCTATGACTCTATAACATGGCCTAACTTATTTGTTCTGAAATAGCTTAAACATCAGATTTCAACAGATTTGGTATTGCATCTCTCCCCAAACAATGACAATGTATCTTCAGTTTAGGTAATTTGACCCCACAACAGCATCTGCAAACATTAACCAATTTATGTGACATATAATCCAAAAGGGCAGTTGATTTTGCAAACATCGATAGCAGCATGGGAAGGAGCCCAATGGTTTACATTCCTGTCTCTGAACCAGAAGGTCCAGGCGCACAACCCACTCTAGGGTTTCATGGCCGAGGAAGATGCATTCAGAACCTGGCCAAAAAGGCAAATCCTGCAGATCTTTCCAACATACAGCAATGACAGGCAACAAGAACAGGAGTGATACCTAATTAGTCATGTGATGGTAAGAAAGTCAGAGCCTGTACCATCACTAGCCAATACTCTGGTTTACAACAGTCACACGTAACACACCACAATAGCAAGAACATTTAAATGAAAGCCTTGGTGTTCAAATCCCACAAAAAAATTGATTACAGTAAGTAGGCTCAGAGTAAATGAGCACATGACAGGAAGTGAACAGTCAGACGCGAGCATGGATCAGTCCATGAACTGGATGCATGTCTCTGAATACACAAGGCCCTTGGCTGCAGTAATGGCAGTTGCTGGTGCAGCCTGAAGTGCAACTCTGAAGTGGAGAAGTTTCCTGTAATTGGATTGAAGATGTGCCATGAGAGACTGGCACAAATTGGATGCCAATGTCCATGGAAATGGGGTGAGTGTGGCGCATGCTCCGAGATGATGGTGACCTTTGTCCAAAATAGAGGTCTTTGGAACAAACTATAAGCTGAAGTCACCAGATACCCACTCTGACTGCTAAGTCAAGAATGCTCAATTTCTAGCTTGCTTGGCACAAGTGACATATAAAACAATGATCTTGACAGAATGGATAGGAAGGACCAATTTATCTTCAGAAACATCAACAATAAGGGGTCATTGAGTTAAAGTAGTTGATAGAAAGAAAGGAAAGTTGAGGATAATCTTTTATTCAGAGGGTAATGCAAGTCTGGAACTCACTGCCTGAGACAGAAATCCACTTTACATTTTAAAGATTTTTGTACATGCACTTTAAGGGCCATAAACTAAAGACTATGGTCCAACAGCTGGAAAGTTGAATTAGGCTAGATAGGTCAGTTTCCACAGGATTTGTTGAATGGATCTCTTCTGTGCTATAAGTTTTCTATGCTTCTGTGTTATTTTTGACATTGTCAGAACTATCCACTTTCAACCCAATGCAAATACTAACTAATGTGCTGAAGTGAAATGTTGATGCAAACATCAAAATGGCTGATAACAAAACAAGGAGGAATAGCCTGTCAAGAATGTGATAGCTATAATAGTCATTTGTGCTCAGTTGACTGGACGCTGGTCTGCAATGCAGATAGACGCCAACATGAGTTCAATTCCAGCACCAACTGAGGTTACCATGAAGGACTCTCCTTCTCAACCTCTCCTCTCACTTGAGGCATGGTGACCCTCAGATTAAACTATTACCAGTCTTCTCTCTCTCTCTCTCTAATGAGAGAGCAGCCCTACAGTCTGAAATGACCATGGAATTTTACCTTATCTTTGCATTAGCTCCCACTTCTAAAGACTTCATCTCACTAAAAGTTTACCTTTGTAAAGACTACATCATTTCAAAAGTGTTTTCTCCAAGACAGTACAGCTAACAATAACTTTTCCCTTCTAGAGCTGATTACTACTCCTCCATGAAAAGTCAATTTTGTACCACCAGTCTTCCCCTGTCAAGGGTGCAACGCCCCTCCCCCCATCAACTGTTTCTACAGAATCCCCTTGCTAACAACTTCTTCACTATGAGTTTGCATTGCTTGTTCATAAATTTAATTCAAGTAACTTTTCAAAAACATATCAACTTTTACATTTTGTTTTAGCCATTTATGATCACTTTACTTGAACAATCTTCTTCCAAATACTGACCACATATTCTGGGCAACTGTTAAGCCATGAAATGGGGAAAATGATTTAGCATCAGAAGATTCAGAACAACAACTTCTTCCTAGTTAATCACCTGCCAAAGTGAGATGGGGCAGCACTGCATTCCAACAAAGAGTGCTGGCACTAACCCAACTGAATTTCCTGGCAATGCTGCTGCTGTACTTGGGAATTAATTGGGTTGGGTGTGGGAAATAGTGCCTGTTGCAAGATTCCAAAACCTGTAACAGCTTGAAGGATCAAGAAGCATCCTGAGGGGTCAACAGAAACGTGCTTCAAATTTTCTTCTCAAATTCCTGTGGTAGTGGTGTAAAATCATGCTTGCATTTGCAACTTTGACCTAAATTCTAATCTTCTGGATATAGCAGTTGTTGTTGCTTGTTCTATGTTGTAGTGAGTTACACACAACAACAATGGGGTAGTAATGATGGATTATCAAAGGTCCTTTATATTGATCCGATTTAACAAACGATGGTGACTCTCTGTATAAATTGTGGTTTGAAGACAAGATCTCTCTTGAAAAGGAGAACATTTTTTCACTTCCAGAAATGAAACAGCTTAGCTTCCAAACTTATTACCTCATAACTAGTCCCCTACTTGTGACTAACCCAAAGCAGATACAACCTATATTTGTTGGTACCTGGATTTAATTACATGCCTACCTAATCAAATAACCCCATTTCTGAAGGTAAAATGATAATGAGCTGCCAGGACCAACTGGAAGTTTGCATAAAACAGTTTAAATGAGCTATTAAATTACCATAAACAGAACGTTTCTTTGAAAAGGGATCACTGATATATTTCCCCTAAAGGTAAAGAATAATACTGTCCATTTACTACTTCAGAACTTATGATTAATGTTACTTTTATTTTATTCACAAACAAACCTTTTAACAGTTGCAATACCATTTACCTTGCAATGTAAACAGAGCATTGCTGACAAGCGCTCTTTGCATTTCCAAGAATGACCCCCCAGATACCCATTCTGATTTGGCTCAATTCTTCTTAGATTTTTGAAGCTGGCCACACAGGCTTTAAACATGCAAATAAGTAATAAACTTCCTTTATCGATGTAAAAGATATACTGTCTCCAATTTACTATCCCCAATTCTCAGACTGACCTTGTGTCAAACCGTTCCATATCTGTCCCTTAAATATTTGCTCCAGGGAGGAATGATCCTTTTTGAAAGCAGGGGGTGAAATCATCCCAGCTCTTGAATGATATGGAGAGTCAGATGGAAAAATATGGTGAGATCAGAAAAAGGAGATGCTCATTCTCAAGGAAGAAGCCACAGTTTAGGCATACAGGGAGGAGTGAGATGAGGAGAAATTTCTTCACCCTGACAGTGGTGAGCCTGTGGAATTTTCTACTACAGAAAGTGGTGTTGGCCAAAACATTGACTGTTTTCAAGAAGAACTTGGACATGCTCCTTAGCACTAAAGGAATCAAAGGGTTTGAGGAGAAAGTGAGAGTAGGAGGCTGAGTTGGAAAGTCAACATGATCATATTTAATAGCGGAGTGGGCTCAAAGGGCCAATGGCCTACTCCTGTTCTAATTTTCTACATTTTTATGTTTCTATCTCCAATTTTCCACCTGAGGGTTTAACAACAAGATGAAAATCTTGCTAGTGAATAACAAGGGACCTACTCGTGTTGATTAAAAATTCATCATAACCCAGTCTTGCATCATTTACTATTTTCCCAGGCAGTGGAGACATTAGGCTGTGACAATTCCCAACATGAAAGTCTGAGCAGGAGCCTGGTGGCTGCCTCTCACTGCTTGCTCCTCCTGCTGTTCGTCTTGGTCAGTTAACCTTATATCTCAAGGTACACTCAATGATCAATGACCCCCCTGCACCCCACTGTCTACAGAGGTTGGCACTGGACACACAGCAGCGTCGTCACATCACCACGGCACATCTTGGATAAATTTACAAAACAGTTCACCACTTCGATACTGCACTTTGGAGCTCACTGACACCTTTCATTGCAATGCTACTGCTGGGCCACCTTGTCCAGATGGAAAGTCATCCATCTCATGCATTGGAGCAGGCTGCATCCCTGGACTCTCAACTTGCTCATTCTTAGTGTTTACTATTTTGTGTCTACTTAGATGTTCTCAGGATCCCTGCCTTGCCTTTCTGCACACTGCTGCATCACTCAGAACGTACAGCCTCACAGCAGTTGTGTCCTGCCTTACCTTTTAGCACAGACACAAAACTAGGTAGATTTCCATGATTACCAGCAGTGATCAGTCAAGGCATTGGGCATGTTTCTATATCACACTGTACTATGTGTATCTCACATCTGCATCACGTGGCAGTTTATGCAGCAAAGACACAGCATGTGCTTCAACCAGTCTGCTGTCAAGACAAGGTAGACTTCTGTCAGTCAGTGAATTCCGCAACAGTCAGGGAAAGGCATCATACAATCTCAGTACATGGACTTGGGCACAGTCAGCTAGTTGCTGGGGAATTTAGTGTCAGGATTTCTGCATCATTGTATTTCAGAGGAATGAGCCACGGCCTGTCCTGTCAGGTTCAGTGCAACCACTGACAGGATTAGTGGTAAATCAGTCAGACAGCAGCAGATCAGTCAGAGGTCTGGTCACTTATTAGTTGGGCCTGTCCTTCCAATTCAGTCAGGGAGTGGGCCACAGTCAGTCCTGGGGGTCTAATCATTGAAAATGAAGACAGGATGTTATCAATGGTGACTGTGGTGGTGGGCAAGTTGGGGAAGTCAATTGTGGGGACTGGATGCAATATATTGGGATGCAGAGGGTCAATAATTGTGACCATAGCAACTCAATATCTAAATGTGGGAGACAACAGGTTATTGAGGGCATGAGTTACTGCAGGAGGGGAAATCATTGACCATCACCAACCAGTACTCAAGAGGGGGACAGTGCATCACAATGGTTGGCACAACAGGCTCTCGGCCTGAAACAGTGAGTTAGTATTCCAGACAGAATAGCACCACCCGTGTATAAGGTAATTTTGCCCAGAGATGGTCTTTTGATTAATTTTTTAAAATTGGGACCAGTTTTTGAGTGTTCAGAGAGCTTCAGCATAGTAACAAAAACTTGACTGGTTCCTTGGCAGGTGGTTACAGCTTCAGCTGTGGACAATTAGAAACGGTAGACAGGTGAAGAGAAAGCATTAATCTCTGTCTCAGCCTTCTATGTGGAAAAGTAAAAAAAAGGCCTCGGAGCTAATGACTCTCCTTCACCTTTCACTGTACGTTATTCTATTTGCAAACCCCATTGAAAGCAAAAGGTAAAAAGCCACCTACAGAGACACTGAATGGTGAACTTCAATCAGTGAATGAATGAAAGACTGACAGTCAGCATATCCACAACCTTGTGTCATTAGCAAAGAATCAGGAGTCAAAAGGACTCCAGCCAGAGCTCCTCTGCTCACCAGCTCAGTTTCCTTTCCCTTTTTTTCATCTTGTTGCAGTTTTTCTTCCCCCCACCTGCAAGTTTTAACTTCTCAAAGTACCCTACATGGAGGGAATGGAGAATGGAGACCAAGTCCAGCCCAGCATAGGAGATGAGTCGTGGCCGAGGGGCCGAATCCCAGCAGCGAGTCGTAGCCAAAACAGCAGCAGAATGAGCATGGGCCGAGTCCTGGAAATGTGTTGCGCTGGAGCAGGAGCAGAGCAAGCGTGGGCCAAATCCCAGAAGTCAGCCGCGGCTGGAGCCCAGAGTGGCAACACAGCATGCGTGGTCAGAGTCCCAGAAGTGAGTTGAGACCAGATTGGGATCAAAGTGAGTGCGGGCCGAGCTGGGAGCTGAGTTGCTATGCACTCGGAGCCCGGAGCTGGAGTAGACTGAGCCCAGGCTGGCTGGGGGTGGGGGGAATGAGTCATGGAGGTGTGTCTGTGGCCAGTGCATGGAGGAGGCGATGCCTTATGTTCTGAAGTGGAAAACTTGAGTACTTTGAAAACACTTTATTCTTTTAAACAGTCTATTCCCATGCTAGTCTTTTTTCTACTACTTCAATTCTGCAACATCACTTGAAGTATCTGTACCTAAGTACCCTGTACCTGAGATGGCGCCGAGAGGTGACATTACAAACTGTTCACTGCACTCAATGGTGTGCATGTGACAATAAAGTCTATTCTATAAAGGGTATTCTAAAGCAACTTATTCATGTCTGCGATCCAAATTGGTGCTAGAATTGTCTTCTTGGTCCTTTTTTACTTTCCACCCACAATATCTGTGTCATGCCTTGTCTCTTTGTGCATCTGTATGTAAATGGAAATTTTAAGGAAGGGGTAGAGTTCTAGCTATAGGGATGGAGTTTAAATACAGGGAGGCCATGCTGCAGCTGTATAGGGCTCTGGTGAGGCCACACCTGGAGTACTATGTGCAGTTTTGGTCTCCTTACTTGAGAAGAGATATACGAGCACTGGAGGGGGTGCAGAGGAGATTCACTCGGTTGATTCCAGAGTTGATAGGGTTGGATTATGAGGAGAGACTGAGTAGGCTGGGATTATACTCATTGGAATTCAGAAGAATGAGGGGAGGTCTTACAGAAACATATAAGATTATGAAGGGAGTAGATAAGGTGGAGGCAGGGAGGTTGTTTCTGCTAGCAGGTGAAACGAGGACTGGAGGGCATCACCTCAAAATAAAGGGAAGCAGATGTAGGACTGAGGTCAGGAGGAACTTCTTCACCCAAAGGGTAGTGAATCTGTGGAATTCCCTGCCCAGTGAAGCGGTTGAAGCTACCTCACTGAATGTTTTTAAGGCAAGGCTAGACAAATTTTTGAACAGTAAAGGAATTAAGGGTTATGGTGAGTGGGCGGTTAAGTGGAGCTGAGTCTCAAAAAGATCAGCCATGATCTTATTAAATGGCGGGGCGGGCTCGAGGGGCCAGATGGCCTACTCCTGCTCCTAGTTCTTATGTTCTTATGTTACAGATTAATAATTCAACTTTTCTATTTTCTTGCCATTGGTTTAAAAAAAAAGGTTCGATTCGAAAAAGTAGTTATGTTCTTGTTAATGGAAAAAACCTGTGTGCACATTTTTTTAGGCTGAATTAGTTAGTTGATCTTGGTTTTCAACGTACAACCCAGTTACTCATGGCGAATGAGGAAGCTGGTTCTACTTGTGAGCAATGTGAAGACCTTCAAGAGGCAACTGCACAAATTGACACTTACACATCACAGGTTTAAGATATCTATAGTCGCTTAGTTATGCATGTGAATGGAATGCAGTGACCAACTGTGGAAAATATGAATCTTGGCCACAAGCAATCAAGAGCTATTCTGCTTTGTCTAATCTTGAAAGAATAACCCAGTATGAGATCCATAACTAAACAATGAAACTGTCCCTATTGTTATCATTCATTCTTTACAGGACAGCTTAGCCATCTGTTCATTGCTTGAAAGTTTTTACAGATCTATGAGCTTGTGTCAAATTATGCAGAGAAAGTAAAATAGGCAAAAAAAAAGGTTGGGACTGAGAAAGAAAACAAAAGCCAAAAAAAAAAACTGAAGGAATGACATACCACACTTCTAAAGATTAGTTTCCAGTTTCAGAGAAACTGTTTTAATCAAGATTTATCATACTGTTTAAAATCCACTTACATTTGAGTGGACAAAGCCTAACATTTTCTTGCATCTTTAACATTGGTGCTGGGTCCACTGCTTTTTGCCATTTACGTAAATGGACCTGGATGTGAATATAGGAGGTTTGACTGCTACATTTGCAGATGACACCAAAATTGGTGGTGCAGTGTAGTGAAGGAAGTTATGTCAGAATAAAATGGAACTGTGATTAATGGGCCAAGTGGCAGATGGAGTTTAATTTAGATAAATGTGAGGGGCTGCATTTTGGAAAGGCCGGACTTATACGTTTCATTGTAGGTCCTGGGGAGTGTTGCTGAACAAAGAGACCTTGGGGTGGAGGTTCCTAGTTCCTTGAAAGTAGAGTCGTAGGTAGACAGGGTAGTGAAGGTGGTGTTTAGTACATTTGCCTTTATTGGTCAATGCATTGAGTATAGGAGTTGGGAGGTCATATTGGGGCTGTACAGGACATTGGTGAGGCCACGTTTTCACTATTCATTCAGTTTTGGTCTCCCTGCTACAGGAAAGATTACAGGAAAGATGTGGTTAAACATAAAAAAGTTCTGAAAAGATTTACAAGGATGTTACTGGGGTTGAAAGGTTTGTGCTATAGGGACAGGCTGACTAGGCTGGAGCTATTTTCACTGAAATTTCGGAGACTGAGGGGTGACCATATAGAGGGTTATAAAATCACGAGGGGCATGGATAAAAAGTGAATAGACAAGATCTTTTTTTCCCAGAATTGGGGAATCCAAAATAAGAGGACATTGGTTTAAAGTGAGGGGGAAAGATTAAAAGGGATGTAACGGCAACTTTTTCACGCAGTGTATGGAATGAGCTGCCAGAGGATGTGATGGAGGCTGGTACAATTACAAAATTTGAAAGGCATCTGGATGGGTAAATGAATAAAAAGGGTTTATATGGGTTTGGGCCAAATACTGGCAAACAGGGCTAGATTAATTTAGGATATCTGGTCAGCATGGACATGTTGGACTGAAGGATCTGTTTCCATGTTGTGCAACTCTATGACTGTATCTACATACTGGGTTAGTACCACAAATTCATGGTCTTATGTGTATTCCAGTGCGGAGTCTATTGGTGAGAGTGTTTCCATCACAAATTAAGAACTTAATTCCCTTACAGCTCTTAAGATCAGGTCAGCATGAGTGCAGCAAGTTATAATGGCAGAAATCAGGCCACTTTGCTTCCCTCCTGTGGCCAGGACTAGCTACCAAAAGTGTGGAATACAAGAATTAGTCCTTGCACTTTCTGCACAGCGTTGGTAATAGATAGTGATTCCTTATATGCATAATCTAATTTCCATAATGTATTATATAAAATCCAAAATAAATTTAATACTCTGGAAAAAATGTTACAAAGCTAGCCTCCCCAACCATGCTGATCTACTGAAATGAGATCCTCCCTTCCTTGTGACTTTGAAACACTTCAAGTGTCCCAGATCTGGTGTACCTGCTAAGAAAGCCGAGTTCAAACTACAGTTCATTGCATTGAACATTGAACAGAAATTGCTAGTTACAAGTCTTAGTCATCTTCCCCAAGATTATTTGAAATTAAGCTTCCAAGAAAGCCAGTAGCACAGGAGCTGGTGTAGCTGCATTTCACAATTCTGTGTCAATCTAAATCAGTCATCACGAAATTCCCAAATAAATATTCAAATACCTTCATTTGGTCCTTAATACTCCAGGCATCATACGCCACTTTGTTACAGATATACTCCCTGCATGTAATGTTCTCTACATAGATAAATATATTCAAATATTTGGAGTAAACTGGTCAAAGTTTTTCTTCAGATGCCTTGGTCTCAGAAAAGACTCGACTGTGCCCTGACTGAGAGCCGATCCACTTCTCTAATGTCCAAGCAACTTACCTGATCAGACACGTGCAACTGGCCACATAAACTCACCCAAAGCAGATTCTATTCGATACTTTCACTGATCTAAAGCTTAACAATCAATTTTTCATCTTACTTGGTTTGATTATACCACTGAAAATAGTACAGCAACCTTCCCCTTGTACGAACAACTACATGCCCAATGATTGCCAACATGCCTCCTAGTGCCAACTCTCATTTACATACATCAATATACATCACACACACAGCTCCCATCACAAATCATTTCCACAATGGTTGAGTTGATGAATCTACAATAACTCTCCTCATGTCACCAGTTGATTTTTTATTTTATACAATTTAAATTTTGATCTATAATATGCTTTACACCAGGACTATCTCTAACTGTACGAACATTGAATTTGTTAATCCAAAAATTGCACAATTAACACTGAAGTCAAAGTAAGCTTAACACACCCTTATACATAAAACTTAATCTCACAACATCTGTACACAAATCTTGATCTGTCATGTGGCCTCCTGTTGTCAATTCATTTTGCAACATTTTGTGCCAAATATTTTGTGTATAAATTCCTGCTCAGTTATTACGCATTTTGGTGACTTATCTCTCTAATTGTAAATTGTGGCCTCTGCTGTGCAATTTGGCCTCTGGGTAAGCACAATTCTAGCAAAGTGCTTCCGAAAGGGTTTCTCTAGCAACATTTTTCTCCCTCTAGTAATATAATAGAGGTTTTAACAAAAGAAAAATGTCAAAAAGTATATTTCCAGAAATAACTGATTTAGCCATTAAATTGTGCTCTGTACGTCTTCATGTCCTATCATGTTTTATTTGGAGGACTCAGCATCGTCCAAAAGTCAAACTTAGACTTGTAACCTTTGTTCAGGAATGTAAATTCAACTCACAAAGTAACATTATGGAGTCTGAGCATGTCCAATGCACCTCATTTCACAGCATTATCAAGTACTATAACGCAAGTATGATATCTCATTTCAGCCAAATTTTGTGATTTGCTTACATTTGAAAGCCTTTGAATTGGTCACAGTTCACATTCAATAAATCAGAATTCACAAGCTTTGAGTAGATAAATCAATAGCAAGCAAAATGCAAAATGCTAACAAAGCTGGAGCAGCAAATATAATTAATCAGCTGAATCATTGAAGGTATTTTCAAAAATCTTTTCATCTCCTGTTTTTTCATCAGGGAAATGTAAAACTTCTCAAATAAGAGCAGCGAGAAAATAGACATCGTAATGTTTTTAGTAAATATGTTTGACATTTTACTGAATAGATGAAGGTTCATATCTGAAGGCTTACATTTTTTTTCATAGTATGAAATAACTGTACAGAGGCTAAATCCAGTCACCAGGTCACCCTTTATTTACTTATGCACAGTACACTGGCTGTGACCAACCAGTTCACAGTCAGTGCCCTGAACTGAGGAGATTCTAACCTCCTGGTTATATTGGTCAGCCAAGGCTTTCCTGATTGGCACAGGTTAACAAACCCAATCACAGACCAAGTAATTAACGAGGTCAACCTGGTTCCATTCACTACATAGCACTAAGAGTGAATTAAATGTCAGAGGAAGACTTCTTTCTCCTGGTCAAGAAATATTAGATGTCTGGAACCCAACTCCAGTCAGGAAGGGAGTCAATCAGTATGAAAGATTTCTGAAGCAGGGTCCTGACCCGAAATGTCAGCTTTCCTGCTCCTCTGATGCTGCCTGGCCTGCTGTGTTTCTCCAGCTCCATACCGTGTTATCTCTGACTCCAGCATCGGCAGTTCTTACTATCTCTGATGGAAAGATGGGATGCCTTTCTGTTCAAATCAGGAACAGTGGGCAGTTCCTTGAAATTGGACAGCCAATCAGAAAACTCCAATCTACATGGCCAACCAGATGCAATGAACAGAGTAAAGAAAAAGATGCTTCAAAATTAAGTCATCTTCCCTCCAACCTCTTACAAGCTAAATGTAAAAGAAATATGGATTCTGCAGCCAGGGTGATGGGGTGAGGGAAGCGTTGTCAGGACTAGAAATGTTAGAGTGTGTAGGTTTCATGGTGGGGAGTTAGATCTGTTGTTTTGGGAATGGGGAACAGGAATAGGAGGGGGGTGTTGAAGGGATAGAGATGTTGTGGGGGAGGATGGAAGTGTTGAGGGGGTTTGGAGGTGTTGTGAGTGGGCAGGGTCATTCTTCACAGATGGCCAGATTGCAGTGGTATGGGCCTGTCTGGGCTTGCTCGTAATACTAGTTTTCTCAGCTTGCAGCCAAGAGACTGCTTCCAGCACTTAGACTGACCCCATCAACTGCAGAACCTAAAAGTTGACTTGAAAATCCCTGAAGCCTTTTTTAATTGGTTTCAATAGAAAAGGTACCAACTGTCTGCAGTAGGTGGCCCTACCGCCCCTTTCCCTTGTCTCTGCAAAATCGCCCAGAGCTGGGGATTGTCATAACAGGCAAGCTTATTTTTAGTTCCTGCCCACTGCCTGGTGTCTATTTGCAGCACTGGAAGAAGAGGTGCTCAAAGTCCTGTCCAAGTAGTTTGCCACTATCTGTTTTTGTGGTCCGATCATAATGCACATGGAGAATTTTCAAGTAAGCAATAAAATGTTTCTCTCTGTGCAGCAACTTGAAGCCTGTCCTTCCTCAGGAGACAATGACATTTTATGAGTTTAGCATTTTTTATACATTTTCAACACAAGATACAGCTTGAATTTTGGAAATATTTGTGGTTTATGGTTTAAAGGAACCAAGTAAAAGCATTTGCCTTCTTGTCTGTTGGTCATATTGTGTTTTTAATCCTTTTTCCATTCTCTGTAAGGAATGGTTTAATTTAATAACCACATTTTACAGTTGACATGATCAGAACAACCACCATTTTATATAAAATACAAGTGGATGTAACTCATTCAATTTGATACAGAACAGGCCAAAATCATTACATTCTTAGAAACTGATTTAAGAAAACCAGACATACTGATCCCAGTGTCTCATAAATCAAAAGACAATCTCTTAAAAAATCAAGAGATTTGGTGTACAAATCTTGAGACTGAGAAAGCAGTCGGCGGGGGGGGGGTGCGAGATCAGGCCGATGAGGAGGCAGCAGTCGGGGAGGCGAGATTGGGCCAATGAGGGGGCAGCAGTCGGTTTG
>JAHRHZ010000021.1:37295142-37384400 GCA_024137785.1 Ginglymostoma cirratum
GGGGGCGATGGCGGCGAGAGCAGGCCTGTGAGGGGGCAGCAGTCAGGGGCAAGAGTGGACTAGTGAGGGGGCAATGGTGGCGAGAACGGTCCTGTGAGGGGGCAACCGTCGGTGGTGGGGGGGCGGGGTGCAAAAGCGAGCCAGGATCACAGAGGTGGAGACTGCATAGAAATTGGTCAGGAAAACTTCTAATTCCCGTGGCAAAGTGAGTGCAACACATAACCGTCAAGACAGACCTCTGTGTATTAATTCCCCCGTTAATTCTCCCGCTGAGGAACCTGAGGATGCAAACTACTCTTGAACATATGGGCTGCTCCCTAAGCAAGGTTCAGAGGTATGGTGCTGCTGAGGACATGCCAACACTATTACTTGCAGCTGCTTATGTCAATGAGCCATTTGAATTGTTGATAGAGCCAGCTGTGATTGTTGCCCTAGCTGGAGACACTGTCTCTTCCTGCCCATTAAAGCCTGGAGGAAGTGGTCCCATTTTTCACGCTGTCACTGCCAATGGAGAGGCATCAAAGGAAGCTGACAGGCTAGCTGAACACGAGCACAGCGGGGGAAATCAACTGAAGATCCCAATGGAGAAACTGTAAAGCCTGGATTAAGGGGATGCAGTGCACTCTGGCCCATTAGATATGATGACAAAAAATTCACCAATGGAGTTATATGAGAGTCTGGATTATGTAGCCTGGACCGATCACCTGCCTGGCAGACAGCAGTTTGGAGGAGATGACAATTGCTCCACAGCTAGTGCTCTCTTCTGGTCATTGCAAGTGGCGGGCAAGGGCTAGGCTGTTATCAATGAGAATAAGAGCATTTTCTCTCTTGGAATGCTTTATCATGCACAGCCTTCTTAACCTCTCTGAGTAAGGGAGTATTACTGAAGCAGTATCCCAGAGATAGAGGCTGCCCCTGAAATGATGTCCATGCAACAGCCTCTGAAAGTGTTCACAGTGGCACCTATAGAATAAGGACATCTGCAACATTTGATTAAGCAGACGCCCTTGAGCAGGACATCTCTGCATCCTTTGAGGCACAAGGGGAATACCATGTAGAAAGGGCTGAGAGTCGACGCCGCTTTATGTGCAAGTAATAAGGGGGTCACCGGGTTTGTTTCATCTGTGCAGAGTCCTTTTCCTATTTTCCAACATGTTGTAAACATTAGGAACATAGAAGCAGCTGTATAACATTTATTCTATCAAGCCTCCACCGCCATTCAGTACAACTGTGGATGATCATCCACTTCAATGCCTGTCTTCCATGCTAATCCCATAGTCCTTACGTCATTGCTGTTTAGAAACCTGTCAATCTCTACTTTGAACATCTTCTGAGCTTCCATAGACATCTGGGGTAGATAATTCCAAAGATCTGCCCTTTGAGTAAAACAATTTAACTTCATCCTGGTTACCTTTGACGGATCCCTGCTTTGTCATTTCTACACTTAAGGGTTGTCCATGTCCACTTTCACCCCATAGTCCTAATTACCTGTCAATGAGTTTTTTGACAAACATAAGTGAAATGATTTGGGAAACCAGCAGGTTCTTAGGGATCATCTCCAACTGCGCTGATGAAATTCACCTATGGCAGGAAAGACAACAGGAAACCAGCATGCTAACTGGCATCACTATTTTCCTCAGCCACCCTCCTCTGCTGCCTCTACCCTGGCAGGGCTGAGAAATTAGGTCCCGAAAATTGTGATCATCACGATTGGCAGGTTGGTTCATTAACTTTTTCAAAGCACATTGAAAAACAGATATAATTGAGAATTCATTGTCTGCACTCTTCCAATTCTGGCATATTATAAATCCCTGAACTTAATTATCCCATAATTGACAGACATTCTTTAGCTGCTAAGGCCATAATATCTTCAATGCAGAATTCTTCTTGTATTCTGACTTTTGAGTCAGGAAATTGTGAATTCAAGCCACATTCCAGAAACCTGAGTGCATAATCCAGGTTGACGCTCCAGTGCAGTACTGAAAGAATGCTGTGCTGATGAGGATGCTGTCTTTTAAATGAGACACAAAACCATCTACCCTTGCAACTGGATATTAAAAATTCCATGATGCTATTTCAAAGGAGACCAGGGGAATTCTCCAGTCTTCTGATTAATATTTATCCATCAACCAACATCACAAATGCAGATTCTCTGGCATATAGCTCACTGCTGCTTGAGGGACATTACTGTGAGATGACTACATTTCCTACAGAACAACAGACTATGCTTCGAAAGCACTTAATCTGTTGTAAAGCACTTTGACGTCATGAAAGGTATTCTTGAAATTCAAGCTCTTATGTTTTTTCCATGCCAGTAGGAAACCATGCCACAGTTTCGCTACAAGAGCAGGTCAGAGGCTAGGAATCCTGCAGTGAGTAATTCATTCACTGGCTCCTCAAAGCCTTTCCTCTATCTACAAGGCATAAGTCAGGGGTGCAATGAAATACTCTGTACTTGCCTAGATGCATGCAGCTCGAACAATTCTCAAAGGCTTGGCACCATCCAGGTCCACGCAGGTCAGTTGATTGGCATTCATGAACATTCATTCACTCCACCACTGACACGTAATAGCAGCAGTATGTATCAACCACAGAAATTCACTCATGCTCCTTAGGCAGGACCTTCCAAACCCACCACTTCCATCTAGAAAGACAAGGGCAACCAATACATGGGAACCCCACCACCTCCAAGTTCCCCTCCAAACCACAGCATCACCCTGACTTGGAACTGTTCTGCCACTCCTTCACTGTCACTGGGTCAAAATCCTGAAACTTCCTCCATATCCACATCAAATGGATTGCAGTAGTTCCAGGAGACAACTCGTCACCACCTTCTGAAGGACAACTAGTGATGGGCAATAGACAAGGCCAAAAAATGAAGCCCACATTCTATGAGTGTTTCAAAAAAAATTCTAACTATATTCTACATTTTATTTTATGTTGCATCCTCTTTACTGAGTAGTGATACTGGGTTATTCGTGCATTGTACACTGGTATGTCCCTTTTTGAACAGTGGTATTATCCTCTGGCAGAAGTTTCATTTCAAGAATTGTAAGATTGTATTCAGAACTATCTTTCTAATGATGTCCCACAGTATTCCGTGATGTAACTACCAAGGCCTAGAGTCTTACTCAGTTTAGTTCCATTTTTCCAGTGCTTCATCCTGATGCAACTTCTGGATGCATCCTTACATCTACTTACCTTTATTGCCATTGCAAAGTTTTTGGAAACTAAAAAAAGTTCTCATTCACTAAAGTGAATACAGAAAATGCTGGAGAAACTCAGCAGATCTAGCAGCTTCTGTGGTGAGATCAACAGAATTAATAACTTGAGTCCAATACAATTCCTTTCAGCCTCTTCCTCAATAACTGTCTGACAGTGCTGCATCTTCCATAAGATTTTCTTTTTCATTTAAAATTGGTTTCAGTCCTATTTTAATTAACTCTTTTAAATTCTTAGAACAATCTTTCACATTTCACTAATTTTCCTGGAAGTATTTTAGATTTCCCACCAATATCAGATTTGATTTCCTTTTTCTTTCCTTTGATTTACTTTTTCTTTCCTTTCCCTAGATTTGTCAGATGCCTCATTCTCATTTTTGTTTTAATTCAATGAACGTCAATATTTGGTGCACTCCCTCATACGTGTGGCAATATATCTGGCTTATACCCGAATCATCTCCAGTTTAAACATTTCCCTGGTAAATGCACTGTCCTATTTGTCATCTTTTCTATCCAAACTTTTTGGGCTACTTTTCTTTGTAACTTGTTGAAATTAACCTAGGTAAAATACATTTATCAAATGCTGTTTCATCTCCTTCGTTGGCTTGGCTGACATTTTGAAATGGGCTGGGATTCGAGAGGGTCAGACACGCAATCTGGCATTGCTGCCCTCTGTTCCCCTTCACTGCAAAAATCCTGATTCTGTGGCATTTCCAAATACGGCAGCTTGGGGTTTGATCAGGAAAATCTCGATGGCAGTCTTGGAAAATAGGAGTCACAAGTAAAAATTGTCAGAACAATTTAAACTGGCTTCCCTCAAGAGTCAAAGAGTGCAACTTACCTTCCATAATGCCCCAGCTTCAACCTGGCCCACATCCCCTGCCTGTCAGATCCACTGCGCCAGTCAGCCCTGAAAGCCACACAATCCACCCAAAACCAGCAACTTTTGTACTGATTTGCCATCTACAAATTGGTCTATGATCCAATCCAAACCACTGAAGCTTACAGACTCTGCCAAACAGTGCCTTTGCCAGGCTCAGAACTGTTACACCTAAAACCTAACCTGAGCTGCAGCCTCATGAACAGTATTGCTGGGATGCATTTACATCAGTGTATGTCATTCTAAATCAGATAAATGGTTATGTCTATGGTGGTGGCAAATGATTATCACTTTTTCTTACAAATTAGTTGTCTATTATTTGGCTTTGTCTGCTTTTTAATTTTTTTTTGGCTTTGATATCTCATTTGGAATATCACACAAAAATTTCTATCCTTTAATAGAATGCTATTAATTACATTCTACCACTAATCAAATTTCACAAAGCACACTAGTCATGTACTCCAAATAAAAGATCAGTTACCATAACACATCTCTACCCTACTCTCTCCCCTCATTTAGAATGCGAGAAAAACTATTGATAACAATATAAGTTATTATGGCAGTATTAAGTGGTGTATTTTAAGGGGAGTACATTATGTATGGTTCTTTGAAAATATACCGACATCAGCCTAAAATTTGATATATATCAGAGACCTGCATGGCCCCAGATTTGAGTTACGACCAAGCAGCTCTAAGAGGCTTGAATCTATAGAGGATGAGGTGTCATAGGTTACAAAATCAAGCTTTTGTATCCATTCTTGCCCTGTATCAGCTAGATGCAACATCAAGTTTAAAAGCCTTATTTGCATTCTAAAGCTTGCTAAAAGCCCAGCTCATATACAGCCCCAATTGAAATTTCCATTTCCCTCGTTAAGCAAAAGTGCTTGGTGACACATTGAATGACTTAGCCATTTATGTCCTTTTTTTGCCAAATTATGAGCTCATGTCCAATTAAAAATCTGAGTAGGGGCTGAAATCTAATTTCAGTCTGAACCTGTAAAGACACTGTTACGTAAGGTAATGGTTCTGAAAGGTTTATATTGGAGACTGCAATAGGCCTCACCCACTCTGATGATTTCATCGAAATAGCCATAACTAGAGAATCAAGGAGTCCAATTTGAAATCTCAATAGGGTCAGACATCTCATCCTTTAGTGCTTGATAGTCTTAGTAATTATGTCTAACAAATCATGTAATTTATATGTATTGCTATTATAATTGCAATAAACTATCTATTGTTGTTCAGACAAGTGCCTCTTGTTATGAGTCGCTAGTGGTTCACTCTCTATTACTGTTAACCAAACAGTTCCTTAGACTCAGTATGGAAAGGAGGATTGAGGAAGTCTTGTGGAACAATAGGTAGTGTCTGCGTTTGAGCTAGAAAGCTCAGGCTGTGATCGCCTGGAGGTGTTTTCAGGGAGATGGTGACAGAGTCGTAATGTCATAGGTTTAGTAATCCAGAGGGCCAATGTTGTGGGGACACGCTTTCAAGTTTCACCACGGCAGCTGATGCAGTTTAAATTCAATTCAGAAATGTGCTATCCATGTACTGTAGGTAGACCTACAATGCAGCCAGGGAGGGAGTTCCAGGATTTTGACCCAGTGAATCTGAAGGAATAGCAATATATTTCCAATTCAGGATTGTAAGTAGTTTGAAAGGGAACTTACAGGTGGTGTTCCAACACATCTGCTGCCCTTGTTCATCAAGGTGGAAGTGGTAATGGATTTGCAAGGTGCTATCTGAGGAGTTTTGGTGAATTTCTGTAGATGGTACACACTGCCACTAGTAAGCATCAATGGTGGAGGGAGTGGGTTTTGTGAATGTGTGCCAGTCTAATGGGCTGCTTTGTCAGGAATAGCGCCAAGTTCCTGAGTGTTGTTGCAGCTGCGCTCATCCAGGCAAGTGGGGAGTATTCCATCACACTCCTGACTTGTGCCTTCTAGATAGTGGGCAGAACATTTGTAAGCAAAACCAGTTGCATCAGAGCCTCCTTGGCTATCTTGAAGGCCTGCGTATAATGAATTGATGGGCGGGGCTCCTTGTGATTCAATATAAACAATTTTACTGTAGTCAATTGATGATATCTTCTCTTTAAATCTTTAAGTTTCATTAAATCTTGAATAAATGTTTTCTCAGCTAAAGAAAGCAATGAGTTCTGCAGGGATCATCAAAATTAAGTCTTTTAAAACTCCATTCTTGAGTTAGTGAGGCCACAATGATCAGAAACTAGCAGTATGGCTCACTATTTAGCACACTCAAAAATGCACATTTCTAGAGCTGTTTAATCAACATTACATCATATAAGAGTCAGGAAATTTCTAAATCTACCCTAGATTAAAGACCTAATATATTACATTCCAAATAAAGTAGAGTTAATTGAAATTTATTAAATAACTACATTTTACTGAAAGACGTTAAAAGTTAAAGAGCAAAATCCATCTTTTAATAGTAAAATTACTCTTGAACCATTGACCTGTGGCCTCTGATCTCCAAACTTAATCAATTCAAGATGCAGAATGTTTTCTTACTCTATTTGCTTCAAATCCATCACGCTGCTCTCATGTTATTGCACCAACAAAGTACCAAACTTCAACGAGCCAAAGACGGCTACTGTGACCTTGACATTTAACCTCTGGTCTAGGAGTTGATCAACTCAAGATATGATTACACACTACCATGGCATGTTCAGTAATAAATCATCAAAAAATGTTGGGGTTACCTGCCTAATAATGTGTAAAAAGACAAAGTCACCCTTAAGAGATTGGTTGTTTTCATATTTATCATTTTTATTTTATTAAGGAAAGGCAAATGTTATTGGGACCCTCAGTTTTATATTTAATTTTCTTCTTGTGAACAAAGCAGTCTATGAGTCTTTGTGTGTGCTCTAACGTGTCTTTAGCAGAAAAAGTGTCATCTCTATTTTACAAATGTGGTTACAGGTTAAAGTGCTGAAATTCATTGACTACAAAGTATTGTGACTTCCCGAGATAGTGAAAGGCATTATACAAATGCAAGATATTTCTTTCTTTATAAGTTGACTTGATTTTTTTCCTGCTGAGGATACCATCCTGTGTTTTAGAGTTTTTAAATTTAACTGGACCTCCATGTGACAGGTGTCAAAGAGTGACTGTCAAAAAATCAAGCTGGTAGACTTTTCCCAGCTCTCCTTCAACTTGGAAAATGGCCTGTGATGAGTAATGTAAGGATTACATTGGCCAAGGCATAACTCTTCCTTCCTCTCTGCCTATGGAGTAGGATTAGCTGTCTGCTCGGTTCTTGCTAAGAATATGGATATGCAGCTACAATGTTCACCAGTCCATGAAATCAAATATTAACGATCAAGCATACCACAATACCATGTTACTATGTACTGTCACACAAAAACTGCCACTTCAATGCAAGGGAATTGAACATAGCGACCAGAAGTACAGGTCAATTAGGATTGGGTGCCGGCCTTGCCAGTGAAGAACCATAGCACATGAATGAATAAAAAAGTTAGGAATTACAAAGACCAGTCCCCCACTGGCCGTATATGATTTACGCAAGTGAGTTCGGGAAAAAATGCTGCTTCTAGAAACCAGCTTGTGTTTCCACCCTGATCTAAAACGCCCACAAAATAATTCAGAAAATTCAAGTTTTATTTCTTAGCAGGATTATAAGAAAAATGGTTTAAACATGATTATGGCTACTAAAAGTGGGATGTATAAAAGTATATTTCATGTGATAAATTAGGATTTATACAAAATTGAAAACTTATTTTTCTAATGTCATATTGTTATAATATTTTTAAAGCTACGTTGGCAGTAGCCTTGTCAAAATATTCCATCTTCATCAAGATTGACACTTTCCCAACAGCCTAAAAATTGTTGACCCCAGGTCATTCGGACGTTAATTCCGCTGCGTTTTGTTTTGCTTTCAGTTTTTTTTCTAGTTGCTATTTAGGTTTAGGTCCCCTTTAGGGGAATTGTTCATGCATTTCCATTTTCTGACACTAAAGGATTCCTGTTTACTTGTGATTTTTGGAAGAAGAGGAGAACAGTCGAGGGACAGCAGGCAGGGGAGACGGCACTTTGCACTTGCCTGCTCCACAAATCGATCTACAGCATAGCAGCAAACATCTTCATATTTCTGAGGAAATATTGAGGCTTTGTGACTTTTTGATAGAATAATGTTGCATAATCTAAGCTGACCTACAGCAAAAATCAATCAGAAGGACAGCAGTTCTCGACCACCAATGAGGTGATCAGCTATTTAATCATATAACTATATGAAAGGTCTACAAAACAAGATGCCCTGTTCACTCATGGAATCAATTTTCTTATCCCATGAACACCTGATGAAAAGTTGCAGCATTTGCCTCAGGAGAAACTGCACCAAATGGCTAGATCTTCGCTTGATGGGTGGGTGAGGATTGGAATCAGGCCTGCTGCCCCTTGGTGCAGAGTGAACATTGCCAGAAAGGCTACAAAATGCCAAGGCAGGCCACTTAAAAGACTCACCTTGGTTCTAGTTTTTTTACTCGGAGTTTGGCCTCTCTATTCTTCAATCCTCATGTTCCCCCTCACCATGCCCAAACAATGGGCAACCTTAGGAAATATGCTGGGGTGAGCTAAAATGAAATTTTAAAGATCTATTACAGCTTACACTATATAAACAAGGTCTTATTCATGAGAAAGCTTTCAAAATGTTTGAATTCCATCAAGTACTAAATCTATTATAAAAACAATCAGAAATGTACACATAACCACCCAAAGACAGCTGATCCTTTAATAATCTCTTTGAGGTATCAAGCAACGTTTGATAGCCTGCTTGGACAATTACAGGTTGTGGAAGGCAGCGAAGTGTTAATAGTCATAAAGATGTCCTGAGGGTAATAACAAACATCTCTAATTGACAAAGTAATTTTTTTGCCACTTTTCCCAAACACAGGCAGGCCTCTTTTTGATTTTTAAAGGACTGGGTATTTAAATAACTTCACAACGCTACAATACTACATGTTTGTGCCCTTCGTAAACATTTAATTCTATTTTAAACATTCTGAACACCCACATTATGGGTAAAAACTTGCCTAACAGTGAAAATGGAGTCTGACTGAAGTCAACACTGACTTCAAAAGGCCCAGCTGAGCTTAAGATACCTACCTGTGCAATTCATATCCAATTCACTTCCTGCAACTGGGGGAAAAGGGATCTGTCAGCGATGGGAGGAGTACTTCCTTATCCGAGTCAATATTTTGGGAGTTCCACAGCGTCCCTGTAACTCCATAAAAATCCACGTCATAATGTCAAGATTGCTCAAACTGCACTCGGTGTTATCAAGTCACATCTATAATGCCACTATTGAGATGAATGTCCAGTTTATTTGCAAGCTTTAACACTGGATTTTGTAAATCAATATTGACTTTCTATGTAGCTATCACAGATACTTAAAAGCTATGTAAAGTCTCAGGGTCATCTACAATCAGTATGTCTGCATCAAATAATGCGGCCTCGTGACCTTCAACACACTGAAATATTCACTGCAGTTTCCTAAATAACAGCCACTGATCAGATAATGATCCTTCTGTAACTTCTATCTGCGCAGCCAGGCGATAGAGTTGATATGAAAAGCTTTCATCCTCCACTTATGAAAGTTGTGAAGGAGCTGTGGAAGGAGAGGGAAATGCAATCAAGTTCTCACAGTTGAATGAGGTCACTGTGCTTTGAATGCAATCAGCCCATTGGAAATGTTGATGAAATGAGTTCAGAAAGTTCTTCTTGAATACTTCACAGGCCAAATGATACCCTTTACAACCCCTCCACACCCCAAATAACAGCGTTTGTAAATACATAAAAGCAAGTCATAACAGTGCAATCCTGCATTAATATGAAGTAGGACATTGAACCTGGTTCTGGAGAATGAGATGGGTAAAGAAGATTTAAGCGTCAGTTAGGGAACCGTTAGAGGCCAGTAGTCATTGTATCACAATGATGAGGCTGACAATGGAAAAAAGTCAAAGAACAGCCTTGATAGAGATAGTAGGAACTGCCAATGCTGCAGTCGGAGATAACAAGATGTAGAGCTGGATGAACTCAGCAGGCCAGGCAGCATCAGAGGAGCAGGAAAGCTGATGTTTCGGGTCTGGACCCTTCTTCAGAAATTTCAGACATTTCTGAAGGAGCGTCCTGACCCGAAACATCAGCTTTCCTGCTCCTCTGATGCTGCCTGTCCTGCTGTGTTCCTCCAGCTCCACACTGTGTTATTAAAGGACAACCTTGAGTTGGAAATAATTAACTGCAGAAAAACAAATTTCAATGGGAAATGAAGAAATCCAGGCCAAATAAATTGGAGTCAAAGACAGGTAGGAAAAATAGCAAATAATGGGCTCTCTTCAAATAAGAAATGATTTGGGCACAAGTGAAAGTACATTTTGTCAAAAAGGTAGGACAAACAAATCCAGAGCTCCCCAAACAACATAAGAGATAGAAATTGAGTTTAAAAAGGAAATATATCTTGTGACAGATGTCAGGTAAGAAATACAGTTGAGAGCCAGGATAAATACAGAAGGCTTAGAGGGGAAGTGAGAAAATAAATAAGACAAGCAAGGAGACAGTGTGAAAAAGACTGGGAGGCAACATAAAAGGGAATCCCAAAGTCTTCTATTGGCATTTAAATCATAAAAAGGCAGCAAAAAGAGAGGATTAGGCACAACTGGGAACCAAAAAGGGATTTATTAAAAAAAGGTGGGGTGCATAACTGAGATAAGGGTATCATTTGACTTCATGGTACCAAGGAAATTCAGACACTAGTTGGGTTTAAAATTGATAGGGAGATTTATAGGACAGGTTGTCTGACCTTAATGTGGTTAAGGAACTGGGACCAGATGAAATGCATCCAAGACTGCCGAGAGAAATGAGAATGCAAATTGTGGAAACACTGGCCATAATTTTTCAGTGTTCCTTAGATACAGGGATGGTACTAGCGGTCTGGAAAATGACAGCTGTTACACCCCTGTTGAAAAAAGAATGCAAAGATAAACTCAGCAAAGTCAGTTTAACATCGGTGATGGGAAACATCCAGAAACAATATTTCAGGTTAAAACTAAGTCATTTGAACAAAAGTGGAATTTTTAAGGAAAGGTAGCATGGGTTTCTTAAGGACAATTCATGTGTGATAAACTTGCTGGAGATTTCTGATGAAGTAACAGAACATGTTGATGAGGACAATGCTGTTGATGTGGTGTACATGGACTTCTGAAAAGCATTTGATATAGTGCCACACTTGTGAGCAAAGTTATAGTCCATTGAATAACTGAGACAGTAGCAACATGGGTACAAATTAGCTAAGTGACAGGAAACAGAGTGGTGGTTAATAGATTTTTTTTGGGGCAAGGAAAGTCTGTACAGCAGTTCTCCAGGGGTCAGCATTGGAGCCCTTAATTTTCCTGATAAATATTAATTACTTTGATCTTGGTGTACAGTGCACAATTTCAACATTTGCAGTCAATACAAAACGTGGAAGTATTGTACACTGTGAGTAGGACAGATTAGATCTTAAAGATACCTAAATAAGCTGGTGAAATGAGCAAATTGGTAGCTGATGAAGTTTAAGTCATTAAATACGGCAGAACAGCTTAAAAGAACAGTTAATTCTAGGTTTTATTAATAGGGAGATAGATTAAGTGAGCAAAGTCATGGAGTCTCTTTTTTAAGGGGTAGATAAGTGACAGTATTATAGTGGTATTGTCACTGGACCATTAATCCAGCAACCCAGGCTAAAGCTTTGTGCCATGGGTTTGAATCCCACCATGGCAGATGGTGAAATCTGAATTCAATTAGTGGAGCTACAACAGCTACTTAATGATGCTCATTGTTGATTATCGTAAAAGCCCATCTGGTTCACAGATGTCCTTCGGGAATAACATCCCAACTCGTGTGGTCTGACTTACATATGACTCCCAATCCACAACAATGTGGATCCATATTCCCATTTACTCCTCCATGTTGAGCACCACTTGGATGATACACTGAGGACAGCAAGAGCTCAGAATGTAGTCTGAGTAGGGGACCCCGAATGTCCAGCACAAGAGTGGCTCAGCAGCAGCACTACAAACTGAGCTGGCCAAATCCTAAAGAACAGGGATACTAGACTGGGCCTGTGGCAGTTGCTAGCAAATCAAGAAGCAAAAACAAACTGTGTACTGTCCAATCTAACTGTAGCTGATACATCTGTCCATTACAAGTGATGGCACAGTTCTTGTGGATACAAAGTCCCAATGTCATATTGAAGATATCCTGCATTATGGAGTGTGGCATCAACATCGATGCTAAACGGGACAGACTTTGAACAGAGCTGGCAACTCCAGATTGAGCATCCATGAGGCGCTATGGGCCCCTGACATCAGCAGAATTGAATTCAATCTGTAACTTCATGGACCAGTTTACCTGCCACTCTACAATTACCATCAAGCCAGGGTGATCAATCTGGTTCAATAAAGAACGCAGGGGTGAATGACAGGAGCAGAATCAGGAATACCTAAACAGGAGGTGTCCACTAAGTGAAAATACACACAGGATTATTTGTATATCAAGCAGTCTGGGCAGCAAGTGTTGCTGGGACAAACTCCTCGAACTCATTCCTTAACAGCTCTGTGAGTCTATCTAAACAACATGAACACAGTTCAGCATCAACACTTTCACAATGTCAATTAGGAATGGACAATAATGTTGGACTAGCCATTGATGCCCACATCCCATGAATGAACAATAAAAGACACTAGTTCAGCCACAGCCAGAACATGGTGTACACTTTTAGGGGCTGCAATTTAGGAAGGTTGTAAAGGCATTGGTCAGAGCGCAGAAAAGATTCATAAGAATAGTACTAGGCATGAGAAACTTCAGTTACAAGGATAGGTTGGAGAAGTTAGGACAAATCTCCTTGGTAAAGAGAAGCTGAGGAGAGTTCTGATAGAGTTATTCAAATCACAACAGGGTCTTACAAAATAAGAATGAAGAAACTGTCACTCATCATGAAAGCATAATGAACAAGGCAATACAGATGTAAAGTAGGTGAAAGGAAAAGCAACAGGAGAAAAAAATTCACACAGTAAGCCCCTGAGGTCTAGAATCGCATCGCCTGAGATTGTGGTAGAGGCCATTTGAATGCAGGCAAAGGAAATTAGACTGTGATTGAAAAAGGAACAATGTCCAGGATTACGGGGAAAAGGTAGGAGAATGGCATGAAGTGAAATGCTCATTTGCAGAGCAACTGCAGATGCAATGGGCTCAATGTCCTCCTCCTGCTGTTACAATTCAATTATTCTATATTTGAAATGGCTTTGGTATCTTAAAAAATTCCTTTATTATGTTAATAGTGTGAATTTAATGTTCTCTTAGCCAATCTTAAACCTTTTTGTTTCAAGGAATATGATGAATGATTTTTTAGAACTCCAAATCAGAGTGATTCCTTCATTCCCTATATTAACCATTACTAATTTCTGTGGTTTGTCTAGTTATTAATCTAGGTTCACAAATGCTCTAATAGATGCAAGATGGTTTCTGATGTCACCAATTTGGTACAGTTCACCTTCTAACGGATTACTATGAAAGATTAGACACAGAGCATTTGAAAAGCCAGGGTATCCAGTAATCTGACACCCAGAGAATTGCATGTGAAGCCTTGAATTCAAGCAGAATCCTGCTTTTTGAAGTTGCAGCATCATTATGTGAATGTGATGGATGAATATTCCTCTGTCTTCATTAATAAAAAAGGAACAAATACAACATAGAGCAATACATATATGTACAAAATGAGTCTACATTGACACTGCATATAATAAAGACAGACTTTCCATTATATAGCGTTTTTCATGACCACCTGATGTCTCAAAACACTTTACTGGCAATGAAGCACTTTTGAAGTGTAGTTATGTTGTAATGTAGGGAACATAGCAGCGACTAAGTGTTTAGGAAACTCCCACAAACAGCAAAGTGATACAGTAATGGCCAGACAGTCTGTTTTATCGGATCTTGATTGAGAGGTAAATATTGCCCAGAGCATTGGGAATATCTCCACTGCTCTTCTTTAAAATACTGCCATGGATCTTTTACATGTACCCTAGCAATTTAATGTCTCACCCAAAATATGGTGCCTCTAACAGGGCAGCAGGCATGCTACCCATTGAACTACGGCTGAGATACTAAACACACAAAATGGAAGGAGGTTAAGGAGATTGAATCAATTCTTGGTAACCTGTACACAGCAGAGCACAATACCAATATGGACAGAATTCTGGCAGATTCCAAAGGAGTGCAATGCTATATCTATCATGTAAAAAAGGTGGTCATAAAGGAGAGGGGAAGAGTCAGAATTAAAGTACAAACTATTCACAAGCTCCAAAAAGACCACAGATGCTCAAAGGTGAATAAAATCAGGCCAGGGTGTCTAATCCATTGTTACTGGATAGAAATAACAACTGTAGGTCAAAATTAAAAAGGCAAATCATATTAAACCAATTTATATTTGAGAAATGCATTTTCCATCCACTCTTTTCATCAAAGCAGGAAACCACAAATCAGACATAACAGGAATAGATGTAGGGTACTGATTTTTTCACCACACCTCATAATATAAAGCAGCGTTGGGATGGAACTTACAAGCCAACTTGTGTTCATTGTACATAACATAGTCTAATTTAAAAATGTTATAGCTTGCACTATGACATGTCTCAAACTGTGTAAATGTTCCCTGGTGACCAATGTCAAGAGTTAAGAGGAGGTGAGGAGTACCTGGCTGATATATTCCTCTAAACAGCATGACCTGCTTTGAACTGAGACTAAAAGCTGATCTGCCAGAATGCTGGCAATTTTTAAAAATTTCCCTGGCTATTCTCATACTTGTATTTCCAATCCTCCTTAAAGACAGGGGTCTGGGTTTTCACAGAATTGTGTAGACTCTCAGGAGAATCCAAAATGCTCACATGTACTGCCCCCATTTCTGACACATCCCACTTTCAGTGGTTAGGGGACATAAACTACAGAGGAGGGATACCTGAATTCAGCAGGGTCATTATAACTCAGTGCTGAATTCAGCAAGGGCCTTAACCCCCAGCATAGGAGTTATTATGAATTCTTACAGTAGTTGTAAATGCTCTTTAAGGAGGGGATAAGATGTGCAGAATTGTCAAACGGTGAAGTTATTTAAACACCGAATCATTTAAGGTGTTCTTAGAAAAAAAAAGGGTGCTGTATCATGACCCTTTGGGAGTTGGGGTTGGCACATGAAATTTGTGGGAGGACATGAGAAGTGTGATGGATAGAGGGGCTAATATTTAACAAAACAACTGGGAAGAAGAATAAAGACCTCACCACTTGATACAGGTTGATGGAATGTGCTGACATACACTGGGTGAAATTTAATGCAGAGAACAATGAAATGATGGAACTTGGTAGGAAGAATGAAGAGAGGCTATATGAAACCAAGAATATAGTTCTAAAGAAATTCCAGTGCATTGGCACCTGGAGATGTATGAAGGTGGTAGGACAAGTTGATAAAGCCTACAGGATCCTAGACTTTATAATATGAATTGAGCACAAAAGCAAGACAATTATGGCAAACCTTTCAAAAAACTGTTTTGCCCTCAACTGTCATATTTTAGACTAAGTACCTTAGGATAGATGTGCAAACATTAGAGGGGGAGCAGAAATCATTTTTGAGAACTGGGTGGCATGGTGGCTCAGTGTTTAGCACTGCTGCCTCACAGAGCTAGGGACCTGGGTTCGATTCCTGCCTCAGGCAACTGTCTCTGTGGAGTTTGCAGGGTTTCCAAAGTTGTTTCAGGGTTTGAAGAACTTACATTACATAGATAGGTTGGAGAAGTTGAGACCATTCTCCTTAGAAGAGGCTGAGAGGAGATTCAAAAGAGCTGCTGATAATCGTATGAGGTCTAAGTAGGTTCAAAAATGCAGAAACTGTTTCGACTGGCAGAATGTCTGAGAAATAGAAAACACTGATTTGAAGTGAATGTCAAAGAATAACCTTTTATCCACAGCAAGTATTTCAGACCTGGAATGCAGTGCCTGAGAGTTTGAAAAGAAAAGAAAAACTGCAGGGCTCAAAGGAAATGCAAAGGAGTGAGAAACACTGAGTTGATCTTACAGAAACCCGGTATGGGAATGAAAGGCTGAATGGCCTCTTTCTCACCTATTAGCATTCTGTGTCATTTGGATTTATGCAGTCAGGTCCACAAAGAAATGGGTGAAAATATCAAAATTCATTTTGCTTAGAAACTTGCACTTGATTAAGTAAGTAGGCTTTTCTTGAGATAAAAGGTACTGCAGATGCTGGAGAATCCGAGATAACAAGCACGGGGCTGGATGAACACAGCAGGTCAAGCAGCATCATAGGAGCAGGAAAACTTGACGTTTCGGGCCTAAACACCCCCATCTCCTATCTACTAACATCATCCCGCCCCCTTGACCTGTCCGTCCTCCCTGGACTGACCTATCTCCTCCCTACCCCCCTACCTACACTCACCTTTACTGGCTCCATCCCCGCCTCTTCGACTTGTCTGCCTCCTCTCCACCTATCCTCTCCTCTATCCATCCTCTATCCGCCTCCCCCTCTCTCCCTATTTATTTCAGAACCCTCTTCCCCTCCCCCATTTCTGATGAAGGGTTTAGGCCCGAAACGTCAAGTTTTCCTGCTCCTATGATGCTGCTTGACCTGCTGTGTTCATCCAGCCCCATGCTTGTTATCTCGGCTTTTCTTGATCACAGTTTATTTAACTCTAGAATGCCATTTATTAAGATATGGTAATAAGTATACTACTATTATATATTAAGAAGTAAAGTTAGAAAGACTCACATTCATTTGGTTCATCAGTTCAGAAATTCTCTGGCAGTCATCCCCATGTGGCCATTTTAGAAGTATAAGTCTTCAATTCGCATGCAAATGGCTATTTGACCAGAAAATGCATCATTGATGCTCTCCGCAGTAAATATGCCCACAGTTTATATCCTTGAAGGAGTACTAGATAGCAAGCAGGAGCAGATAATTCGGTGACATATTTTCAGGATAGAGAATCCAGTTGCTCTTGCTTCTACCTAAAGTAAGGATATTATTAAATTGGAAAGGGTTACAAAAAGATTTACCAGGATGTTGCTGAGAATGGAGGGTTTGCATTGCAAAAATAGGCTGAGACTTTCCTCACTGGAGCGTAGGAGGTTGAGGGGTGACCTTATGGAGACATATACAATCATGGGGGGCATAGATAAGGCGAATAGCAAGGATCTTCTACCTTTGGTGGGGAAGTTCAAAACTCAGGGGTAGATTTTTAAGGAGACAGGAGAATGATTTAAAAAGGACATGAGGGGCAACGTTTTTAAAAAAAGACTGGCTCATGTGTGTAACTAGTTGCCAGAGGAAGTGTGGGATGCAGTTAAAGTTACAGCTTCAAAAAGACATTTGGATAAGTATATGAATAGGAAAGATTTGGGAGGATCTGGGCCGAACACAAGCAAGTGGGACTAGTTTAGTTTGGGAACATGGCCTGTGTGGACTAGTTGGACCAAAGAATCTGTTTCCATGCTGTATGACTGTATGACTCTATGACTCTACCTCTGCTATGGATTAGTTTAAATTGAGAGCTTCCTGGTCTATATGGCTTAGCATCATTCCCAATGGTGTAACAAGCTGGGGACTATTGAGAAGCATTTCATTTGTTTTTATTCAGTGCACGTCAAAAGTTGCTATCAGTGACAATGTGGTCAAGTATTCCGACAGGTACTTAAATGTTTAGCTCAACACATGGTGATACTTAGAAAACTGAATTCCCCAACAAAAGCAAAGTTTTTCCAAAAATAATCTCCCCATTGCTTCTAATATGAGACCGAGAAACTAAAAGCACATTTATTTCTAACAAACTGTGCCAGCGTCCAGAGGACAGAGTAAGTTGCTCGTACAGCAATCTGCAAACAATGTAGGTACTGCAACAACCAGATCTCAATCAGAAATACTTTGACATTCCCAAAACCAACCTGCGCTGCCAAAATCTGATTTTTAGATCAGTTCACTTTGAAAGTTCAATTTGCCAAATGACTGTGTGAGGCCGAGAGCTTTAAAAATCTTGATAGCAAACTACATTATAATAGGAAAATGGGTAAGTGCCTGAAGCAATAATTAGATGAGGTTGGGTTCAACAACTCTAATTGTTTTCTGATGCTATTATGACTTACATTGGACTCCTTCACTCAGGAGTTCATATAAATTCTGTAGTTCCTGGGAACTGCCAGTGTGCAATTAGCATTATTAGGAATGTAGTGTCTGGGTTAATTCAAAAAATTCCAGAAGATTTCTGTGCTCTGAAAGGTTGCCAATCTATTTCCTGCCTCATTGAGTAATTATCAGCAACTATGCATTTTAACAGCAAAATCTTTTTTAGTGATTGAACAATCTTCGAAAATGCCATAATGGTTTAGGTCAACAAACACAATTAAACCCAAGGAAAATTTTCATGCATGCATTGCAAAGCTTGTTTGAATGTGACCCCAGTAATGTATATAATTATATATAATCTTCAGCTGCAATTCCTGTGGGAGGCTTGTGGAACCCCAAGGGAAAGACTTATTTTCAGTAATTTACACTGTTTCCCTGAGGGTTCTGCCAATCTCCCACTGGAGTGAGTCAATTAATCCCCATAGAATTTAAAGGCCAAAACATCTTTGTCTGTGTTTGGATCCGAAGTGCTTCTCACAAATCTATATACATGTAACTGTACATTCATTCTCAAGTAACAGCATCTATGTACAAATGTGCACATAGGTTTCTTCATTTGTCCCTGTATGTTTTCTTTGCTGTCCAGTACGAGTACAAGAGTGCATTAACTTATGTATGTACATGTATATTTCACTGACTGTGTAAGCAGACTTCTATGCATCAAATAAATTCAGACAATGCTGCAAACCATTCAGCAGGAAAAGTAGTATATGTGGCTCGAGCCAAAGTTAACTTTGTAAATCAATGCTGTCTGGCCTGCTGAATGCTTTCCAGCATTTTCTGTTTTTTATCCAGATTCTAGTGTACTGAATAGCTTGCTGTGTGTGACAATAGTGGCCTGTCTCAGTAGTGGTGAAATGAGGATATAGCTATTTTAAAAACTGGTTTCACCTTCCCACCCCAAAGAAAGGTCATCATGACCTCAATGACTTCTTATCAGTGAGATTAGTGAGCATAAAGAGAGTTGAAAACACTCTTCATTTTTCTCTATTCCAATCCAACTGTTGAAAACACTTCTTGTTGACTTCCTATCAAAGATTTGGATTGCTTTAAATTACCTGGAAAGATTTTAACATGAAGTCGGAATAGTAATCTCAGACCTGCAGTTAACCTCATGAGCAATCATATGCATTTCATTTTCCGAATAAATACCAACAGAGTTTTGGTTGCCAAAAGATTGCTGTAACCTCTTTGAATTTGCTTTGAGTGCTCCACTTGTATTATCATAATAAGCAGGACAGAATGTAGGAGTCCTATGAAGGACTATGCCTAGAGTTAAGCATTTAACCTCAAAGATAGACTACCCTAACAGCTCAGAGATGTGGGGATTATTTTTAATGCTCTGACTTGTTAAGATCCAGAATGCAGTAATTGAAAGGACAGTGGAAGCAGTATTGTGTCAGTGCTGTGTGCATGTACAGCCACGCAGCAATTATGAAAATAGTCTTGCTGTACAACGTGCCCTATTTAAAATACCATGCAATGCAAAGGAACCATACATTAAATTATGCACAAAAAAAGGAAATTAAGAGGGATCCAGGTGGAAGCAAATTAAATAATGGATAGAATGTTACAGTAGGGCGGGGTGGAGGGATAGATGACCGCTGTCAATACATTTGGAAAGTCAACAGCCAGATGACAGGGTCGTAGTGCACTGTGGGCTGGAAAGTAGGTGCATAGTGAGTCGACTGCCCCAAAATTAGTCCTTAATTATTCATCCACAAATGGTGGGTGGGCTACGAACGTCAGCATCTGCTCAATCTGTGGATGCAATTGGGAATGGTTGGGAACGTGGTGGGCTAGGAACCTGTCCTATTTTACCTTTTTTTTTTGGACCCTGCCAAAATCCTACCCAATAATGTTAAAAATGTGGAATTGTACATGCATGAAAAGTAAAACACTGCACGGCTGTAGAAAAAGAACATTGAAGTGCAAATAATTCAATAGCTCCTTCTAAGAGCTGACACAAGCATTTTGCCCTAAAATGGCCTCCTTCCATTCCTTCAAATTTATGATATCTGGATACCATTTCCTTTTGTTACAGAAGGCATATGAATGAAATTTTAATTTTAAAAATTACTTACAGTTTCTCGAATGATTCTGTGGATAGATGCATAGTCTGGTATATTACTGAGCAACATAGGCCAGGAAGGCTCTAATTTGAATCTTTATGCTAAGTTAGCTTGGGCTGTAGTGCAGCTATTACACTCACTTCCATTTCTCCTGGCAAATTTGTGATTATTTGCTGGAAATTGCAAATGTGTGAATGTCAGATGAGGAGAAGACTATGCTTGGCTATGGCGTTTCAATTCTAGATTAAAATAACCCATCACATTCAAAACCTTTAAAGCATACACATGTCTTTCTTAATTCTGTACTGTTGCCTGTTATACATGATATACTTTATGATCAATACATTAAGGCTTGCGGAGTAAATGGGTCACATGGCAAGGTAAATGGCAAGATCCAGAAGACTTCTTACAGGATCATGAGCCAGCACAAACTACTGACTTTGAAGAGGAAGGCAGAAATTAGGATGGGAAAATCATTATCCCAGGTAAGGTAATAAACTATTTCATACATTGTGATTTCTTTTGCAAACCAATATTGCTGCAGATTTACTTGTCATTTTTGGGCTTAAGGACAGTGGCTGGGAATTTTGTGGAGGATCTGTTTCCGTCATGTCTCTTCTATCTAGGCTGTACTCATGGCCTTCCATGTCACACCTGCCAATACTGCTAGACACTCATAACCATGTATTCAAATGAGGACACTCAACCGTGACTTGAGCTCCCAAAGCACTAAGTTAAATAATTATGAGTTAAAAGAGGCATTTCTGTCAGCATTAGCTAAGTTTGGAAATTGTGTTTCACTCTAGACCTTGCAGAAACTTTCAGAAGTATTTGCTTTGGTGTTTTCTATTTCTTTTGCTTCCTTTACAGAAGCAGACTTGTCTCTGATGGCCTGAAAGCCTGATGGCAATGACTGGGGACTTGCTTTTGCCTTTGATCACAGCAAGCTGTTCTGAGCACCAGATATGGAATTCCCAATTTGGATTGTATACATTTTCAAAATTATTTCTTCATGGACTGTGGGCATCGCTGGCTATGTCAGCATTTATTGGTCATCATTGGGGGCGGCATGGTGGCTCAGTGGTTAGCACTGCTGCCTCACAGTGCCAGGGACCCGGGTTCGATTCCACCCTCGGGCGACTGTCTGTGTGGAGTTTGCACATTCTCCTTGTGTCTGCGTGGGTTTCCTCCGGGTGCTCCGGTTTCCTCCCACAGTCCAAAGATGTGCAGGCTAGGTGGACTGACCATGCTAAATCGCCTGTAGTGTCCAGGGATGCATAGATGAGGTTGTGTTATAGGGGGATGGATCTGAGTGGGATGCTCTGAGGGTCGGTGTGGGCTTGTTGGGCCGAAGGGCCTGTTCCCACACTGTAGGGATTCTATGATTAATTACCCTAAAGAAGATGGTGGTGAACTACCTTCTTGAACCACTGCAGTCCTTGGGTGTAGAGACAGGAACTTGATCCAGGTACGGTGAAGAAACTGCATAATAGTGGTATAGTTCCAAGACCAGATGGTGAGTAGCTTGGAAGGGAACTTGTAGGCGGTGGCGTTTCCTTCGATCAACTTCCCTGCTTAGAGACAAAAAAACTGCAGATGCTGGAATCCAAGATAGACAAACAGAAGGCTAGAAGAACACAGCAAGCCAGGCAGCAGGAAAGGAGCAGTTGAGGAAAGGAGCAGTCAATGTTTCTGGTATTACCCTTCTTCAGGACTGGATGTGGGGGTGGGGGAGCTGCAGATTAAAGAACGGAGGGGGAGTGGTGGAGACGGAATGGCGGTGATAGGTGGACACTGGTGGTAGGAACGACATGGTTGGTGGCTGGAAAGGAGAGTCAGAAGGTGGAATGGAAGGGAGGAGATGGGGCTGGAAGAGGAGGCAGGGGATTGGGTGGCAAGGTTATGTTTGGAGGTGGGGTAGTGGTTAAGAGCTGTGGAGTGGGGAATGGAGGTGGCACAGTGGAGGGCTGTCTGGATGACAGAGGGGGGGGAAAAGAGCATTGTTTGAAAAAGGCGGACATCCGGGATGCTTGGGAGTGAAACGTTTCCTTGTCAGAGCCGATTCGACGGAGAGGGAGGAATTGGAAAAACGGGATGGCGTTTTTGTAGGATACAGGGTGGAAGGAGGGGTAGTCTCGGTAGCTATGGGAGTCTGTGGGTTTATTGTAAATGTTGGTTCGTAAGCTGTCATCAGAAATGGAAATGAAGAGGTCAAGAAAAGGAAGGGAGGAGTCTGAAATAGACCATGTGAATTTGAGGGCAGGGTGGAAGTTGTTAGTGAAGTCAATGAACTGCTCCCGTTCAGCCTGGGTGCAAAATGCAGCACCGATGCAGTCATCGATGTAATGGCAGAAGAGTTGGGGAGCAGTACCGGTGTACGTACTGAAGAGGGACTGTTCAACATAACTGACAAACGGGCAAGCATAGCTAGGGCCCATGCGAGTGCCCATGGCAACACTGTGGATTTGGAGAAAGTGGGAAAAATTGAAGGAAAAGTTATTGAGGGTGAGGACTAGTTTAGCGAAGCGGAGGAGGGCAGTGATGCAGGGGGGATTACTGGATGGGTCTGCTGGAGAGGAAGAAACTGAGGGCCTGTAGGCTGTCCCTTGTGGGGTACTGAAGTGCATACGGATTGAATGTCCATTGTAAAGATGAAGCGCTGTGGACCAGGGATCTTGAAGTTACCAAAGAGGTGGAGGGATGGTTTGTGTCCTGGATATAAGCGGGGAGTGCCTGGATCAATGGGGAGAGAATAGAGTCGAGGTAGGAAGAGGTGAGTTCGATGGGGCAGGAGCATGAGGAGATGATGCGTCGGTCAGGGTAATCGGGCTCGTGGATCTTGGGGAGCAGGTAGAACCGGGCAGTGTGGGGCTGGGGGACTATAGGGCTGGAGGCAGTGGAGGGGAGGTCACCGAAAGCAACAAGATCATGGACAGTGTGGGAAACAGTGGCTTGAAGTGCCAAGGTGGGGTCGTGGTCAAGAGGGAGACAAGACGTGGTGTCCGAAAGTTGGCATTCAGCCTCTGTGATATAGATGTTCGTCCTCCTGACTACCACCACCCCACCTTTGTGGGTTTGATAGTGACACAGGGATTGGTGTGGAGAGAGTGGAGTGCTACGTGTTCAGAGGGGAAGAGATTGGAGTGGGTGAGGGGGGTGGAGAAATCAAGGCAGCTGATGTCTCGTTGGCACTTAGCAATCAAGAGGTCCAGGGCCGGTAAGAGGCTGGCAGGGGGTGTCCAAGAGGAGGAGGAAGGTTGGAGGCGGAAGAATGGGTACCCAGAGGGTAGCTGGGAGTCTTTATCAAAGAAGGCGGCATGGACGTGGAGGTGGTGGAAGAAGAGATCCATGTTGTGGCGGGCACAGAACTCGTTGAGGTGGGGGCGGAGGGGCACGAACGTCAGCCCTTTACTGAGGACAGGCTATTCGGCCTCATAGAGTTCGAGGTCCGGGGGAATGGTGAATATGCGGCAAGGTTCACACGTTGCTTCCCCCCTCCCCTTCTTTAGCCTCCTCAAGACCACCCCTGCCCAAAACACAACCCATGTACTTTTCCACATTCAGACAAGGAGGCCCAGAGAACGGCTGATCTTAGCACTTTGACATTGAACCTCTTTCCAAAGAATGTACCAACAGACAAGTGGCAAATAGATACTAGGAGACCAGATATGCTGCATGAACACTGAACTCTTCTCATCGCAGTCCCTCATCACCCAAAGAAGGGATCACTGCATATATGAGAATCTTGCATTGTATTTACAATTCAGATCGAGAGGAAACCGCTTGCTTTTGCTGTGTGTGTTCTTGACTTCTTTGCCCATAGTGTGTGTCCTGAGACACCCATACTGGATCTCCAAAATGGAGGTCAGAAGTTTAATGTTTTAATGAAGACCTGTAACTCGAGTCGTGGTTGGAGTTGTTGGTTTAGTTCACCGAGCTGACTGGTTCTCATGCAAACGTTTCGTCTCCCTTCTAGGTGACATTGTCAATGCTGTGTAGCCTCCATTGAAGTGCTGTTGTTCTGTCCCGCTCTGAATTTGTATGGTCCAGTCTCTCGTGGTGGGAAGTCTTGTTTCTGGTTTTGCACTGTAGTGGTATGTAGATTTCAAAATGCTTGTTTTTTGCATTGGTGGTTGAAAACCAGGTCTCCAGGGATTCTCATGCTTGTCTTTGTTTTGCTTGTCCTATTACTGTAATTTTGTCCCAGTTAAATTGATGTCCTTCTATGTCAGAGTGTATTGAAGTGGTAAGTGACTCCACTTCATTGAGACATTTATTTTCAATTGACAAGGATGAGTAACATGGTCAAAATTTCTTCTGACCACCAGAACAACTATGAACCCAGAACAACTGTGCTCCATTCCAATGAACAATTTGGACAGACTGCAGTGAATGATGACTGCCATGACTGCCCACTCTCCTGACTGATGATCTGCTAATGCCCTGACCGGTGGCACTGGATCTTCAGGACTCCCTGCGGCCCACTCCCTGAACTGTAGTGAGATGGACCCTCTATCAAGACCACCCCAACTCAACATCTGACCGTGCCCAATACCCAGGACTGATGGGGACACGGTCCTTGACTGACTGCACTGGGAGCCTCCAACTGACAGCAACTCCTTGACTTCAACGAGGACTACTTCTCTTTGACTTTAAGACATGGCCATTTAATTGATCCACATGCAGTGTGTTTGTCATGTATTCTGCCAGCAGTTCTGTAGGTGTGAGACTGACACAGCACTGTGCCATTCAACAACATGATGACTTCTTGTGTGATTCCATCAAATTATTCATCAAACCTCATGTCGTTCAGGGCCTGAGAAGATTTCACCCAGTGTCTCTATTGTGCTGTCTCTATCCAGAATAAGCTGATCAGGAACTGATTAGAAATGGTGATTAAACCATATGTTTCCACTCCATGGGACTGCCCACTGGCGCTCATAAATATCATCACAAATCCAATCTGCACCTCTTACGTAGACTGTAATTAGTGAAGAATACATCACAAACTCATAGGAACTAATAAAACAGTTCCTTTCTGGCTTTCATCTTACAGAACTTTAAGATTCTCATTTGAATGTGTGGACAATGGAGCTATGCTAACACCTTGGAACATCTTAAACTCATTACTAATATCAGTAATCCATCAGCACCATACAACTAATCTTTTCAATTGCAGTTTTTGAGCTTTTCAAAAAGATGCTCTATTTGAAGATTAGTTTGTTTAACTCCTTCCAGTTTATGGCCCCTGTAAAGATGAAAGTGAATTCACAGTCTGCTGTTTGGCTGCAGAAGACATTCTATCATGACCTCCTCACTTCCAATTTGAATGGTGTTTCAGTTAGGACACGGAACAGTTAATTTTAAATTTTAATTTTATAGCATGGCAGAGTTTGTGTAAGTGGTTGTTTAGTCAGTATGCTATGTGAATTTAGACTACGGGAATTCATACAATTCACAATGCAAAAATTCATTTTTAACTGGGCACTGCAATAACATTTTGTTTCTTCTTTTAAAATTTTTAGTTTTACTGCTGTTTCACTCCATGTTCCAGCCATTGACAAATGGGACAAAGCCGGTGATTTGCTACAGAGGGTTGCTATTTTTAACAGAATTCACAGATCAGATACTGCCCAGGGCTTAAACTCATTTCATTCTGGGATTATGCCTCACATCTCCTCGATTACACTGCATGGCCGAGACACAAAACTCAATCTATGGCAAGTCAAAAGATTGAATTAATGAACTCTCATTCCACGTTCAGCTGTATCACTCAGTGCCATTGTTTCACTCTCAACTTTCTCTTTTTTTGGTATGCATGTCACATAATGATATTAATACAATATATCATTATGACCAGCCCCTGGCAAGAATACACACTTTATTACAGTTCCAGACCAGATAAACCAAATCGTCAAGTTCCTGGGTGAGGAGGAATGAACTGACTCCCTTTCTTTATTCACCCTCCTACTCAATTGGTTGCAACAAGATTGTGAAAGCCTTGTTCCCAGACCAAATGAATTTATGTTTTAAAAGGAGCCAATTTAACCATGCTTTCTTGTCTTAACAAAATTATGAGTCTACAAGTTACTGAATGTGAGAAGAATAATGCTGTAATTCACACAGAATTTAGAGATGAGTCCAATAAAGATAGAGTTTAAAAAAAAGATAAACACATCAATCTCCAAATTCTGTGAAACACAGACAATTGCAGTTGTTACACACCATGACTGTAGCACTGATATTAGTAGGTGAGCAGTTGATTGCAAAATGCTTGGCTAGGCAGGTCTTCTAGGCCCGAAACGTCAAGCTTTCCTGCTCCTATGATGCTGCTTGGCCTGCTGTGTTCATCCAGCTCTACACCTTGTTATCTCGGATTCTCCAGCACCTGCAGTTCCTATTAGCTCATCTAAAAGACTTGTATCCTGTTTATTTCATCTGCAGTGTCACTCGCTTTCTAGCTTTTAGTAAAGTGAGAGACTTCCTTTCTTTGTACCTGCAGTGCAGAGATGGCCAAGGGTGGTCTCCACTGTGACCACTGCACACAAGTATATACTTATCAAAGTTGAAACTGGCTTTTAATTCCTGTTTTTGCCTGTTCTTGAAAGGTGAAAACACAAAAATGTCTCTCACCCAGGCGTTCCTTTCTCTCCCAGCATGTTCATAATCTCAGGCAACTCACAGGAGATACATTTCAGTCTGCAGTGCATTTTTCCTTTTAAAGTCCTTCTCTTTAAAGTTTCTTTGACGCTCGTCAAGTGTAAGATTTCAGGGTTTCGCTCATGACTGGGATAACCCACCCACAGATCTTCCCGACAGTTACTGAAATATATTGCTCAGAATATACATTCTCAGTCATATTTTAAACATTTTTTTCAAAAAAGGCCCATGTTACAATTAAGAGTTCAGTATGTCCATTGAAGATTTACAGTAATGATCAGTCACCATGACAATATAGACTATACTTCAAGAAGCAAAACTACTAAACTGGATTGATGGCATAGCATCTTCCTATTGGCAGCATGTGACACTCCAGCGATACAGCAACTGCTTACTATTTGCCTACATACCTGTTTCAAGATGTTATTGTGGAGGAGTGCGTGGAACCAAAACACTGATGGGAAATTTAAGTGGTAAGTCACTCCAGTGGCCTTCAGCAACAGATTAGAAGCCAACTGTTTGGGAGTGTGGTGCTGGACAATGAGGCCAGAAAGCGGAATTTTATCTGTAATGAACAGGTTCTGTAAAGATTTGACAAACAGGAGGCTGTAGACCACAGCAAGCCAGGCAGCATCTGAAGGGAAGGAGCAGTCAACGTTTTGGGTATTACCCTTCTTCAGGACTTCCTCAGCTTCTGTAAAGGGTTAACTGATTGCAAAGAATGTGCACTAGTAACAGTGGGGGGGAAAAAAACACAAGTATGTTTGGTACCTGTGCCTGGAAACCACTGAACTGTTAAGAGTACTGATCTTTGTGAATTCCATCAAGGAAGGAGTTATTTAATGAATTATTAATGACTCTATTAATCTGTTAAGTAGATGGAGGTTTTAAGTGTCAAATGGCTCCATTATCAGTTTCTTCCTGTTCTAAAAGACTGCTGTTAACCCAAAGACTGATAGGGTCTAATGAGTGCCCATCCATACCTCATTCATTCATTCTGTATTGACTATCTGTTTCATGTCACCGGCTCCATAAAAGACCCTGTAGTGTCCTTTGGAGATCTCCTGACACCGGCACATTGCCTGTTTTACATCAACACCTGAAATTAATATGCTCTAATACCAGCTACTGGTACTTCAGAAGAAGAGGCTGTTGTTATTTTTACTTCCGCTTTCTTCTTTTCTTACTGACAGCATATTTTGCTACAGGGGATTTACTGGTTTCATGCCAATTTCTAAAGGAATGAAGGTCTGATACACTGATGGTGATACGCTGAATGCTGGGTTCACACATGATTTCTTAAGCAGCATGTAAGTAATTTTATTTATGGAATCAGAGGAACGTACTAAGCATAGGCTTGGTCCTTTCAAACAGGATAAAGGCAAATCAGCAGATAAGACATGCATACAGCTCATCTTGAATACTTTCAAGCACTTTCCTTGCAGCAAGTTTCCTATCCACTTAACTCTCTTACCAGTGACATCTTGTATGATTTGATAGCCATAAAGGGAAAAAAATTGGGGGATGAAAAAATAATTGCTGTGTAGGTCGTGTGCATGGAAGTTCTACAGTATGAATTAGGAAAATTCATTATGAGATCCTGTCATCTATTTATAACAGGATTCCTTTGCTAATGGTAAACTGTTAACTTCGAGGGAAGAATGTGTGTGCTTCTGCATATATTTATATACACACACACACACACACAGACACACACAAATGAAGTCTGACAATGTTAAAAGCTAATAACAGAGTTACAATTTCACCACAGTTCATGAATGGAGGGCATCTTTTCCTCTCGTAACTAAGAGTAGTATCTAACAAATATTATCCGATAGGTTTAGCACTAATACTGTATTTTCTTACTTATTTTGCATTACAGTGTACAGGGCGGGTAAAGTCAGAAACAGAAACAAAGCAAGCATACAGTGCTTGTTAATCAGTAGATATATTTTCAGACAACTAAAAGATATGAAGGAAGATATTTCAGTGTGCACTTCGATGTAATTTTATAATAAAAAAAATGTTGCTGGTGAATATTTTCAAGATTATTCTTAAAAATGATGAGGCAAAAATGTTCAAGAAAATGATTGCAAAAATCTCAGAATGACCCAGTTTTCATTTTTGTAAATCTTCATTATGTTCAATAATTAAATGTGATTTTCTGTCATTAATTAATGCTGGATAATATGGGGAAAAAAAGACTAATTAAGAGGTCGCAATTTCTGAAGTCATGGGATGTTGGTTCCATGAAGTGGGTAGGCACATGATCATTCAAATTTCTGTCAAATGTTGATCTATAACCTGCTACTCGAACTTGCAGGAGTTTGACCTCAACAGGGGTGAGTTTGTGGAGTGGGGAGGTGGTTAAGGACATGGTGGCAAACTAATGAGAACACCATTTCCTTTTTATTCAGTCTCTCATTCATTCAGTTCCTGATCAGAATAAGCCAGCTCAATTTAGATTTGACTCATTTTCTGAGTGGGCATGAGTAACGCAAGGAACTATGTTTGTCCAATATGCAGTGTGCTGACCCAGTCAAATTAAATAGGACTGGCAAGACATGAAATATATGTCTGTGATTCAAAGCTAGCTTTAGAGGCAAGGAAGCTTGCATTGCCACAAGGTTAAAGGCTTTATGTAGCTAAAGGAGACAAACATCCAGGCTTGTAAAAATTGGGAGAGTGTTCACTTCTGCAACCTAATTATGTCTAGAATCAATGAGTGACTTAATTTCAACTGGGGCCTTAAAGATACTTCTTGAGGACATAAGACAAAACAGGGGACACATCTTTAGAAATGTACCAAAAGGCCATTAAAACCAATTGGAGGAATAGAGAGAAGTGACCATCTTTTATGAATGCCTCCTCCACAATGCCATGCAAGTGGAATTAATTCAGAAAACTTTTTTTTTGCCTTACTTATTATCAGGGACAGACTTCCACCATGCCCTCAGCTGATAAGGCTACAAATATGGACATCAATGACATGGTCTTTGGAACTTTAGTACTTTATGAGCATCAACCTTTAGTGCAAGCATTGAGGATTATGCCAAGAGACTCCTGCAGATGGTAGTTATATGGTAAAGTCCACAATGTCTGCATGAAAGAACATTTTTTTTTGAGGGCTCCACTTAATCTTCAATTTTCATGGGCTGTCTTATCATTCTTACCAAGTCCTTCATTAGTGAATTTAGTACTGAATCCTTAGTGTCCATGTTGACAAAAATATGCATTTTCACCTTCTCTAACCCGGTTTCTATTTTTCTGCAAGAACTCTGCATATGACAGAAAGGAGATGATTACCTTTAGCGTTCAATAGCTAACTACAAACTCACCCTATTTGAGAATAGAGCTCTGAAAACATACAATCTGATATCACAATGGAGGCTTATGAAATCAGATGCTCATGTGCTAGTAGATGATTTGTATTGACAAAGGAATTTTCCAATTATTCTTTTGTATATCTCTCGCAAGCACTGACAAGTGTAAATTGAAGTATATCCGCAGTGTCTCAGTGTCTGAAAAGGTTAGGTGGTGGACTATATTATAGAGCTTCAGTAATGCCATCACTACAGTGGGGTCTGCTCACTCATGGGTTATCAGAAAAGGGGCCATGGATGCGACCATGAGGGTCAGCTGGAAATACAAAGTAAAGACTTTTACCCTTGGCAACACTCCCCCAACACTTTTATCTCATTTGCTGGGGCTTCATCGGAACTAGAAAACAGGAAAGTCCTAGCAGCAGAAGCAGCTACAGCAAGCAATATGTGGAGCTGCACTGAAAAAGAATGACACAGTCTTCTTAATTCAAGTTGTTTATTTTCAATATTTGGTTCCTGTCTCAGAGCTTTTATCAAGAAGCTTGAAAATAGATATTTGAACTGTGTCTGCAACAACGTGGAGGCGACTCATGGGCCTTTGTCGCAGGTATTAGGTAGAGAGGCATCTTGACGACATAGAATATAAGTGACATTGTATAACACAAATGTGAAGTATGAACAAAATTTGTTGAAATGACAGTGGTTAGAATCAGAAAAATTGAAAATGTTTTTGGAAAAGATGGTAAACATGCTGTATGAAGCCCTACATTTAGTAGAGTGTAAAGACAGGGACATTTGTATGGAGCGAAGGGGAGTGGTTTGTGATTTAGCTCATGCAAGGCTTTCTCAAATAAAATAATCCTGAATCTCCTTGGCATCTGCAACAGAGCCATTTGGGACAAATTCCCCTGCCTTTTTTTTTTGTCTCTGAGCAACTGGTGTATTTCTTCATTAACTTTCTGTTGTAACTCTTCCAGGTAACTCTTCCACTACTTTTCAGTGCAATATTGTGCAAGATACAGAAAATCACTAAAACCTGGGGGATTTTGGCAGCTACCTGGCCATTCCAGGCAATGTCAGTTATGTTCTTAATAATCATATATGAATGACATAGGATTATATAGAATCAAGAGAATGTCTGAGCAAAATATTGAATATCAGTGCTGCATGGCTTTTGCCAGTCACTTGCATTAATGCAGTAATGATTGTTATAAACGAGCTGCAGATTCCTGAAGTAATAACCCTTCTGATTCAAACGGGGGACACAATTGCCAGGAAAAGCATAAAGAGCTACGTAGAAGCCATATATTACCCCATGCATTTTTTGGAATTTAGCCATTTGGGTTTCATGAAGGATTTCAGATAATTAATAGTTGTTTTGAACTGGGTCTTGTGACTTGCATTTTGTATCTATACACTGTAGACTGACTAATCTTAGAATATATCTTCAATGCCAATTTGGAATACCTTCAAAACAAAATTTAATGCAATAATTACCTTGAAAATGATAAGAAGTGGTGTTTACTTTACAAGCTTGCTGAAAGTCATCTTCCAGTAAGATACAGTCTGTCCTTATCACTTCTTTTATGAAACATTGCAATTGAATTCATTATTCCTTTGCCAAATTCAGAAAAGTTCCTTCTAGCAGATAGCAATGGCCAAAGTGGTTTGGCCATATTTGCATTCAAAACCTCCTCTTTATCCTCCAAATATAACTGCACACCAAATGAAAATCCTTTTGTGGTGAAAAGACAAATCTTCTTTGCACTCATCAGGTCAAGTTTGCAATTAACACACACTCAGATTAACTTCAGGTGAGTGTTCGGACCCTGAGATTGATATACAAATTGGCCTGCCCATTTCGTCAATTGACGCAAGTTTAAACAAGGTAGCCTCCCAATTTTCTGCCTCTGCACTTCCTGTCTTATTAAGGATGGGAGATGGGTTGCCAAGAATGGAGGCCAAACTAGAGGGCCTGCAGCAATATCAAGCCGGCAGCCTCAATGGGAGAGGTGGACGCTGCTAAATTTAGTGATAGTGCTTCATCATGGAGGTCCAAAGCTGCAGGGGAAACCTCTCTGAGTAAGTAGTGACAGACACAGCTGCAGCATTGTAACTCTGTCACTTATTGGGGCATGAAGTCTCCAGTTCTGATGGCATCCCAGTCTGACATGGCAGTCTTCAGACTTGGCGGTGGACCGTTCTAATATCAGTAAAATAAGGGCACCATCATAAAATGGGCCCCAAGTGAAGTCTGAACAGCCATAATCGGGACCTTACTTTCCAGAGCTACATACCCAACTGAGTTCCTAATCCACAACTGGGAAAGTCCCCTGGAGGAGGGAGACATCTCTATGCAGCTCCCCACTAGTTTCTCAATTACCACACCTCTAACTTCACCTACAGGATGCCAGGAAAATTCAACCTGTTGCTTTTCAAATTTTGCTGCAAATCATTCTTATGTACTGAAGTCCTGGGCTGTCCTCAAAGTTGTAACCTATCATTTTAAATGTGGAATATTTCCTAAACACAGCGTTTGTTGTTCCAGTACTTAGTGCGTACGGGCATAACCTACGGCTAACTGGCAATCAGTGAAAAAGAAGAATGCTGATTGCAGGTCACAATATCACCTTAAATTTATATGTCAATGTCTCCTGAATACACAAGCAAGAATATAGTAACTGGAAGTCACAGTAAAATGCAATCAGGACTGAGATGCAGTTTAATTTTTAAATTTAAATTGTTTTCTCATATCTACACTGAAAACATAAATGCACTTGTGGAGGACATGAAAAAGAACTCTACTCACAATGTGATAAATCCTTCAGTTAAGGATTGTAAACCTTTAAAATGGAATAGCCTCCACAACATGCAATGTTTACAATTCACCCTGGGAGTCTTTCTTCCTTGGAGGAGGTGGATGCATTACAGGACAACTTATGATTGTGCATTACGGCAATAACTCTAAAACAATGGATTGACAGCAACCAACTCTTCTGTAATTACCTCTGCCACTGAAGATGGGTGGAAGTAAAACTTTTACTCTTTATTATTCTGTTCTTAAACAATATATCTCAAAAATAAATGGACGGTTTTCAATGACAATTTGGATCAAGGAAGAACTGATCAGTCTTTGGCAAAGTTGTGGATTCAAATCCTGGAATTTTTAAAGGATCCGCTAAGGTCCACTTAAATATCTTACAGGCTTCAGGACTCAACATTGAATTTCAGTGCACGAACACCTCCTTCCATGTCTATTATCTACTCCCACAATCCAAAGTCCATGAAATGGGTTGCTTTAAGCACAGCCAATCCATTTTCAACTACTCATAGTCCTCGTTATCACCTAAACAAATTCTCTTCTTCCCTGACTTACTATTAACAATCTCTTTGTCTTTCTACACATTTTTTTGTCTTTTTCCGGGCTCCATCTCCACCTGTCCCTTACACCTTCCCCTGCCAATCCAGTTATCAGCATATATACCATCTTTTTCTAGCTGCTTCTGATGCTGAAGTAGGGTCACTGGACTCATAATGTTAACTCTGTTTTCTCTCCACAGATGTTGCTAGACCTGCTGAGTTTCTCTAGCACTTTGTCTTTTTTTTGGTCCTGAGTTCAGTCAAACGTTGAATACAAGCAAAATCAGATTTTTACAAACACAAGATTCCCTCACTCACCAACTGCCAGTAACCAGAAGTAACTTAAGTAAGCATCATTCACTCATATTATCTAGAATTCTAGCAGGTAAAACAACTTTATGTTATCTTTCATTACATGGAATTCCTGACTCAAATGTAAATTCATTTTCTTACCTAATTTTAAAAGTCATTTCAAATACAAAAGATGGAGCATTCTGTGTATGCTACAATAGGTTTTAGTCCAAATTAGGGGCAGAATCATATAGGGATCTGAACAATATGAGCTATGGTGAGTCCTGGTGAAAAGTTTTGGCCCGAAACATTCACTTTCCTGCTCCTCAGATGCTGTCTGACCTGCTGTGCTTTTCCAGCTCCACATTTATTGACTCTAGCTTCCAGCATCGGAGTTCTTACTGTCTCCATGGGCTACGGTGAAATCTGTAGCAGAATTGGACGAGCAAGACTAATCTCGCCGTTAGAAGCGTCTTGCCCATCTTTTGTGTATTTGGCAAGCAGCAGCAAAAAGTTGCCAATTGAGGGATTATTACCTTACTTGACTCGTTAATATTTAGCTTCCTATCTTACTACGTGTGCCAAACAAGCTGGATATCAAGAAACCTCACCATGGAAATCAGAGCAGGTACCCGGCAAATTTAACTTGCCGCTTGCTCCAAAGGATCTCAATATCTCGGGGTCCCCACTATCAGGATATTACCATCCAATAGGTGTCAGTTTCTAAGATTCACTTACAGGGCATTTCTTCATTTCAATACCACCCCAGCTATTATTATTGTAAAACTGTTGCAAGTTCACAAAGGATCAGGGAGACACATTCAGCTCTAGCTCAAACATTGTTCTAGTTTGATTCTTACAATTACATGAAAATGCTAAGGGCAGTTTCAGAAGGTCAGAAATGCTGCGAAATAAGTTTCGGGGAGAATTGTTCCAATCTAACATTGTTTAAATTTCATTTAAATGTGATATTTTGCTTAGAAAGGCAAATAAAATTGAGACACTGCAATATAGTAATAATTAAACAATGTTTTTATGTCTTTAATATAGAAAAAATATTAAAGCTTCACCGAAGCAATAATCAGTAAAATGGATATTGAGTCAAAGAAAATGGTTTCAGGAAAGATGACAAAGGTCTTGGTCAAAGCATTTGGGAAGGAGTCAGATAAGTCCCTAAAACTGACGTCATCCATTTGTTGCAATTATAGCTACCACACAAATGACATGTGATTTATTGATAGTAATAGGAGTCAACAATTAGTCTGTTTAGTCTGATTAGCCCCTTTAGTCTGTTCTGTCATTCAATTAGATTTCAGTTGATTTCACCAATCCTGCGTGACTGGACAGGGCATACTGCCAACCACTCGGAGTAACAGCAACTTGTCAATCAAGTGGCATCATACTTTGAGGCAGGGTGATGGCAGGGAAGGAAACACAAGTAAATCCTTCACTCCAGATTCCACTATCCAAAGTGACTCCCAACCCCAATGATCTGAGAGCCTGTTCAGAAAGCCCACAGCAGAAATTCTGAGTAAACATCAGTCTTAAATTGAGGACTGCCTACAACAATGTCTGCCCTGTATCTTCATACTATTTTCCTACCTTTCTTTGACATTCCAAAAGCTTCTTTTTATTTGGAACTACAGAATTATAATTATTGCAAACATTTTGTTCAGATGATTCTTAAATTTTCTAAACTCAATGGGTTACAAACCAAATTTATGCAACCTTCTCCATAATTGACCTGGTTAAGCCCTGCTATCATTCTGCTGAATCTGTGCCGTACCATTTACAAAGTCAATTTGTCTTTCCTGAATTGATCTTTTGGTGCCCAAAACTGGAATCAGGATGGGTTCTCTATACAACTGAGACTTCACTTATTAAATGTTTGCTTTATACAAATTTTTTTCATAGGGTATAATATTGTGATATAAAATGTCTGATTTATCCATTTCTAATATAATTTATTTTACACTTGGGGCCTGAATTTGAGTTAGTAACATATGGGTTTAATAAGTGTCAGAAGTTAATTATTAACTTAAGTATTTCTGTAGTCATGGCGATTTATTTTAAAACAGTTTGATGGGGCTAATTTGGCAGTCTAATGAGTTCTTGTCTACTGCAGGATTTTCTGAACTAGTGAGGAAGACAATCATACCTCAAGATTTTTGTGATAGGTTTCCAGACTGGGAGAGTTTTTTAAGCTTGAAGGAAACGTCCACAGAAGAGGGGAGAGACTTCTATTTCATACAAACAAGGAACAAGTTACTTTGCTCATTCAATAAGGTCGTGGCTGATTTGATTTTAACATCACCTCCACATTCCTGCATATCCTCCATAATCTTTTATCTTCATGCTAATTAAGAATCTACCTAACTTTGCCTTAAAAATGTTTAAAGATTCTGGATGCACTGTATTTTGAGGAAGGGCATTCCAAAGAGTCACAGCTTCTAAGAGAAACAAAACCCTCATCTCGGTCTTAAATGGATGCCCCTTATTTTAAAATTATAACTCCTAGCTCTAGATTCTCTAACAAAAGGAAAGATACTTTCTATGTTCATTGGTCAAGCTAGGATCTTACATGCTTCAGTTAAGTTACCTCTGATTCCTCTAAACTCATCAGTTTCAGTTTTACTTTTTTTTGGGCAATTCCATAAAGTCAAGAATACAGCAGTGCTCCTGAGAAGAGGATACAATAGAAAGACTAAGTTACCTTTGGGTAAGGAGTTAGTGACAGCTAACATAAGTTCCAGCCCAGAACTGTTGAGATAAAACCCTGAAAAGGTTTCTTGAAACTAACAAAATTTGATCTCGGGCGTATGATATTTACAGGAAGAAGCTATCAGCATTTCCAGCCTGGGAGTTAAAATCACAGTTATAGTCAATCCATCAAGTGTTAGACAAAGGTATTCTGATGTGAGTGCTATACAAAAGTTGCTGTTGGGTAATGTATGGGTATGCTTTTTTTGAAACTGGTAAAGGAGAGTTTTGGGATTAGTGAGATTATACTGTTTTGGTGTGTTTAAAATATTTTGAATTTATGTTATATGTAAATAGATTAGTTTCTCCTATCTTATCATTTATTTTGCTTAATAAAGTTCTGTTTTATTATTAAAACAAAATCTGCAACATTGCACGCTTCTGTCTCAGTGAGAGACCACCTTGTTAAAGCCAAATCAAAACATGTCCTATCAAGCCAGCGTTCAGTCTGTGATCGATTTTGTCCAGTATTAACATCAGCTAGGATTATAACATCAAACTCACTTCTGAAATTCACTCCTTTTTCAAAGGCCAACATTCAATTAGCTTTTTTGATTATTTTTGTAGAAATACAGCAGGTTTTCATGATTTGTGCATATGGGCACTAAAATGGTTTGTTCTTTTATAACTCTTAATTTCGTTATTAAGAAAATATTCTGATTTGTCTTCCTCTGATCCAAGGTGAATGTCATAAGACATTCACAGTGATCCAAATCTTCAATTCCAGGATCTAGACTGATTATGGAAGTAACGATTTATATGATATACGTGTGTCACCTAATTCTTTTAATACGATGGTGAAAACAAAATCAGGAAGACATTTATCTTTATTATATCTTGGTTTCTCTATTAGTTTTCCTTGAATCTATTGTTATTTCCTGTGCACCAATATTATATCCCCTTCCTCCAGTCTAAAACAAACAAAAAACAAAGTTTGCCACTTTCCTTTCTTTTTATAGGCGTAAGTGAGCCCACAAATACATTTGCCTCTCTCACAACGTTTCTAAAATAAAACTGCAGCACTTAACTTTGATATTGAATGTACATATTTTTCCACATCATTTCTGTAGCTTTTTTTAAACTAGTTGCTATAAATCCTTTTGTTTTCTTAACAGCTTTCTCGATTTCTACTTCTCCTTGTATTTCTGCAAGTTTTTTATTTCCTTTAGGTTAAAAGTGTAGCTTACTTTAATTATTGGCTGTGATTTTTTAACTACACAAATGAAGCCCTGGTTTTAGGGGAATGTACTGCTTTTGTATTATAATACTTCCAACTGTTTGTAAGTTTATGCATTAATTCATCAGCCCAGTTTGTAATGCTCAATTTATTTGCCTCACATTCATAGAACACCTTACTTTAAAAATATTGCTTCAATTGGTCAGATAGTCAATCAACACTCTGGCATGGGAGATCACATTTATAGCAATACATATCACAAATGAGATATTACTGTGAGAGATATTTTTGGAGAGTCACCTAGAGGAGTAGAATGGCAGTACTGAAAAGATCTTCTTTATCCGAAATGCTACACAGTATCCAAGATACTACACAGGTTACATGGTCTTAAAATCTGATAATAGTCCACAAGAGACACTTTATGTGATCTTTACAAATACAGTATCACAAGCAACCAACACAGAATAAAAATCTATGATTCCTCAAAGAGTTATACCACCGCAGGCAAATGGAGCTCCTTTATTTGGTTCAGATTAAAATGTGAGCTGGACAGAATGAAACATAATAATATCAGAAATGTCTGCTCAGAGAATGGGTTATCTATGATTCAGAATCAGACTGGAAAGTAGAGGAGTTGAGGTGGTGCGAGGCATAGAAGTTGTGGTAGTGAGATGTACACAGCATTTTCGAAATCCTGGCAGAAACTTAATTACACTACTGTCAAGAGGAACCAATGAGTCCTTCAATGTGACATTTTGAAGAGCATTGGTTTATTCAGCAAAAATGTACTGAGTTTGAGAAATAGAAATAAACATACTTTATTATCAGCTGAGACTAATATCAGTGCAATGATATTTACTTTTTATTTGTTCTAATTAGCATGTGATTTTTAAAATCTGAAAACAATTATTTTCAAAATTTCATGTTTAAAGCTAAGCAGAAATAGGAAGAAGGGACAGTTTGGGATGTTCCTGATTTCAAATCGATCTCAAATTTTAAAAATCACACAAGCAGTATTTTGTTAGCTGTAAATAATCATCCATACTAAGGATGTTAATGAAATGTTTCTGAGATGTTCTATTTATACATTTTTATACTGAACCTTGATTTCTCTGAAGGCCCCTGATATTACATAGGTGACATGGTCTGAAAGTATGATAATGGTCAACAAGAGAAGTTTAATGTGATACAGATACAGCATCACTAGCAACCAATACACAAGAAAAATTACAAGGAAATTCTATGATTCCTTGAAGAGTTATGCCACCCCAGGCAAATTGCGCCTCTTAATGTGGTTCAGATTAAATTCTTCATAAGGGTCACTGGACTCAAAATGTTATCTCTGCTTTCTCTCCACAGTTGCTGCCAGACCTGTTGAGTTTCTTCAGGAACATCTGTTTTTATTTCATATTAATATCTACTGATCAGCAGTGTGACTAGTGTGTTCTGGTGACAGTTAATGTGAAAATGAAGCTAATCGCACTTGCCATTGTTCACAGTTCCATAACAAATGTAGTTTAAAGAAAAAAAATCTTCCTAATACCAATTTGTCTGAGTGTACAACATAATTTTGTGTTGGGAAGTAGCACTTGCAGATTTCTGAATATTTTGACAAGCAAGAAATATTGGGCAGAATTTAATGTAAGCAACAGAAGCATTGCCTACTGGCTGGAGAGCCGGTGAGAGCTGCATCCTGCCTTCTCTGCCCAATCAGGTTCTTAACTGTGTAGCAGCAGAACTTCCTCAGGATCAAGGACCTGGGTCAGAAGGGCCAATACCACAAATAACTATTGGCAATGAGAGCTCAGTAGTTGTGATTTGTTGACACTGCCACCAGGGAGACAGTGGCTGCTGCGGGTAATGCACCCAGCCCGGGCCCAAACTTGTCATGGGACCCAAGGCATAGTTGACTTCCGATGAATGGTAAAAGGATGGCAGAGTAGAAGTTGAGGAAGGAGTTAGCAGTGAGAGTAGGGAGCGGTTCTCAGCACTTCTAATTCTAAATGAGGGTACATGGAAATATAAACATGACAGATGATCACAGCTTTCTTATTCTCCGAATAGACAGTCCATTCATTCTTGTGTTCTTAAGACAGTGAAGCAGAATTTCCTCTTGAGCTTTTGAGCATAAAGGATTGCTTGAGTGAAGTATAGCAATGATCATGCATCCTGTTCACAGATAATTTAATTTCCTGTTGATTTAAGTTAGCGCATCTTAATAATTACTGAGTAAAGGACAAAATGGTAGATTTATCTCTAAAGTTTTCTGACTTGCAGTAAATTTCACAGAAAATTAATTTTGCAGCTTGGCTGCTCTGGCAGCTTAGTCCTGAAAGGTTAATCTTCTCTAGTGCTTTAAGTCAAGTCAAGTCAAAATTAGTTCCAGACCATTCTTCAACCCTTATATAGATAAAATTGTTTAAGTTGATTCCATGCTACCAATAGGAAATAATGTTCACAAGGAACATATGTTAAAGATGGGGTAGCAACACTAATTCCAAACTTCCAACCTACATTTCCTACAAGCACTATTTCCAACTGAGAGTGAAAGATTATGGAGTTATGTCGCATATTCATAAATTAAAACTTGTCAAATCAGGAAATCTTCAACATAGATTTACAAGATCATGCCATTATCAAGAAATTAAAGCAGCTGGTAAGAATCAGTGACAGCCTTGGGAGTGGGGAAGAGTGAAATATTGGAGCAAGAATTGAAGAGGGAGACTGCGAGTTGGGGCAGTAGTTGGGAAGGGTTGGTGGATAGGAAACCAACGGAATGGGGGGGGTCAGTGAATGAGGAAATAGGGATGAGGATGAGGTGGGGGAGCTGGAGTCAGGAAGAGGGGAATGGGATGTGGAGAAAGAGAAATACAAGCAGGCTGTGGAAACTCTGTCAATGAGCATATTCAAAATGAAATGGGGATATTTTTGGGCATGAATAGAATCAAGGGTCATTGGGATTGACTGGTAAAGTGCAATTCATGTATAAATTTAGGTATGATTTTATTGAATAAGGAGGGTAGGCTTGACAAGCTGTGTAGTCTATCCCTGTTCCTACTTCTTAGGGAAACAAAATTTAATTCTGAGCAATGATATTTCAGAGGGGGTAGTGAACATAGTCCTTGTAGACGCACTAGTCTCCTTAGTACAAGATGAAGTTTACAATCCAAGGTGTGATGTGAAGCTCCAGCACCACCTTCAGGCTTTGGGAATGTGGGAGGTAATTGCTATTTTGATAACAATGATAAATCTTTCTAGGCCACAATATGTTGCTTGTGCCTCACCGTCATTACCCGCACTGATTCTGATGTTGCACAATGTGATCAAGAGTGCTTGGGGCCAAGATTTCTAGTCCACACGGTAGGTTAAAGCATGTAGTGTTTTTCACCAGTTCTGTGTGGGTACGTGTGAACTGCTGCCGCCTTTTCAAAGGCTTTGTGGCCCTCGAAAGTGAAGTCCCTCCCCCAGAGAATGGCATTCTTGTGCCTCCACTTTGATGTGATAGCGTGCATTTTCAACCACATTGAAAATATTTGCATCATGATGGAAAGAAACAGCCATTGCACTTCACGCAGGCTCAGCCATATACCCTTAGTGTACCTCCAAATGTACCTCTACATTGCCTTTTGATGACCCAGCTGTAACCCTCATTGCCTGTGAATATCGCCTCCGCCCACTCCATCTATCTAAATGCCCATCTCCCCACTTTATTCCGTCAATCCCAGGCATATTGAGCCAACATGCCAGATACAGTCATGCACTGCTCCACCCCACCACAAAAGCCAGGGTGTTGCTGACTTTTGTTGACCCCTCCTTCCATATTATCCTTTTGCCTTCAATATTTTATCACTCCCTCCATTGTAAGTAAGTTGCACTCCTTCACAAGAGTAATCCCTTCTGTATCCTGTGTGCAGCCTCCAATCCCCACAATTGAGTTTCCAAGCCTCCTTCACACAAGCCTCTGAGCAGCCACCTTGACTTTCACAAACAGACCTCTACGACTGTCGATGGCCCAGCCCCCTGATCATCTGGGAACGAGCCGACACATGACTGACTGGCCACCTGACTGATACCTGTACAGTTCCCTGATTGAATTAATTTGACTCCCTGGACTGGACCCACAGGACTGACAGTGGCCCAGTCCCTGCACTGTAGAGGTTTGGACCATCAGGCATGCTCAAGCAGCTGACTTGGATGATAAGAGAGTGAACCAGGAATCCTGAGATAATCTTGCTCTGATGCATAAGATAGGTGTCTGCCCTACACCCAAAGTGTCCTGGCAGCAGCATTGTAATGAAACGTGCTTCCCCACCATTAACCTTTCAGCTGGCTCACATCAAGAGAATAAAATTCCACTGAATATATGAAGAGATCCTTCAGATTAGTTTGGGTGAAAGCGAGAAACTGTCTCCTGACCAAAATGGTAAGCCTTTGTTAAAAGATTAATCATCAGAACTATCTGGCGGGAGACCTGGAGACCTGGGGACCTGGGTTCGAATCCTGCCACGCCAGATGGTGGAATTTGATTTAATAGATAGCTGAAATTAACAATCTAATGATGACTGTGAATCCATTCTTGATTGTCAGGGAAAACCCACCTGGTTCACTAATGTCCTTTAGGGAGGGAAACTGCCATCCTTACCTGGTCTGGCCTACATGTAACTCCAGACTCTCAGCAATGTGGTTGACTCTGAACTGCTCTCTGGACAATTAGGTGTGGGCAATAAAAGCTGCCTGGCAAGCAATGCCCTCATCCCGTGAATGAAAAATAGAGGATTAGCCCCTGGCCTCAACACCCTCACTAAAATAATAGCTGCACTGGCAGTGTGGACAGCACTGAAACCATTTTGCGCTCAAAATGGCGCCTGTGGCTATGAAGCTGAATTTTGCAAACAGTATTTTTGTTTTTGAATTTGAACAACAGCACGGACAATGTATTAACAGTACAAATATGAGGCACTCGGTAAATATAAGTCTCTCAACTTTCCATCGACAGATTTTAATGGTAAACTGGCTGTAACTGGAATAATTAGTTTCCTTCTTTCCTGATGAGTTTACGATAAAGCAATTATTTGTTGACTATCATTTAATTCTTCCCTCCAATGACCTTTCGGTCAATCAATTATCAGGAAGGTAATCATCATTCCAAAAGCATGGTAAGGTTTGGCACTGAAGTGGGAAAAAGATAACCCCAAGCTGTATTTTGATACTTGAGTGAACAAGAGAAATAAATGCTCCTTATCACTACAAGGAAAGCTTTCAGATAGGGAAGGTTATGCAAATACTGGAGGGAACATGACAAAGTGCAGGGATTAGATTCTGTGTCAACCAAAAACAAACTAGAAGCCACTTTAAATGAATGATCATCACTCCCTGCTAGACAGGCACCAGATGGTTAAAACTCTGACATTTGGGTTTTCTAAATCTTTTTTCAAAAAATGCTGTAAGATTTAATATATAACCTGTCAAACATTGGCAGAAATTTTGAAAGCACAAAGATAGACCTCCTTTAATTTATTTTATTTATCACTTTACAGTGCTAAGTTGCAGATCCTCCACCCTGAGGAAACTGTAAGGTGCTTGTAATCATGCTGTGAAATCACAAGGTACAGCCAAACTTACTGCACACCAAACGGTTACAATAGCCTTCAAAAAATTTTGAATTGTCGTGGTGCTCCTTGTAAACAGTTTGATCGAAAATATATTCTAAGTAACTGAAACAAAATACAATTACTTATTAAAAATATTCTCTCATCTTTGAAATTAGGGCAAGTTTTAAGGTATAAGACCTTGGCCTGGAGTTTGTTGCTGTTATTATAATAGGTCTCATTAAAATCCTCACATACAGTACCTTCTGCAACTCTGGCAGCCCTGTAATGAAAACCATCATTCGAGACCCCATTGTAAGATATATAAGGTTCATTTGCAGTGTTGTAAAACTTTGTTCTGATAATAACTTTATCCCCCTAAAGAGTCTGGCAAAGCTGCAACATTACACAGATGTGACAAATCTGCAATAAATCACTGGCACACTATTATGCAGGGAAGTCCTTATGCCTAGGTAGCCACATTTCAGACTATATTAAAAATTACACATAATGATGCTTCAGGTTCAGTTCCATGACTAATGATGCCTGCTTGTGTGTGAGAAGGAGCCTGTTAGCAAAGACAAAAGTTAAACAAACCCATTCTTAAGTACCACCTCCTTACATTTAAGGACTACCTGGAGAGTAGAATAAAGGTAGGGATTTTCCGATTTTTGGGCAGATTCAAAGTCTATGTGCAGGTACCATAATCCCTCCAGAATCATCAACAAGACAGCCAGCTGGATGAAGAGCCCTCCAGGCATGTGAATGGTCACTTGGCAAGGTCTTTGTCACATCACTTCATTGGACAGTGATAGATCCCTCCTCCACCATCCATCCCACTTCAGGTTGAGTTCTTCTGTCCTGCACAAATTAGTGGAGGTCAAGGTATACCCCTCCACACCAAACTGACAACCTGTCCACAATGGTTTACTCAGTTGGGTAGACTGACTCTTCCTATTCCACCTGGAACTGATATATTTGCAGTACAGACAGGAAGATTTGACACCTAAGAGCCTTAATTTCTGGCAGGTCAGTAAGGGTGGCCATGGGCCTTCCAACGCAGAACTTAATTTCTGAAATGGCAGAATGGCACAGGTATCTACTACCTAATATCTGCCTGACCTGTTACTTTCCCTAACACTCCTTGGGAAGGAAAAGTCTTGGTCAAAGAGGAAAGCAGAAAATATACTTTTCCAGCAGAAAGAAAATATGTATCCAATTCCTCTGAAAGCTGGCAATGCTGACCCAGCCAATTGGTCATTGGTTGCAAAGCTAGTACTTAATCTCTGCTGAAACCGTTTCCCAAATGAATCACGTACTTAATCTCTGCTGAAACCGTTTCCCACATGAATCACCAAAATCATTAGCTTGCTTAACAGTCCATCAGTACGCCAAAGGCCACACAACACATCACTGTCTTCAATAGAACAACTTACATGGTTCCTATTTGGTGGTTGAATGTGTTAATGCAGAACAGCCTGAAAATATTAAGAAAAAAAACCACATCAATAAGCTATGGATTATTATTCATTCCTATTAGGTATGAACCTCTTGAAAGGGCCTTGGGAAGCCTTCAGTAGTGTCAATGTAATAAACATTCTTCTTGTGTGGTTCTGTAGATGGTAGGATGCACAACAATCAACCCTGTTGCAGGTATCATTCTTGCTATATGTCCACATCTTTGCAGCAGTGGTCAGTCAGGAGAAGAATTCTCTATGATTGTTTCCACCCTTTATCCTGTAATATTGAGGCCAAGTCTAGTACCCCCACTGCTAAACAAGCTAAAACCAGATTACTCAGCATAAACTATTGGACATAGGATATAATGAGTAACAGAAGGGAAACCCTTGTTGTTCAGCTATTTTGGGCAAGGTTCTCTTTTGTTTTCCACTCAAGATAAACAGAAGTAAAAAAGCTTGCAATCTAACTGCTGAGAAGATGTTGGATAAGCTTGTGCAGTGGCGTTAGTATTACCAAATCTGAATTACATTATTTCTTTGCTGAACACTTCTTGATCATAAGATAGTAAGTGTGTAGTTATATGAAGAGGGCATGTCCAACCAGCAGGTATGTAAAGATTTGAGGGAGCACGCATGAGAAATGGGGAGGCATTGAATTTAATTAGATAACAAGGTGTTACGAAATGACACTACTCGCCATAACGGACCGGACAGTATAAATTCCAAGTGATGTATCGCTTCATTGGAGGCCTCACTGACGATGTTACCTAGCATGATGATGAATCATCTGAACGAAAACAAGCCAGCTTGGCAAGCAAGTCAACAAACTCACCCACAACCTGAGCTACAAATCTTTGCTAAAATCTTAAATTATCCTTCATGTTATTTGTAGGAGGTTTGCATGTTTCTTCCTTTATTTCATTACCCTTTTAAATAGGATTTGAATTGAAATCCCCCTGTTCCACATACGTGCAGCAAGATATGGAACTCTAGATAGATGTCATAGAGATTCGGCTGTACAAGAGGTGCTCTCTCTGTGTCCATCTGTAGATTCCACCCCTGTCAAAACAAAACAGCTCCAGATGACTGGTTCATAAAGTTTGGAAGTTCGTTTGAAGTACTCAAATCATATTTAGTGATAATACCATTGTCTCCCCATTAGATTATTAATCCAGAGACCTGGGGAATATTGAGACCCAGGTTCAAATCCTGCCATGGCAGATGGTGGCATTTGAATGCAATAAAAATCTGGAATTAAAGATGACCATTAAACAACTGCTGACTGTCGGAAAAATCCATCTGGTTCATTAACACGCTTTAGGACAGGAAACTGTCGTCCTTACTTCATCTGGCATACATATGACTCCAGACCCACAGCAATGCGGTTGACTCTTAACCGCTCTCAAGAGGTTCATACCTAATATGAGTGAATAACAATCCATAGCTTATTAAGGATGCGCAATAAATGCTGGCCAGCAAACAATGCCCACATCCTACATGAATGAAAAATTGTTATGTCGCATTCATGAAAGACGGCTCAGCAGAATAATTAGAATATAACATAGTCTGATTGGCACTCATCATTTTTGCAGGCACAGGCACATTTAACTGCAATGACTACACATCTGCCCTTGGCTTGAGCAGAAACAGCGCTGAGCTGCATCTGTCACTGAGAACTGTCTCGTTCAGTGACACAGATGATTGATTGCCAACTGAAACTTACATTAATCTCTTTGCATTCATGCTGAAATGCTAACGTATCTGGAATGGTGCTGTGCAGCATCATCATTTCAGCAGCGATTAAATGGAGTTCATGGATAAATGTTGCTCCTTCACTTGCACATAGACTCAAGCAAACTAAATGAGCTTTCTCTTTATATTTTGTCAGTTATTTCTTGGTCTTTTATGCCTTTTGATTGAGATGCTTTTTTGAGACTGTCCAAAGGTTTCCAGAACTTGAGTATTTATTTTGATCCTTTGACTCTTTAAATTTACTTATTGGCAATTTTCTGTTTGCATCACTGTCACACTAATTAATTTGAACTGAAAATGCACACAAACTAATGACCTAACCTGAGATAATTACTGCAAACCACAAACTATTTCAGTTTAACTTCAGCAACAACTGCAGCATAAAATATGGCAGTATCAGAAACACATGCCATCTGCTGTTTGACAGTGAAATTACAACAACAACTTAGAGTTCTTCATCAATCCTCACAGTGAAGATTATTTTAGAGCATTTTAAAAGAGGGCAAGGGCAGGAAATGAGTAGTGTGAAAGGACAGAGAACTGAACAAGTCATGGTGAGGTTTTGGAGAAAAAAGATACGGCAATAGATGGTGGTTTCAAGATAGATTAGCCACTTGATGGCTCTGGATTTTGATCGATTTTAACAGTATAAGTCAGGACATTGTCTACAGTATGACACTAGTATTATTCCAAATTGTGATGTCAGAGCACTTGCTTTTTTATATCAAGTACCTTTATGACCACTCTATGGCTTTTCTTTCGAGGATATTCTGGCCAATGTTACTTGGCCACTGCACCATCTTTCCATTGTGATTCCTGAGCTTTCTGATAGTACAGCTCAAATAAAGGCTGAGGACTGAAACTTCCAATTTCCTCACCAGGGGACTGTCAAGCAGGGACAAGCTTTTAAGCACCACAGGCAGCCCTTGTGCCTCACCCATCCTGTCCACAAATTTGCACCGATTGGTAAGGTCTTGGTTGCCCGCCTGCCTTCCCCTCCCTCAGCTGAGGCCCTTCAATTAGATCCTCTTGCTGAACATTCTCAATGTTGAGGGTGACAGCAGTTGCGCGGAGTGGGACGGGAGCCCAGCAGGTCACCATGCTCCAGTCTTCAGCATGAAATAATGGCCACCTCCCTAAACAACCTCAATCCTTGTCAGATAACCCCCATCGAGGTCTCTCCTAAAGGCGTTCCTTCATACCCTCCTTTTCCTATACCTCTCAGGTCTTACCTAACTTACTGATCAAAACCTACTAACTCTAGGATTTAGAATCTGAAGACTGCTTGTACTCCCAGTGCTGGTCACTAGTGCCATGACTACAGAGATTGAGTCAACTAATCTGATTTGACTGAATGAGACCAGACTTCCTCTTTGGGTGGAAGCCCCGACTGCAGCCAATCAATGCTCTTCGGAGCATCAGATGCTTAAAGGAGAAGAATTGGTTTCTGGGTTCCCATGATTGTTGGAGATGTATTCCCCACCAACCTTTCAAGGTAGTACTCATTCATGGTGATCTGCGCTCCAAAACTTGTATTCAGTCATTGCCTGATATCTAGGAGTGAACTATTAAAATAAAATCAAACCTCAACAACTGCAAACATTTTTTTGCTTTTAAACCGGTCAGCAGTGTTCAGTCGAAATCACTGGAAAATAGTGACAAGAAATGAAACTGAAACAAAGCATTAAAGCTATTCCTCAGCCTCGAAGTGATTAAAGAAAAAAAACTCTAAGCTAGAGATAAAAATCTCAAAAACTTTTCTAAGATCCAGCTGCAGTGGCATTAAGTGCGTGACCGTTTAGCATTGACAAATCACTACATTGATCATTATTAGTACTAGTCTTTCACCCCTCTGCCTCCTCTCTCTCCTATCCCCTCTCTGCTGCCACCCCTCTCTCCCTCTCTGTACTACCACTCTCTCTAAACTTCTCCATACACTGATCTGTCCCTTCACTCCAACTCCATCTTCGCCTTTCCTTCCTCTTTCCAAGATTTTTTTTCCTTTATTCATTCACAGGATGAGGGCATCGCTGGCTAGGCAGCATTTATTGCCCAGCCCTAATTGCCCAGACAGCAGTTAACAGTCAACCACATTGCTGTGCGTCTGGAGTCACATGTAGGCCAGATGAGGTAAGGACAGCAGTTTCCTTCCTTAAAGGATATTAGCGAAACAGATGGGATTTTCCGACAATCGGCAATGGATTCACGGTCATCATTAGACTGTTAAGTCCAGATATATATTGAATTCAAATTCCACCATCTGCCATGGTGGGATTCAAACCTGGGTCCCCAGAACATTACCAAGGTCTCTGGGTTAACAGTCCAGCAATAATACCACTAGGCCAATGCCTCCCCATGCCTATCATATTGCCTTCTCTATTTTCACTCACCCTCTCTCTTTTCCCTTCTGATCCCTCCTATTTACCTCCTCCATCTCTCTCCACCCATCCTCCCCTTTCCTCCATCCCCCTCTTTCCCTTCTCACACTCGCTGCCATGACTACTTTCTCTGTCATCCTTCTCTCCCCATTCCCCTCTCTCTTGCCCTCTCTTCCCATCCCCCCACACTTTCTCACCTCTTCCTATCCTCCCTCATCCTGTCCTCTCTCGCTTCCTCCCTCATTTGTCCTCTCCATCCTCTTCTCTCTCTCCCCACATCTTTCTTATATGCTGTGATCACATGCCTTCTGAATCATGGCCACTTCAATTGCAATCAAGGGTTATTCCAAATGATACTATTTGATTTTAAGTGATACAGTGATGAGTTTGTTAAAAATTTCGAATTAGCTACATTATTTTAAGATCCCTTATTTAAATTATTTAAAATCCCAGTAGCTGCCTGGCAACAGGATTTCCAGCAGTGTACAGTCAGATGCCTTCTGGCTTCATGCAAATTGTCCTCATACAATTCAATTTCAATTATCATGGATTTTGGGCTTCTTTCCTTTAAGCTTGAAATTAAAACAAAACTGTAAAAATGTAAAATTGATTGTATTTTTATTATGCTGGTACACTATAGGGTTTGCTTTTTCTCCAGAACAGGTATGGCCACACAAAGAAAGTCCAGATATGTCCCAACAAACTCATCGGATTTCCAGTTTAAATGGTTCACATACTTCACAAAGTTTCAAAATTAAAATTCCACTTAATGCGACAAGTTCACTTCTCTATGTTAAATGAAAGCATATTTTAATATATAGCTTTCCTGATCTGGTGTCCTGTTAAGAAAGGACCAGTTAATAATTGATCTGCATCTAATGGAAACAGAGGAAAATCCATCATGTAATTATGACACGTTCCTGATTTGTATGTTCATTCAGTAACAATTCCTATTTTAGTTAAAAATTATAAAACTATAATTCAAAGCTACATCCAAGCAAGGATAAGATTTGCAAACTGACATCAGATATAATGAGTCTCCATCCATTTTTCATTTGCTTTACTTTCCAATAATATGCCAATCTGAGTGTGTTATGGAAGATAAACAGCTTTTGTAAGTTTAATCAATACGTTGGTTTTGAGACACTTGCTGTGAGATTGTTTTGAGGTCCCTTTCTTTGTTCATTGATGGGATATTGGTATCACTGGCAAGCCCAGCACTTATTCTCTTGAGAAGGTGCCAAAGAGCCACTGTTCTGGACTGCTACAGTGCATGGGGTGTAGCTAACTCTTAAGAAGGGAGTTCCTGTATTTTAATCCAATGGAGGTACGTTTCAATGCCAAGATGATGTATGACTTAGAGGGGAATTTCCAGGTGATGGCTGTTCCCAATCCGTTTTCCTTCTAAAAGGAAAATGGGCATTTATATATGGCCTTCTATGATTTCTGGACATCCCAAAGTGCTGTACAGCTAATGAAATACTTTTGTAACATTGGTCATTGTTGTATGTATGGAAGTCCCACAAAAACTAATGTGATAGCAACTAAATAATTTTGTTTTCTTTAGTGATTCAGAGATTGAGGGAGAAGTGTTGGCCAGTATATTGCCATTTTTCTGCATCAAATTAAATGGCGCTGGACAACCGAACAGTTCACTGAAGGAAAAACTGAAAGAACTGTAGATGCTGTAAATCAGAAACAAAAACAGAAGTTGCTGGAAAAGTGCAGATGCTGCCAGAGCTGCTGAAGAGAGAAATCAGAGTGAACGTTTCGGGTCGGTGACCCTTCCTCAGATCCCTTCGGTCACCGGATCTGAACTGTTAACTCTGATTTTCTCTTCACAGATGCCAGACCTGCAGAGCTTTTCCAGCAACTTCTGAGAGGCGGCTCCACAAATATCCCCATTCTTAATGATGGGGAACCCAGCACATTACTAGAAAAGACAAGACTGAAGCATTTCCAACCATCATTAGCCAGAAGTTCTCAGATACATCGCAGCCTCCTCCTGAAGTGCATCTACAACACTGGCATCCAACAAGGTCTAAAATTACCATTGTATCCCCAGTCAATAAAAAGCAAGACAAATCCAACCCAGCTAATTAATGCACCAGTCCATTTTTAATAATTAGCAAAGGACTGGGAGGAGTTGTCAACAGCACTATTAAGTAGCCCTTACTCAGCAATATTTTGCTGAGTTTGGGTCCTGCAAGAGCCATTCAGCCTTTTACCACATTACCCCTTTGATCCAAAAATGAATGAAGAGCTGAACTCAAGGAATATGAATGACTGCCCTTGATATCAAGGCAGTAGTTGACTTAGTGCTGCATCACGGAGCACTAGGGGAAATCCCTCCAATAACTGGAATTGTACTTGGCACAAAGTGAGGTGGCTGTGGTTGTTCTAAGTCAATCAACACACACTCAGGACATTTCTATAGGAGTTCCTTAGGTCCTAGATCCAACCATCCTCAGCTGCGTCAACATTGACCTTAAGCTGGAGGGAAAGTCAGAGTTTGGATGTTCATTGATGGGCGCAAAATATTCACTACCATTTGCAACTCCTCAGACACTGAAACATCAGTGTCCACGTGCAACAAGGTCTGGATAATACTGAGGCTTGGACTGAAAAGTGGAAAGTAACATTCCACCACATGAGTGGTAGGCAATGATGATTTGAAACAACAGTGAATCTAACCATCTCCCTTTGACATTCAGTGGCATTACCATCATTGAATATTCCACTATTCATAACCTAGAGGTGACCAATGACCAGAAACTGAACTGAGCTAGCCTTATAAATAATGTAACAACAACAGGAGGTCACGACTAGGAACTCCCCCCACAAGTAACTGACATCCTGACCCCCATACCTGCCCACCATTTGCAAGGCACAAATCAGAAATGTAATTGGATACTTTGTCACAACGTTCTGCCAAGGTGCACATGGACTAACATTGGTTTTCACTTCTCATCATATGCGTGAGATGTGGTGGCATTGTGGTCATGTCACATGACTAACAATCCAGACTAATCCTCTGGGGACATGGAATCAAATCCTACCACGGCAGCTGGTGGCACTTAAGTATAATACAATTTAAAAACTTCAGAATTAAAATTGTGTCGTGAACGGTGACAACTAAATTATCATCAATTGTTGTAAATCTGTTATTACAATAGTGGATTTTAGAAGGAGCAGATTGCTATAAGCTTGGCTGTTGATAAGATAACCTTTTATTTTACATGCTTTGAAATATTGACATCCAAGGCATACCAAGATGCTTAACACAGACTACTTCACTCCAGATTTCTGACTTCATGCATTACTTACATTATCTTACATTTACAATAAATCTGATTCAATAATGTCCTTTCAGAAAGGAAATTTGCCATTCTGACTTGTCATCCATGTGACTCCAGACCCACAACAATGTGATTGCCTTTTTATTGTTTTCAAGGGCAAAAATGGATGGGCAACAATTGCTGGCATTGACAATGATGTCCATATCCGACAAAAGAATAAAAACAAAGTAAATATTGCATGTCAGATATTTGTTAATTATATCTGCACATTATGCAGACATAAAAGGCAGAAGAGAACACTACAGTTCCTTAGTGAATTATACTAGTAGAGTCATAGAACATGGAAACAGACTCTTTTCTCCAACTTGTCCGTGCAAACCAGATATCCCAAGCTGAACTAGTCCCATTTGCCAGCATTTCGCCCATAAAGAATTTGGCATAAATATATCATTGTATCACAAGATGTTTATATATATTGCCTCTATTATCATGGTGTCTTCAATGCACCAAATGTTATTCAAATTTAACTCGACTAACTCACTTCTGCTTAATCTAACTGCAATATTGGGCTGGCGATTATTGACTTTGTAACATAGACATCAAATGGGGGACCCAAGTACTCCCACAGGTAAAATCATCCTTAAGGCAGCTAAGCGGGTTGCCTCCGCAGATTCTATCCTAGTAAGGCATCTATTCAGAGGGCCTCCCAGGAGAGTTGGACACTGCTGATGTAAATCAGGGATTGCAAGGCACAGACATGCCCTCAGAGGCAGTTTGGGAAACAAGCTACGAGGTCTCCTGGATCAGAAAGGAAACCCCTCTGGGTAGTCTTTGCTTCCTGCAGCTCCTTTTTTGCAGCATGAACTTCTGGATTCGCTGGCCTCCTCCAGCCCCCATAAGCAGGCGCCATCCATTGAAACAGCAGCCTTGCTCATGGTAGCTGACTTTTTTTTTGATGGCAAGTGCCAGCAGTTCCTCCGAATTGCCCCCTAACTGAGTTTTCATAATTTCATCTGGTCATTTGCCTCTGAGGAGCATCATCCTCCCTTCATCCAGCTATGGAGACATTCATCAGCAGCATTTCCTGTGCAGGGAACACTCGTGTTGCAGTTCTCTCCTACTTTCTCTACCTATCAGAACTGCCAAATCTGCCTCAAAGGTTCCAGAAAAATTCAGCCCATTAAACTAATATGAAAACCTGATAAACATTATGATTTTGGGCTCAATACCAAACCTTTTTTAAATAACTACTTCATGTAATGATAAAGGTTTGCTTTTTTTTTGGCAGTGATCAATTTGATCAAGTATATCCCAATGCCTTTGCGAGTGCACTACTTTTACTAGAAAGCCCTCTGTACAGCAGTGTGTTATTAATTACATACTATACTTAAAGTTTGCATTTAATTACTATTCGACTAAGTCTCTGCAATAGTTCTGTCAAGGGTTTTGCTGAGTAGCATCTGCTTCATGTGTTGTTCATTTATGACATGAAACACAGATAGGATTGAAAGCTAAGTGCACAAACCTAAATAAAGCTTTCAGCAGCTGAAGCAATGTTTTCATGTACATATTTAAATATGTATTTAATCTGCGTTTCCTTCTAATATATCTGCATATGACCAGATCGCCTGTGGACTTGCTCATGGTAAATTAAAGTGTTGTACTCTGTATGCACAGTGCGTGATTCTGGAATGGAGTTATATCTCATCTAATATGTCCTTTCAAGCCTCAACGTCATTGGGTGTCACAGTAAAGTGTGACAGGATGCCTATTGGCTTATCATCATCATCATCACCATTGACCCTGATCCTTTTCCTGGCATCTGCTGACAATGCAACTCCAACCAGGCACTTGTTGCTTGAATTTCAATTGGACAGCGTGGATGGCGTACTGCAGATGCAAGAAGGGCATCAGCAAGCTCAAGGTTTCTGGAAACATAACTGGGGAACAATACTGGATGAGGAAATGCAATGAATTTATGGAAGAAAGGCAACTTTAAAATACCAGCTTGGCAATTTTGCAAAGGCTTCTATAGCTAAACAAAGGGAGGCTGTCTAGAGGATATTATGAAGGCTAATAAAGTCAATAATTCAATATGTAAATGGGGTGGCACTGATTCCATAGATATCACTTATTTGACATCCCTCCTGATGGCAATTTGTAATAAGAAAAATTTAGTATAAGACGCCACACCATGTCTTATATATCATTGGCTAGTGCATTAGGAGCGCCAAATATCATAACATCTGTTGAGAAAAATATGAATGAAAGTTAACTTTTAAGTTGGGTATGGGGTTATGGTTGCACTGGTTGGAGTGAGCCAAAAATGTAACAGATATCAGAATAGATGATGAAAAGTATGATACAGCAGAAACAAAGAGTCCCAGATATCCTGAAGGTCGATAAGCTAAAGTAGCATACAGGGATGGTAAGCACTCAAAGACAAGGAAGAAACTGGCATTCAATGGTATTACATCAGTGAATCCCCCACTATCAACATCCTAGGGGTTGCCATTAACCAGAAACTGAACTGGTCTAGCCATATAATAATGGTTTCAAGACCAAGTTAGAGTAACTCACTTCCTAACTTGCCAAAATTTGTCCACCATTTACAAGATTTAAGTCAGGAATGTGATGGAGTATTATCTACTTGCCTTGATGATAGCAGCTCTAACAACACTCAAGAAGCTTGACACTATGTAGGACAAAGGATCCCACCACAGACCACCTACAAGTATCTCACCAAAGCTCCTTAGACAGCATCTTCCAAACCCACAACCACTTCCAGGCAGCCTGACACAGGCATCAGATATATTTGAATACCATCACCTGTGGGTTTTCCTCCAAGCCAATTACCATCTTGACTTGGAAACATATACCCATTCCTTCAGTGATGCTGGGTGAAAATCATGGGACTTCCTTCCTAACAGCATTGAGGGGATTCTTACATCAAATTGACTGCAATGGGTCAAGAAAACTTTGGATTACCAAACAGGGCAACAGGGATAAATAGTAAACGCTCATCAGCCAATGTCCCCCACATCCCATGAATTAATTTGAAAAACGCACTCACAATCCCTACTGAAAGTTAGGTTGACTTAGGTCATAGAAGTCTCCTAGTGGTCCAGCATATTTGTCTAGTGTGCTCAATATGAGTGAAACCTGGCCCTCATGCACACTCGTGTTTCTGCGTGCAGTTTTTACCCTAGCTGCTTTACTGCCTGCCTCGGATATGTTTTGCATCACCTAAAACAGGAGCAGAAAAAAAATGAACGTAACAGACAAAACATGACAACTGAAGTAGGTGCTTTTAATCATTGTTTTGTCAATATTTTTATTTATTTTGTGCCATTGAAACCGTATCATAAAATTTTATATTAACTAAACTATAACAAAAGATAAAAGTAGCTTAAGTCTGAGAACTTTTTTTAAACATTAATTTAACTTTCTTCTTCAGATCTTTTGGGTTTCTGTGATGCACTTTCTAAATTGAAGGATTAGGAGACTTTTGACATACTTCAGACAATACTCTAGGAAGCAGACTTCAAAGAATCTGAAGAATATGTCTACATTCTATTAATAACATGGAGTGCAAACCTTATCAGACTCAGAAATATTGTCAAGAACTAAGGTCAAAGGAAATTTCAAATGAAGACACATTCATTTCAACACTATAAATTTAAGTACAAACTGATGACAGTTGAACCCAACAGACTTTCACTAAGTATATGTGGTTTTGAGTGGCTCTTCTTGTGGCATGGTAGTGTCCCTATCTATGGACTGGGAGGACCATGTTCAAATCCTATCTGCTCCAGAGGTAGGTGATAACATATCCGAATAGGTTGATTAGAATTTTTTTTTTTAAAATGTGACTTTGAAAGAATTGTACTGCAATTGTCTGTTCTAGAAAGATATCGGCACCTTTCATTGTCAAATTCTTGCACACACCATGCGTATCAGGGTAGTCACAATAAGAAGGTGAACGATGAAATCTGGTCCCGGTTATCTGGTATGTAAAATGACTCAAAATTCATTGTGTGGAGTTTGCACATTCTCCCCATGTCTGCATGAGGTTCTTCCAGGTGCTCCGGTTTCCTTGCACAGTCCAAGAATGTGCAGGTTAGGTTGATTAGGCTATGCTAAATTGCTCATTGTGCCTAGGGTGGGAAATGCAGAGATGGGATAGGGGGCAGGTCTGGGTGGAATGCTCTTCTGTGGGTCGATGTGGACTCGATGGGACGAATATCCTGCTTCCACAATGGAGGGATTCTACGGATCTATGGAAATTGGTAGGGGAGAAGAATGATGGGAGTACTGATAGAGCACGAGAGTGACATGCTTTATATAACATGATCCCAAACTGTTGCAAATTGCCCAAGCTCTCAGCAGCAAAGGTATAGAGGAGCTGAGCCAGTCTGGAGTGGGGAGACCGGAACCTGCTGGGTCGATACCACCACAGGCAAATATGGTGAACCAAGAATGCTCTTCAACTTCATAAAACACTTAGTGGCATATTTGAGTAGGCATGTTCATTTTCTGGCTGGCATGCAATTCATATTTTGATTTGCATGATGCCAGATTCAAGAACTATGGGATTCTGTAAAGACCTGAGAAAAGCCTACTTCAACTGTGAATCATAGAAATCAATTGCTATCCCTCATCCTATACAGCTGCAGAGGGCAGCTTCAGAGAAAAGTCTGTTTTTTTTTGTTTTAACATCAAATCCTGTGGGGAAGAATGGAGTTTTGTGACTGAGATGTTTTTGCACTCAGCATGATATACTTCTTAGGTCACATACAGCATGAGATTCAAAGAAGGCCACATTCCTTCCACACTGTTACAAACATGTCTTGAATTCCTTCTGCTAAATCACTCAGGAATTCAGCAATTAACTCAGTAAATTCAGTTGGAATTTACAAACACTGAGTACCAACATATGTTAAGTTGTGACAGGGTGTAAAAAAGCAACGAACATTCTCAATGTAGACCACGATGTTGGTTGATAGAGGCTGAGAATTAACAAAAATTTCTTAACCTTCTGGCCTCCTTACTGCCCAGTGACATTGATGCTTGGAATGATCTGGCATATAGATCTTCCAAGGTGCTTACTGGGGTCAGTAGGATGTGGTCCAAGTCTAGAAAATCATGGAAATCACATAAATTCTTGACTTTGATTGGCTTTCCCATAAAGGTTCAGCCTGTCTGTCAGCACCTGTGGGATTTGGACCTCCATATGAAGACATGACAAAGGTATTCGACAGAGGTAAGTTAATGGATGTTGTTTGCATGGACTTCCAGAAGGCTTTTGATAAAGTTCCACACAAAAGTGTGTTAGGTAAGGTGGAAGCCTATGTAATCGAGGGCAGATTATTGACACGGATAGGAAACTGTTTCCTGCCACTCAACCAGAGTGTTGGAATAAGGGTAAGTACTCGAGTTGGCAGAACGTGACTAGTGGTGTTCTGCAGGGATCTGCCTTATTCACTGTATTAATTAACAATTTGGATAATGGCATAAGAAGTCAAATATCAAAATCGGCTGACGACATAAACTGGGCAGCATTATAGATAGTATTGATTACAGCATAAAATTATAACAGGATATTGATAGATTGGGTCAATAGCAAAGTAGAGGCAGATGGATTTTAATATAAGCAAGTGTGAGGTTGCTTATAAGTAAAGGATAGATCAGCATATGTTTTTAGCCAGCACAAAGGTAAATACAGTGAATATCCAATGAGATTTGGCAGTTCAGGGGCATAGTTCTTTAAAATGCTATGAGCAGGTGCAGAAAATAGTCAAGGCAGCTAATGGATTGCTGACCTTATGGGTCGGGACCCTTCTCATTTCTGAAGAAGGGTCCCGATCTGAAACGTCAGCTTTCCTGCTCCTCTGATGCTGCCTGGCCTGCTGTGTCCCTCCAGCTCCACACTATGTTATCTCTGACTCCAGCATCAGCAGTTCTTACTATCTCTAATGGATTGCATCCTTCATATCTAAAGGGATGGAGTATAGGGACATAAATGTTATGCTGTAGGTTGTACGAAACCCTAACTAAATTCCATTTAGAATACTGTAAGCAGATCTGGACACCACACCTTAGGATGGATATTTTAGCCTGGAGGGAGCTCAGAAAAGGTTCACATGGATAGTATCTGGACTTCAGAGGTTAAGTTATGAAGAGAGATTAGACAAATTAGACCTTTATTCTCTAGAATTTAGAAGATTAAGGGGTGTTCTAATTGAGATCTTCAGGACTGTAACAAGGAAAGACATTGTACATAAAGATAAATTATTTACACTAGCTGAAGATTCTAGAACCGGGGGCATATCTAAGAATTAGGGCAAGGCCTTCAGGAGAGATGTAGAAAGCACTTCCTCATGCAAAGAGTAAAGACTTGGAACAGTCTTCTTCAAATGTGGTTGTTCTAATTCAATTCTTAAATTTAAATCTGAGATAGTCAAATTTTTATTAAGGAGGGTATCAGGGATATGTGCCCAAGGAGGCAGATGGACTTAGGCCACAGATCACCCATGATCTTACTGAATGGCAGAACAGGCTTGAGGGGCTGAAGGGCCTATTCCTGTTCCGATCTTATTTTGTTCGTAAGTTCCACACACCCAAAAAGATACTGAGGCTGTATTTACCACACTTTTTTTTTGGTGGACAAGTAAGATGCGCCAATAGTAACCCCATTCTAATGTTGGATCTCCAGGAGTGTGAGATGTGAAAGTCACTGCAATTCTGCTGGCAGAGCAGGGCTGGGAACTTTTAGGCCCATCCTGATCAGTCCATTTCCTTTGCACCTGTGTGTTGGCCCATTTCTCAATCTCCTCATCCTAATGGTCATGACTGAATCCTGAAATGGTCGACTTTAAGAAGCACATTATGATTGGCTAACCTCATTTTTCATACAACATTGAAGCATTATTGGAAAACATCTGCTCCGTTCATCTGGGAGAGATTCCAAAACAAATTTCAGATAAAACAACATTAACATCCAATGCATCACAAAGCTGATGACACTGACTGTATTACATTGATTTTTGTCCCACATAAAAAAGACAGTGAAAATTAGACAGCAACCTACAACAGAAGTAAAGATTAACTGCTGACCTCATTTTCAACTCTTAGAGCGAACCATCCCATGCTCACGTTGACACTCAATATTCTGAATTATTGTTGATTAAGCAAAGATCAGAGAAGTGGTAGCTTCAGGTATTTTTTCTGAATGAAATATTAACAAATAAGCAAATTGCAGATGAGGTATAAAATATACCACATGTAAGGGGATATGAATTTGAAATGATGTGGTTCAAACACTATGCACCTTTGGGATTAAGGAAAACCATCTGTAATGATAATGCACTAACAGATCACATCTGCTTATTCAACTCACTTGGATGTATAACTCCTTCAGAAAGGTTCTATTAAAGATGCAAGGTTGAGCAAAAAAATTAATTATTTACCCTGATAAACTGTAGAACTGAAAAACAATCTACTATTTGCATAAGGCTGGAAAATAATGTGGGGAGTGGAGGATAGAGAATAAGGGAGCATAAATCATAAAAAAGGGATGTAGATGATTCACAATCTTAATACCACTGCCCCTGGAGATTGCACATCTTGTTATAGTCAACTTCAAAACATTCTGCTACATCTCTAGAGTGGAATGGTTAACAAAGATTTCTGTTCTCTAGCTATCCTGATTTATATTTCATAAATATCAAAACATTCGATTGAGAGAACAACTTTTTTTTTAAAACAGATGTCAATCTTTGTACAACAATTCAGACAATTTCAACATTTCAGTCAAATGCAAAAAAATTAGCATACTGCAAATATGTTCAAGGATGGCTGTTTCAGTATATCTGTCAAGGTTTTACACATTTTACACATGTTACTCACATATGTTAGCATACATATAAATGCAATCTGAAACATTTCACTAACTTTTTTCCTAAAATGTTAACCTCCAACATTTTAAAAACACACAAAAAGTCATTTTCAAGCATAGAAACTGAATAAATTTGTTCATGCCTGCGAATGCTTTTTAACCTTTCCTGGAGGCTTATATGTACTCAGGTGACAGGGGAATCCATAAGGCATTTCAAGTACATCGGATGGCTTAGAAAGACCACTTGAAAAGAGAAAGTGATAGAAATACACAACTGATCTGTCAGCATCTGTAGAAGAGAAACAGAGTTGCAGTTTCAAACTGAATACCTACACTCCTTTTGAATGTTCTGAAGAAGTGATATTTGACTTGAAATGTTAACTCTGTTTCTCTCTCTATGATGCCAGATATCCTTATCCTTAGAGTCTAGAAACGTCACAGGGGATTGGAAAATTGGCAATATTAAACCTTTACTGGGTGTTAAAAGGAAACGAGACAAAAACTGTAATCCATTTCCAGTTAGCTTGATATCTGTTATTGGGAAAATGTTACATTGTATTATAAAGGATGAAATAGCAGAGCATTTAGAAAACATTATATAATAACATTAACTTATTATAATAACATTAACATAATATAAAACAAAAACAGAGTCAGCATGGCTTCATGAAGGACAAAACATGCCTGACAAAGTCATTAGAATTCTCTGAGGGGAATGACATAAGTCATGAGCTCATTGAACGATGGAGTAAACCCGAAGGGCTAAATGGACCATTTCTGTTCTTATGTCTTACAGTCTTTTGCAGTGTTTCCATAACTTTGCTTTTATTTCAGATTTTCAGCATCTGCACTGCTTTGCCTTTTCTGCTTTGCTTGTTTTGTACGTTGGTAATTGTCAAGGTTATAATCTCCACTTTATTACCAATAGAGATATCAAATAGATGGAGGCACTCCTTGAATTTAAGACAAAGCTAAAACTGATGATGAATCACACAGACTTGAGCTACGCTGGTGGATAAAATATTTCAGAGATGTTTAAACGCGGCATTTGAATTGTATAATTCAAATTGAATTACGGCAGAGCGTAGTTACTGTTGTTACCTAGGGAAACACTGAGACACTTAGCACCAAGGCAATTTTCAAAAACTTCGGTGAGCTGAATGACTAGCTGATTAACATTGGTTAAGTAAGTGGCGTTGTTCAGGTCAGAAAGAGGTACATACTCATCATCTTCAAACAATGCCAAGGGAATTTTAACATTTATTGGCTCAGATGGACAAAGCCATGATTGAATTGTTGATTCAACAGACAGCACTGGCTAGGTATTGCACAGTGGCATTAGCCTAGTTTAGATACTCACCTCCTGAGTGAAGTAGGAATCAAAAATGTTCAGATTCAGAGGTGGAAGGACATCGAATGATCCAAGCTGATACTCCAGCTGAGATTCAACTATATAGACAGTAAGACAATTCTCTTTTAAAAGAATGTGTCTTTGAGAAGCGGAATGGGAGACCTACTTCACAGAATCACCAAATTATTAGAATGCAGGAGGATGTAGGTCATTAAAAATGAGTGTAAAAAGTTTCTCCCTATCTACTCTGTCTAGATTCTTGAAGGTTTTGAATATCTCTTAAATTTTTTCTCAGCCTTCTCCAAGGAAAACAGTCCTTAATTCTCCAGTCTGTCTCCTTAACTAAATTTCCTCATCCCTGGAACATTTTCTACACTTTCTTACATGTCTTTACACCCTTCTCAAGTGTTGCATCCAGGACTGTATGCAATACTCTAGTGAAGCTTAACTACTGTTTCATACAAGTTCAACATAACCACTTGTACTCTTGCTCTGTATGCCCCACACAATAAAAGTTAGGATACTATAAGCTTTATTAACCATGTTCTCAATCTGTCTACCCACCTTCAATATATTATGCACATATGTACTCATGTCCCTCTGCTCTTCTGTTGCCTTCAGAGTTGAACTCTTTATTGTATGTTATCTCTCTATGTTTTTCCTACTAAACTGAATCACTGCACAGTGAACACAATGGGTTGACGGGACTATTTCTGCTCCTAAGTCATATGGTCTTCATTATGTGTTCACAACTTTGCTGCTATTTCAGATTTTCAACATCTGCAGCGTTTTGTTTTTTCTACTTCGCATGTTTTGTATGTTGGTAATGTTGGTTTTCTGCAGTGAACTTTGTCTAGCTTGAGCCTGTCCACCTTTCCACCAGCTTGTCTATATCCTTTTGAAGTTCTCACAGTTTAGAAAGCTTCCAAGTTTTGTAAAAGCTGAACATGTTGAAACTTTGCCCTGTACGCCAATATCTCGGTCATCAATATATACCAGAAGAAACAAGGATCAGAATATTGACCCCTGTGCGGAACTCCACTAGAAATGTTCCTCCAGCCCATAAAGAAAGTCCACTAACAACTACTCTCTGTTCCCTGTCACTCAGTCTATTTTGGAATCATGTTACTACATTCCTCATTGTCCAGGAGTTATTGTTTGCTCAACTCCAGTGTGTAATAATGTATCAAATGCCTTTTGCATGTTGATATACATGGTTGCCTGAATCAACCATCTCTGTTACCTCTTGAAAAAAGTGCAAATTATTTATACATGATTTTTCTTTCAGAAATCCATGTGGTTCTCCTTTATTAACGCACGTTTATCCACATGACTGATAATTTTATCTCAAAACATTGTTTTCAACAGTTTCCCCACCCCCCAAGGCTAAATTAACTGACCTGTAGATGCTGGGCTTATTTTTACATCCAACTTTGACCAAAGGTTTGAAATTGTCCAGTCAACTGGCACCAAGGATGGTGTCCCTTTGACTGAAAGTCTTGTGCTTTAACACAGGAGTGACTAGATGCTTCAATAAATTAGAATAACATTTCTTGCCACAAGCACTGTTTATCTGGTATCACATTTACTCGTGTCCTTGTTCTGTAATATCATTGAAAAAGAATCCTATTCACAGGTCAATCATTTGATACATTAGGCTGCAGATAATAATCCCTCTTCTCTCCTAAAGCACAGAATTTACAAGATTTAATACATCAGCTTGTCATTTCCCAGTATTTTCAGCAGAGAGCAATCTGAATTCATCTCTTGCAATCTCATCTTTCCCAATTACCATCTGAATGTGCCTCTACACGAATCTTTGGAAATTGTCCAGAGAAAGTTCTCACTGTAATAAAAACACTATCTTAAATCAGTAATGGTAGTAATAATGTGGAATAAATTTTGACAAGAAAAAGATCTACTTCAACAGACTGAAGATCTGGCTTGATAGATAATTTTCTTTGGTTTTAAAGAGATAGTCTTCCACTGAAATACAAACATGCAATGCTGCTGATTCAATTTATTATGCAAAAGAAACTAAGATAAAATAGAATAAACCAAAAACTAAAGTAGGATAAACCACGCAATTTACATATAACAAACTTTTAAAAGATTTTGAAATACATTGTAAAATTCAATTCCAATAATCCCAATAGCACTACTTATCAGACCACACCACAGGGAATTCCCTTCTGTATTACCTCTATAGAGCTTAATTTAGGTATGGCTTCAATTCCCAGTCTTGAGGATCTGATAGCATCTTCCCTGAATCTGCATACAACTGAGGTTAGATTTTCTCAGCATCAAATTATAATCCGGTTATGGTTTGGAACTTTCAAACAAACACTTTATGCTGAGGTAATTTATTTCTGAACAGTTGTAAACTATCTTACTTCTTCAGCAGCAACCACCTTACACATCCAGCTCCAGCCAAGACATCCCCAAATTTCTGCTAAAAAGGCTTTCTCCAAACTTTGGATGTTGCCACTAGGACACAAATCAATTTCAAACTGAAGCTTAATGCACAACACTGTTTACTTTGTTCACTTGTAAAGCTCACCCAGTATAAACAAGAGATAGCAAGGTGTAGAGCTGGATGAACACAGCAGGCCAAGCAGCATCAGAGGAGCAGGAAAGCTGACGTTTCGGGTCTAGACCAGTCTTCAGAAATGGGGGAGGGGAAGGGGATTCTGAAATAAATAAGGAGAGAGGGGGAGGCAGATAGAAGATGGATAAAGAAGAAGATAGGTGTAGAGTAGACAGACAGGTCAAAGAGGCAGGGGTGGAGCCAATAAAGGTGAGTGTAGTTGGGGAGTTAGGGAGGGGATAGGTCAGTCCAGGGAGGACGGACATGTCAAGGGGGCGGGATGAGGCTGGTAGGTAGGGAATGGGGGTGGGGCTTGAGGTGGGAGGAGGGGATAGGTGGGAGGAAGGACAGGTTAGGGAGGCGGGGACAAGCCGGGCTGGTCTTGGGATGCAGTAGGGGGACGGGAGATTTTGAAGCTTGTGAAGTCCACATTGATACTATTGGGTATCACATTGAGGCCACATCGGGAACAGCAGATACAGTTTACCACGTTAGCAGACGTGCAGGTGAACATCTGTTTGACATGGAAGGTCTTCTTGGGGCCTGGGATAGGGGTAAGGGGGGCGCTGTAGGGGCAGGTGTAGCACTTCCTGCGGTTGCCTGTGGCCTCCTCCACATCGGGGAAACCAAGCGGACGCTTGGGGACCGCTTTGTGGAACACCTACGCTCGGTTCGCAACAAACAACTGCACCTCCCAATCGTGAACCATTTCAACTCCCCCTCCCATTCCTCAGACGACATGTCCATCCTGGGCCTCCTGCAGGGCCACAATGATGCCACCCGAAGGTTTCAGGAACAGCAATTCATATTTTGCTTAGGAACCCTGCAGCCCAATGGTATCAATGTGGACTTCACAAGCTTCAAAATCTCCCCTCCCACATGCCAATAGTTCAAAATCTTAAATGTAAAAAATTAAATGTAAATCACACACCTCACATTTCATTTCACTTATAGAGCGTAACCTTACAATCAAAAATCTTTGAACGATTAGAGATAACAAGGTATAGAGCTGGATGAATACAGAAAAATGAAAATTTCACAAAAAATGAAGAAGGGTCCAGACCCGAAACGCCAACTTTTCTGCTCCTCTGATGCTGCTTGTCCTGTTGTGTTCATCCAGCTCTACACCTTATTATCTCAGATTCTCCAGCATCAGCAGTTCCTGATATCTCTCTTTGAATGATTGATTATCTAGTGAATAACCTGTGAGAAGCAATCTGCATTTTATAATGGACACTTGTCCAAATGCAACTGACTTGTTTTTTCAATTAGCTATGTTATTTAGGTCAGTTCACAAAAACATTATGGTCTTAAACATAATATAATATTCATATTTATATAGTATAAAATCACAGAGGTTTTGTGTTTAAGGCAGGAAAGTGATTAATAACTGCAGCCTAATGTGTTAAAGGGCTGACATGTCAGTTGAGGCCTTTTTTCTATTATAAACCTGTTATACACAAATGAAATGTGAAATCTGTATAATTTCCTCGGTGTCCATTTGAATTATACTGACGTCATTCTATCAGAACTTAAAAATGTGACAAGCACAAATCAAAAGAAAACCTCAGGAAGTAGAGAAGAGCTGAAGTGAGTGTATTTTTGTTATATGGCTAACAGTTCTATTCTGAAAAATACTTGTAATACTTGGGAGCAATTGTATTATGTGGGGAGGGTAACTCAACAGAGCAGAACGAAGTGGTGTCAGCAACTATTAACCACAATGGCAGGGACTGCATATGTAATGATTTCATAAAGCATTATGAGGAAGCTGAGTAACCACATAAGACATTAATAATTAAAACTGTCAGCTGCATGAACCTGTGGTACTTCCACAGGCACTGGGAATATAACATCTAAAGCACCATCGTATGCACACACTATTAACTAAGCATACAAGTAAATCACAGAATAGCATCAAGCTCTACACAACAAAGTATATTATACTTGTTAATGTTATTGAATGTCAAAAGTAGGTATATAATCTTAAATTTTCACGTCCATTATAATCACAAGACCTTTTTTTATAATTATGAATGTTATAAACTAAACATTACAATAAGGCAAAACTAAGACCACGCAAAAAAAAGAGTGGAATCCAGTGCAAAATTGCAATAGTAGCTCTAAAAGATTATGGGTGGAATTTTCCCAGTTGTTAAATGACTTGGGCAATGACAAGTCAGCGGGGAAAACATGGCAAGCTCAGGAAAGTAAGATTCTCAACAGGGGCCTTTTTGCTGCCAACAACTGGTTAGTGTAATTGGTTTTCAGGTAAGTGAATGGCTTGAAGCTGGGAACAAGTTAGACAGATATAGAAGTATTCTGATGTCCAGCAACACGGAAGTTTAATCTTCCCTGCAAAAGTTGTTTTACACTGTGACTTCTAACGGATATGTTAGAGAATTTTTCTAAGGTAATTAGCCAGCTTGTACTTCTCAACTACTAGTGGAAGCAACTGAAGAAAGGTGACTAAAGCAATGTGCTGCCTAGCAGGAGTCACAAGGATCATCTCAACAGCAGAGATACCGGGACCGTGTGGAAACTTCTTTCTAGTCTGTGAGAGTACCCCCTGATGGCAACATCCAAGGTCAGAACCTCACTGGAAACAAACTCACAGGAAAGACTTGTGCTAAACATGCCTTCTGCACTTCTGACATTGGGCTGACTTTCAGGAGAATCTTGCTTGAGGCTTTCAGGATCAGATGGGAACTATTAATTTGGCATATGGAGTAGAATATAGGGAAATTTAGGATATTCACTTTTTAGGAAGCATGGAAAGAAAATATTACTTAGACTACAGATATACGGAGTACATAGGGACTCGGGTGCCCTTGTACATGAAACACAGCATTCGCTAACAAGTACTCAGCAAATAATTTCAGAAAGGAAATGGAATGCCAGTCTTAATTGCAAGAGGAATGGAGAGTAAAGGTAAGGAAGTCTTGCAATACCTGAATGGGCTGTGGTGAAGCTATACTTACAGGACTGCAAACAATTTTGACCTCTTTATATGAAGAGCAAGCCAGTTCAGACAGGGTTCACTAGGTTGGTTCCTGGGAGGAAGCAGTTGTCTTATGAGGAATAATTGAGCGAGTTGAATCTATAATCATCAGAGTTTAGCAGAAAAAGAAGTACTGTAGTTGAAATGCATAGGATTGTGAAGGGACTTATTAGAGTAGATGCTGAGAGAATGTTTCCTCTTGGAGGAGGAAGGAAGGAGATCCTGAACTGGAGGTATAATTTCAGAATAGATTGTCCATTTAGGACAGAGATGAGGAAGAATTTCTTCTCTCAGAGGGTCATGAATCTTTAGAATTCTCTACAATAGAGAACTGTGAAGCTTGTGTCATTGGCCACATTCAAGGCTAATATCAAAGGATCCTTGAGCTTTTGAACAGTCAAGAATTATGAAACTATTTTAAGCCAAGGTCAGATTAGCTATGATTGTATTGAATGTGGGGGCAAGTCAAGGAGTCAAATGATCTTTTCCTGCTAACATTTTTTTCATGCAAATTGTGAGTAATACCTGGAATCATCTGGTGTTCAACTTCATCAGAGAAGTACACACAGACTCATTTGTGAGATAACAGGAGGCTTCAATTGGGTTGCTGGGGAGTTGAGGATGTGGATAGGGAAAGTGTTTCAACACACTGAACAAGTTGAATAGGCACAATCACTCCCAAACTCAAAAGTAAATAATTGATATGAATATCATTGTTACTATGGGGTTTCTGTTTAATAACCTTCAGAATAAAATTCTAAACTATTTTATCTGGTTGCAAACTTCTTCCGCCCTCTCCCTAGCCTTGTTGCTTTCATAGTAAACCCCTTTGTCTTAGTGGAGCAGATGACCCACACAGGTTCCTTGTAGTAGCTCCAGCTGCCTGTTGGCCAAGTAGTGAAACACTACAGATTTGATGAAGAAATTCATCCTCAACATTAAAGTAAAACACTATGACCCTGCATGCAGAGGAAAGAATCAGGACTTCAATGCTGGTCTAATAGTTGTTAAATGTGGTTCTATGTGAAACCATGCCAAATATTCTTTGGAGCAAGAAGCAAAAGAGGGAATGTATATTCAAAGAAACAGTGGTACAGCATTATTTTATACAAAGTGATGCTCAGTAATTCAGCATACAAAATTCAAAACATGTAAATACATTTAGAGGGAAAAACCACAGTTAGAAGATTAGCAAAACGTGAAAAAGGATGTACTTGTCACACTGGAGTTCCATTTTCAGGCTTACAAGATGGGTCAGAGAAGTTTGCATCTTTTCCCACATTTAATTATTTTTTTCTATGTGCATGCGTAAAAACTATATTGTTTTAAAAATATCAGTTCCTCTCCTTCTAAGCATTGTTGCCCTCCTGTAGCAGCAAACAAAGGCAAACAGATATCAGGAATTTGTTATAAAAATAGGTTAACAAACCGAGCTTCTTTTTGATGAACAAGAGAATTTCGGTTTGGTAAATGGAAGTCTGAATATTTATCAAGGACAACTAACAAAGCCGACCCAAGCATTTTTTCCAGTGTGGTGAAGAGTTCAAATTCAAGTTAAAAATTAAAAGGGTGAAGTCAGGTAGAACATTTTTTCATGGAGGTTATTAAACTGGGATAGATTATCAAGAGAAGCTGTTAAAATAAATTTAATTAATTAATTGTAATTTAATTTAAAATAAATGTTTTATTATTCAAATAATCTTTCAAGTAAAACATAACAATAAATGTATTTAATTTGATCCTTGCTTTATTTTCGTGACTTTTCTGCTCTTTTGCCCTTTATGCTTTTGTTTTCTGTATTTTAGAATATACTCATAACTTCCCAAAACCTTGATAGCAGTCCAGCTTTTGCAGCATTAAAGACAGTGAAACTGTCAGCATTTGTTTTTGATACTCTTCTGAAAATAAGGGAAACAAATGGAGACTGCACACATGCAGTTACATGTGAAAATCCAGAGACTCCTGTTTCATGCTTCTATCCTTTACCATAGGATGCACTGTTCAAATCGCACTCTGCAATTAATTAGAAATTGAAGGATTTGGTGGTGTTAAAATGCTTTTCTTCACATAACAGGTTTGGGAAATCCAAAACACTCTTCCCAGCTTAATTAATTAAAATTTCAACACAGAATTTGGTAAATCTTTGTTAGTAAGAAATGTGGAATCAAGGCAGGTAGATGAGAGTGATGATACAGATTAGTCATGATCCAACTAAATGCCAGAACAAGCTCAAGGGGCTGAAATCAAAATTCAACAACTGAAACTTATATGGTTCCAGCTGTAATAAGCAACTTGTACAGCATTTCATGGTCAAGTGTTTTGTGAACAAAGTGGATGAGATGCAGTAAGAAGAAAAAAAATTTTCAAAAGGTGAAAATACTTGTGACAAAGTTTTACCAATGATTGAACTTCATCACATTCGGAACACTCTTGTATGTTCAGATTTGGCTGGAGTAGAGATGCTAATTTATGTGCTAAGCTGCCCTGCTGTAAAGTAACATTTGCAAACAAATACTATGCCCCAAATTTATCCACCTCTTGCAGGAAACATTCTCTAAGCAATGTAAACGCAATTACTACCTGACAGCAGATGTTGTTGCTTCAGTCATATATAAACATTAGCGTTTCAGCTGGAATTGGAAGGATCTTCATATTTGGAAACAGCCAATGCTACAGCCGTTGTTTGTTAGAAGCTGTTTGTTAGATTTCCCCTGACTACAACACAAAGTATTCAGCAATTTTAACTACACACATCAAGACAATGAGCCAGAATTTTACCAGCTCTTTGGAGACAGAATGGGGAAGCAGACAGCTTAGTAAACGGTGGCAGAAGGTGTCAGGATAGAGTGCTCAAGTCCTACTTCCAGTATGGGTTATTCTGAATGGCAGAGGTCAGTTGAACGCATTAATTGACCAATTAACAGCCAGTTTCCATCTCAACCAGCATCGTACCAGCGTTGGGACAGGTCCCTCCTCGTTTCTGAGGGAGCCTTCCCTAAAGGACAATCTGCGGTCCTTAAGGGGACCCTGGCAGCAATCTTGCTGTTCCGATGCTACTACTGAATGATCTCACCCCCAAATGTCTGATGTCAAGAGCCTGTCTGCTATGCCCCGACACAGTGAAAAGGAGTCTTATGTGTACTTCAAAAGTACTGCTGCCTGGCATCACTGCCAAGACTGCCAGTCTTCTGACTGGAGTGGTAGCTCTGAGAGGTGCAACGCCAATCTAATTATTAGAATCAGCAAATAAATAGTTAGATAGAAGTCCCAGCAGTTGCATCTTAATTAGCCACCTACTGTATTACTCCCAATGTCCCACCATCTGTTCATGCTTTTGTTCCCAGCAGTGAAATAACCTGATTCTGGCCATTTTCATAGAACATTTTTACACAGTAATGCATCAAAAAAAAAATCCATGAACACCATACAGGGCACAATTCAAAGAATTTTGAAATATATGAAAGCACAGTAGCAGTGAAAGGCCTTTAAAAGGCTTTTGAAATCAGAGTGAGGTAACAAAATGGTGATCCTGTGGAAGGAAGCTGTGTCATGTGTGACATAGTGGCCGCAAGAACATGCTGATAATGAAGTGGAAGGAAGTGAGGATTAGGATTCAGTACAGCCACTGTATTTTGAAAATAAGATTAATTCCTACAGACCGTGCAAACCTAGGCAGAGAGGGGCACCATCAGTACATAATCTCCCTAGAACTGGTATTCATTTCGGGTGACTAAATGTGGTAGATGTTGTCTCCAAGAACTTTGGCAAGGCCTTTGACAAGTTCCCCATGGTAGGCTGGTTAGTAAGTTTTAATCACTTGAGATCCAGTGACAGCTTGGGAATTGGATACAAAATTGGCTGCACGGTGGGAGACAGAGAGTGGTGGTAGAGGATAACTTTTCCAGACTGGAGACTGGTGGCTAGCAGTGTTCCACAGGGATTGGTGCTGGGTCCACTGTTGTTGTTGTTTATATAAATAATTTGGATAAGAATATAGGAAGCATGGTTAGCAAGTTTGCAGATGACACCTAAACTGGTGGTAGACTAGACAGCGAGGAAGGTTATCTAAATAAAGGATCTTGATCAATTGGGCAAATGGACCAAGGAGTGACAGACGGAGTTTAATTTAGATAAATGTGAGGTCGTGCATTTTGGTAAGATGAACAAGGGCAGGACTTACACAGTTGATGGTAAGGCCCTGGGGAGTATTGTCGAACAGAGAGACTTAGGACTCATGTACATAGTTCTTTGAAAGTGGAGTTGCAGGTAGACTGGGTGATAAAGAAGGTGTTTGGCACGCTTGCCTTCATTGCTCAAAGCATTGAGTATAGGAGTTGGGACGTGATGTTTTGGTCGTACAGGGATGTAAGTGAGGCCAATTTTGGAGTATTGTGTACTGTTTTGGTTGCCGTGCTATAGGAAGGATATTATTAAATTGCAAAGGATGCAGGAAAGATTTACAAGAATGTTACCAAGACTGGAAGGCTTGGGTTATAAGGAGAGGTTGGATAGGCTGGGACATTTTTCACTGAAGAGTAGGAGGTTGAGGAGGGACCTTACAGATAAGGTGAATAGCAAAGGTCTTTTCTCTCGGGTGGGAAAGTTGAAAACTAGAGGGCATAACTTTAAGGTGAAAGAGAAAGATTTAAAACTGACCTGAAGGTCAACTTTTTCACACGGAGGGTGGTTCGTATGTGGAATAAACTGCCAGAGGAAGTGGTTGATGCAGGAACAGTTACAACATATAAGAGACATTGGACAGGTACATGAATAGGAAAAGTTTAGAGGGATATGGGCCAAACGCAGGCAAATGGGACTAGTTAAGGTTGGGAAACCTGGTCACATGGACAAGTTGGACTGAAGTGTCTGTTTTTGTGCTGTATGAATCAATGACTATCAATCCAGTCAGCCTCCTAGAAGACTTTTTTTTAATTTTTCATTTTTTTTCTTGTAATTTAGACAAAAAAAAGCTGCAAGAAAGATGAGGGCATGAAAAGGGAAGGTTTTAAAACTTTAAAATGTAAATTTGCTGAGTAACTAATATATGGAGTCATAGTCTAATTTGATCACAGTTGTCTAAACCTAATATATGACTCATTCTTATTCTTGACTAGAACCTCAATATCTTTATTCATCCATTGTTCCTTACTCTTAACAGCCTTACCCTTCAATCTAAACAGGAACATAATGCCCCTGATCGCTCGTTATCTCATTTTTAAAAGCTTCCCACTTGCCAGTCATCTCTTTACCAGCGAACAGTCCACTCTAATCAACTCTTGAAAATTCCTGTTTCATAACATCAAAATTCGCCTTATTCGATTAAGAACTTTATACAAAGCCTATACTTTTCCATAACTATTTTAAAACTTTAGAATTATGATTACTGGTCCCAAAGTGCTCCCCAGCTAACACTTCATCACTTGCCCTGCCTTATTTCCCAAGAAAAGGTCAAGTTTTGCTCCATCTCTAGTAGGTACATCTACAAATTGATAAAGACAATTTCTTGAAGCAAATTCCTCACCATCCAAGCCCTTAACACTATGGCAGTCCCAGTTTCTGTTTGAAAAATTAAAATCCCCTACTATTACAATCTTATTATTCTTACATATATCTGTGATCTCTCTAAATATTTGCTCCTCAATTTCCCTTTGACTTATGGGGGGGGGTGCTACAGTACAATCTCGTCACAGATAATCCCTCAGAAATATCTTCTCTAAGTACAGCAGTAATGTTTTTCTTAATCAAAAACACGACATCCCTCCTCTCTTGCCTCACTTTCTATTCTTCCTGTAGCATCTAAAGCCCTAACATTGAGATGCCAGTCCTATCCCTCCCTCAGTAACGTTTCTGTAATAGCTATGACGTCCCAGTCCCATGTTCCCATGCGTGCCATGAGTTCAGCTGCCATACCTGTCAGGCCCCTTGCATTGAAATAATTGCAAGTTAATTCATCAGATTTACCCTATTCTTTGACTTGGTCATGCCTGCCTTTTCTAATTAACTTGCTCTTTTTAAATTCAGAACCATCCTTATCTGTCTTTCTATCTTCACTATTACTTTGGATCCGCTCTGACCCCCCTCCCTACTCATTTAAAGGCACCCGAATAGCACCAGCAAATCTCCCCGCCAGGATATTGGTCCCCTACCAGTTCAGGTGAAAACCATCCCTTTTGAACAGATATTTTCTGCCCCAGAAGAGATCCCAATGATCCAAGAATCTGAATCCTTTTCTATTTCCTCAGCCACTAATTTATCTGCCTATCTTCCTATTCCTACTCTCACCAACATATGGCACTGGAAGCAATCCAGAGATTGCTATCCTGAGGTTCTGTTTCTTAATCTTCTACCTAACTTTTTACATTCACTCTGCAATGCCTCAACCCTTTCCCTACTTCTGTCATTCTTACCAACGTGTCCAACAACTTCTGGCTTCTTACTCTCCTCTTTGACAATATTCTGCAATTGTTTTGAGACATCCTTGACCCTGGCACCAGGGAGGCAAAAAAACCATCCTAAATTCATGCTTATGGCAACAGAATCTCCTGTTGGTGCCCTTGACAGGAGAGTCCCCTACAACGATTATCCTTTTGAATCTTGACAAACCTCACTTAACATTCATTCTTGGCGCCCAAGATCTGGCTGACATTTCTATTTTCCTGAGAGACTCCTCCTCAACACATCCAAAATGGTATATCTGTTTGAGAGAGGTACAGCCAGAGGAGACTCCTGAACTACCTTCCTACTTTCCTGACAATCACCCATCTGTCTGACTGAACTGGTGGTGTAACCACCTCTCTAAATCTACTAACCATTACACTCTTGGTCTCCAGTATGCTCCTTAGTGACTCTAACTGCCTCTCCAGATGGATCCAAACACACCTCATACATTCTACTCTGATAGAACCCATATCCACATTCTACCGTTACCATCAAGCCAGGGGCAACATCAGGCATACCTAAAAGTGAGGCCTCAATATATAGGGTCAACACAAGACTAGTTGCATGCTAATAGCCAAAAGTAGCCCTTTAGACAGGGCTAACCAAAGCCAACACCATGAGATCAGATCTAAGCTCTGTAGCCTTGCCACACCCAATCATGAATAGTAGTGAGTAATTGGAGGCAGCGGTTCCACAGAAATCCAGTACATTGATGCAAAACATAAGGTGGAAATATCTGCATCCATCTCTTGTCAGAAGTGTCAAATTGAGGATCTAACTCTGCTTCATCCTAAGGACAGCACTAGCACAAAAGCTAGTTCTCCAAGTCAATTCACTCCATGTGGTATTGAGAAACTGAATATAATGGATAATGCAAAAGCTATGGTGCATGACAACACTCTGGCAACAGCATTGAAGATGCACTGCACCCCCAGCCAAGTCGTTCCAGTAGAGTTACAACACTGACATCTACCCAAAAATGTAGAAAATTGCTCAGGTATGTCTTCACCACAGAAGTCAGAGCAAATTAGATACAGATTTAAACTGAAAGGCTGACTGCCCATTTAACAGGAAAAAAATTCTAAAGTATCAAATGTACAGAACTTCTGAAAAATGGCAATCCTACAAACTATTTCTTTCAGATTTCATTCACGTAGACAGGCCTTATTTTCGCACCAGCTGTGATTATTATCATTGCCCCTACATAGAGCTCACTGTGTCCATGCAGGCACTGTACTTACCTGTGCAGAGCTGGGAGTGGGGGACACAAGGTGGAGGAGGAGAGTTGGAGCCGCAAGCTAAGTGACAGCAGCAAGGGCTCCTTGGCTGTAGATGACATTATCGAAATTTGCACAAACACATTCTCTGTCGTGGTGCTGCAATGTCGCTGGTGCTATCTGCATGTGCTTAGTAATCTTGGAATTGGCCCCACACACACACACAAACACACACACACACACACACACACTCCATTTCACACTTCTCATTAGCACCTCCACCCACCTCCTGCCCTCCCTGCCTCACTGCAAATATAGTTGAAATGCTAAACCTGGTTTTGTTTCCACATCCATCTCCCAATTTAAAACAGCAGAGTGTAGGGTTGTTAGAGACATTAGAAGAGAGGGGAATGGAACAATTGGTTTTCACCAAGTAGTCATGTGGAACTTGAGGTCAAACATGCTCCAGTCTCAACTCAGTTTCAAATGCACCAATTTGCAATACCAAAATGTGTTCCTTTAGAACAAGCAACTTTAAAAAAATGTTAAAACAGCTATATAAATCTCATCCTCCAAAAAAAGACATTTCAAATTAGACAGTGACCGAAGGTGATGTGGTGACTATGAGCAATCCACTAGGGCAATTCACTATGAGCAATTCAATAGGCCTTTCTCGAGGAAAGGAAGTCAACATGAAATGTCGGCACACTCAAGATATATCTGCACTGACATTGCTTTAGACCACCATGAGCTGTTGGAAGAGCTGTCGTTTTAAAACAAATCACCCCGTTTTAAAATTTAAAATTCCACATGATCTTGTCCCTCAACTTACTGATTTCAGGTTGTTTTACTATGGCAATCCATGGTGCTCATGTTAATTATGGCTCTCACTGGTGACTGATGCTGGAGACATCACTCACCACTGTGCAACCTCCACAAATTGAATAAGATGACCCACACAAAATGTCAAGATACGCAAAAATGTCATAGCCCAAGGTTCAATCTAACAGGTATGATAGAAAATAGCGAACAGACCCTCTATACAAAATACTTTGGTAAAAATTGTATCTTACAAGTCTCATTTTATTGACAGCATCAAGGCAATGACAAAATTAAAATGCACTCTCAAGGAAGACCTCTTTGTAAAATGTTCCCCATCAACACTTTGTCGTGAAGAGTGTGTTCAACATCCCCTGCTTCAACTTTCAGAGCTACCTTACTGAGTTGAGCCTCTTTTTGACACTTTTGAGAGAAGATTGCCCTGGATTCCAAATAGTTACACAGCGACAAACATTCTGAGGTTCATCATGGTCCACGCTGGTCATGTGATGCTGTTAGCAAATCTTACTCTTCGTGTTGTTGAGCTTCCCCAGAGTGACTTCTTTTACTTTCACTGTCTGTTTAGGAGGAGCAGAGAGCAGACCAGCAGCTTCTGCTAAAGAGGAAAGCACGCATCTGACCCTGAACTGGACATCATCTGGTCACTGTATACTTCAGAAATCATCTGGGAAATGTGTGGCAGACCCACCTTCTTCAGGCATCAATTCATCTCAGCCAAGAACGGCACTTCTCAACCTACCCTCAACCATTAAAGTGATTGCAAAAGTTGAAATGATTTTTTTTTGGTTCCTTGTGTAGAACTGGGACATTACCGGAATATCACTGAGTGGAAATACATTTCTTCACCCATTACCAGCATTCCCAGCCCAAACAGCCACAAATTTGCCAAACAGTAATGTTTTTCATTAACCATTTTTGGATCAATAATAGCCCAACTATATAAAAAAAAAAGCAGATAGATTAGCATTTTTTAACTAACAATTGAAAATGCTTTTATCAGTGTGTGAAAGGAATTAGGAACAAATAGTTGTACTATCTACTCTTCTGTCCTTTTGCTGAGTGTCCCTTTTGATGGAAGGCCAAAGACCAGAAAAGATCATTTGCCAAGCTTTAGCCTTTTGTCAGACTGATGAAGTGAGGTTATAACAATCCGGAGCAAGAGATTGTGACTTTGATAGTGTCAGCCATGGCTCAGCTGGCAGTACGTATACCTCTGAGTTAGAATTGAGAGCACAAATTTCTTTCCAACACAAAAATCATCATCAGTACAGGACTGGGGGAATTTTGAGGGGGAAACTTTTGGATGAGTTGGTAAACTGAGGCCCAGTCTGCTTTTTCACCTCAAGATGAAGATCCCATGGCACAACTTTGACAAAAAGCAGAGGAGTTATTTATCCCTCAATCAAAATCAGCAAGACAGAAGATCTGGTCACTGTCTCATTGCTATCTATGAAAGATTGCAATGTACAAATAGACTGCTATATTTCCCACACTACAACTATGGCCACACTCCAAAAGGTACCTAATTTGCTATAAAGCACATTGGAGAAGCCTATGATTGTGAAAGACATTATTAAAATGCAAGTCTTTCTTTTCACTTAACTTTTTTTGATTTGTGTCACTGCACCATTTCTTTTCTAAATAAATTTTTCATGAAGATGTATTAGAGCACTTGCAACTGCAGCATATTGTTCAAATTAGCTCTTGTGACATGCCTTATCGTGTGTTGGCCAGAGGCCATTGTGACCCTAAGTACGATTATTGCAATGTTTCAACAATACAAGGAGAAAGACCAGAGTTATCAAAACTTAGATGGTAATAAAGTAAAGTTGGATGTTGATACTACATGCTTATGTAATCTTTTTTAAGAAATTTCAGGAAAATTGCAAACACTCTTGACCTACCAAATTCTATAATTTAACTTATTTACAAAATTTTGCATTTTTATTACGTGCAGGAGAATTATCAAATGTCCCACTATGTATGACCAGTTTTTTAATTTGCAATCCTCAGCCAAAAAAGAATCACCCACATGTTATTTGTGGTTCATTCTTTTGCTACAGTAATAGAGAGTGTTCAACCAAAGTAAATTAAAGGTTTATGCTTTTATACTTCATGCCGGAATAGATGAATAGTAAAGAAGTAAAAACAGACTGTTTATATGTTTAACCCTGTATTCTTAACAAGGTCAGACTCCTGCTTCAAACTGGAAGCAGCTGACCAATAGAAATTTTTACTGTATAATAGAATACCTCAGAATCATTCAACATATTCAACAATTATAGTGAAAGGCTCACCACAACCTATTTGATCAGAATTTCTTACCTCTACCAAATTACTGAAGCACGTTCGAGTACGCATACACAATTTAGTTTTGTTGGGTTGAGGTGAACGAGGAAAATGAAGAGCAAAAATATGGAGTAATGTGAAAAGTGTCCCATGAGTCAGCCCCAGTGCTTTAAAGCAACACCAATGTCAAGGCACATTGAACACTAGCAGGCTTTAAGCTTTGCTTAGGTCTCATACGACAATGTACAGAACTTGCAGAATTTTTAAGGTAAAGGTAAATAGATTCTTGATTACCAAGGGGTGAAAGAATATTGGTGGTATACAGGAATGTAAAGCTTAGCTTAAAATCAGATCAGCCATGGCGAAGCAGTCTAGAAGGGCTGAGTGATCTACTCTTGTTCATATGATCATAATTATAAAATGACAAATCTATAGATTTGTACATGAGAATTGAAAATGTAAGGTTGGAATCACCGTACCCACTGTTGTTATGTAAGTGCTTAAAACTTTGATCAAATTCTTCCTATTAGTAACTTAAAGGAAGTAGTCACCAGCAGTTAATGTTTTCATTAATAACATAAGAAATAGAGACCAAGTAGACTATATGGCAGCGCGGATATTCAATATAATCATGGATGATCTTTGACAACAATACTGCTTACTTCAGACTCAAATATATTCAATGATGGAGCATCCACAACTCTCTGGGGATAGAATTACAAAGATTCAGCACTACCTTGGTGATGAAATTTCTCTGAATTTTAATCGTTAATCATTGAACCCTTATACCATTACTGTTTCTCAATGTTCAATACTCCTCAGCTAGAAAAACAAGCTGTCAGTGTTGATCATGTCAAGCCCCTTCACAGACTTCTAAGTTTCGACAAGATCACCTCTCATTCCCCTAAACTCCAGATACAGAGGCTCAGTTTACTCTGAATGCCATCATTGAACAACCTTCGCACCCCAGGAACCAATACAGTCAATATCTACTGCACTGCCTCCAAAACAAATGGATCATTCCTTAAATATGGAAAACTAGTGCACTGTGCTTCGGGTGGCATCTCACTATAGCCCTTAAAATTGTAACAAGACTTACTGATTCTTGTACATTGATCCCTATAATAAAGGTCAAATGCCATTTGCTTCTGAATTGTTTGTTGCATAATGTTAACTTAATATCTTCCTTGTGCTTGTGTACTCTTGTCTCCATGTACTCTTGTCTTCCCTTTGGGAAACATCTTGTTTTTTCTATTTTTATTATTAATGAAAAAAACCTCACTCCATCCTTTTTGTTATTTTGTTGCCTACTCATCACAGTCCTGACATGTTCCTTGTAGATAGTGGACAGGCTTTGAGGAGACAAGAAGTGAGTTACTCGCCACAGTATTCCTAGCCTCTGACCTGCTTTTGTAGCCACTGTGTTTATGTGGTGAGTTCAGTTGAGTTGATAACTCCCAGGATGTTGATATTGCGGGATTCAGCGATGGTAACACTGTTGAATGTCATTCCCCATGCAGATGGCCTAAAGGCCCTCCGCTTCTTCCTGTCCCGCAGGCCTGACCAGTCCCCCTCCACCGACACCCTCATCCGCTTAGCCGAACTCGTCCTCACCCTCAACAACTTCTCTTTCAATTCCTCCCACTTCCTACAGACAAAGGGGGGGGCCATGGGTACCCGCATGGGCCCAAGCTACGCCTGCCTCTTTGTAGGTTACGTGGAACAATCCCTCTTCCGTACCTACACTGGCCCTAAACCCCACCTCTTCCTCCGTTACATTGATGACTGTATCGGCGCCGCCTCGTGCTCCCACCAGGAGCTCAAACAGTTCATTCATTTCACCAACACCTTCCACCCCAACCTGATGTTCACCCAGACCATCTCCAACACTTCTCTCTCCTTCCTGGACCTCTCTGTCTCCATCTCGGGTAACCACCTAGAAACCGATGTCCATTTCAAGCCCACGGACTCCCACAGCTACCTGGAATACACCTCAAGGGGCACTGGTTAGATTGTCTCTTATTCACGATGGTCACAGTCTGTCATTTGCGTGGCGCAAATGTTACTTGCCACTTGTCAGCCCAAGCCTGGATTTTGTCCAGATCTTGTTGTGTTTGGACACAGACTGCTTCAGTGTCTGAGGAGTCGTGAATGGTGCTGAACATTGCACAATCATTAGTGAGCATCCCCACTTCTGACCATATGATGGAGAGATGATCATTGATGAAGCAGCTGAAGATGGTTGGGCTTAGGACACTATGCCGAGGAACCCCTGCAGAGATGTCCTGGATCTGAGATGACTGACTTTGAACAACCATGTCCATCTTCCTAGGTATCAGATATCACCCTAACCACCGGAGGGTTTTCCCCCTGTTACTCATTGATTCCAGTTTTGCTAGGGCACCTTGATGTCAAGGACTGTCACTCTCACCTCACCTCTGGAATTCAGTTCTTTTGTCCATGTTTGAACCAAGGCTGTAATGAGGTCAGGAGCTGAGTGGCCCTGGTGGAACCCAAACTGGGCTGAGCAGGTGCTGCTTGATAGCACTGTTTTTGACACCTTCTATCACTTTGTTGATGATCAAGAGTAGACTGATGGGACAGTAATTTGCCGGGTTGGATCTTTCTTACCGTTTTATGTACAGGACATGCTTGGGCAAGTTTCTGCATTGTTGGATAGATGCCAGTGTTGTAACTGTACTGGAACAGCTTGGCTAGGGGTGCAGCAAGTTCTGGAGCACAAGTCTTCAGTAATATTGCTGGAATGTTGTCAGGGCCTGTAGCTTTGCAGTATCCCAATGCCTCTAACCTTTACATGATATCACGTGGACCGAAACGAAATGGCTGAAGACTGGTATCTGTAATGCTGGGGACCACTGGAGGAGGCCGAGATGGATCATCTACTTGGCATTTCCGGCTGAAGATTGCTGCAAAAGCTTCAGCCTTATCTTTTGCACTGATATGCTGGGCTCTTCCATCATTGAGGATGGGGATACTTGTGGAGCCTCCTCTTCCAGTGAGTTGTTTAACTGTCCACCTCCATTCGTGACTGGATGTGGCAGGACTGCAGAGCTTAGATCTGGTCTGTCGGTTGTGGGATCGCTTAGTTCGGTCTATCACTTGCTGCTTATGCTATTTGGTATGCAAGTACACCTGTTTGGTGGCTTCATCAGGTTAATACCTCATCTTCAGGTACGCCTGGTGTTGTTCCTGGCATATCCTCCTGCACTCTCCATTGAACCAGGGTTGCTCCCCTGGCTTGATGGCAATGATTGAGTGGGGGATATGCAGGGCCATGAGGTTACAGATATTGCTGGAGTACAATTCCGCCGCTGTTGATGGCCCACAGTGCCTCATGGGTGCCCAGTCTTGAGTTGCTAGATCTCTTCGAAGTCCCATTTAGCACGGTGATAGTGCCACACAACATGGAGGTTATTTTCAATGCGAAGGTGGGACTTCATCTCCACAAGGACTGTGTGATAGTCGCTCTTACTGATACTGTCACAGACAGATGTAACTGTAGCTGGCAGATTGGTGAGGATGAGGTTGAGTATGTTTTTCTCTCTTGTTGGTTCTCTCACCACCTGCCGCAGACCCAGTCTAGCAGCTATGTCCCTTGGGGCCCAACCAGCTCAATCAGTAGCACTGCTGCCAAGCCACTCTTGGTGGTGGACACTGGAATCCTCCTCGCAGAGTACATTTTGTGCCCTTGCCATCCTCAATGCCTCATCTAAGTGTTGCTCAACATTGAGGAGTACTGATTCATTAGCTATGGGAGGATGGTACGTGGCAATCATTAGGAGATTTCCTTGCCCATGTTTAACTTGAAGCCATGAGATTTCATGGGGTCCGGAGTCAATGTTGAGGACTCCTAGGGCAACACCCTCCCGATGGTATACCACTGTGCTACTACCAATGCTGAGTCTATCTTGCTGGTGAGACAGGACATATTGAGGGATGGTGATGGTGGCATCTGGGACATTGTAAGGTATGATTCCATGAGTATGACTATGTCAGGCTGTTTCTTAACTAGTCGGTGAGACAGCTCTCCCAATTTTGGCACTAATTCCCAGATATTAGAGAGGAGGACTTTCTGGGGTCAACAGGGCTCTTTCTGTTGTCGCCTTTTCCGGTGCCTAGGTTGATACCAGGTGATCTGTCCAGTTTCATTTCTTTGAGAGTTTGTAGCAATTGGTACAACTTTTGCCCATTTTAGAAGGCAAGTGAGAGTCAACCACATTGCTGTGGGCCTGGAGTCACATGTAGGCCAGACCAGGTGAGGATGGCAGATTTCATTCTCCGAAGGATATTAATGAATCAGATGGGTTTTTTGACTAGCGACCATGATTTCACTGTCATCAGTAGATTCCTAATTCCAGGTTTTTTTGTTGAATTCAGATTCCACCATCTGCCATGGCAGGACTCGAACCTGGGTCCCCAGGACATTATCTGAATCTCTGGATTAATACTCTAGTTATAATACCGCTAGATCAATGCCTTCCCTTATATTTCTCCAGGTGTTTGATAAAGTTCCATACAATAAGCTTATCAGCAAAGTTAAAGCCTGTGGAATAAAAGGAATGATGACAGTATGGGCCAAAGTTAGCTGAGTGAATGGAAACTGAATGGAATGACAAATGGTTGTTATTTTGTGTATTTGCTCAAAGGGTGTTGCTGGTTAGGCCATCCCTCGTAACATCCCCCACTGGAAGGAGGTATACAGTGGAGTTCTTAGGTGTTGGTATAAAGGCCAATTATTTTCTTGATTCACATTAATGAACTAGATTTGGGTGCACAGGGCATAATTTCAAATTTTATTGATGACAAAAAAAACTCTACAACCGCAAAGAGGACAGCAATAGGCTTCAAGAAGAGCTGATAGCACAGCAGATAACATTTAATGCAATGTGAAGTGATACATTTCAGTAGAAAGGAGGAGGAGGAGCACTATAAAATTACTGGATACAATTCTAAAGGTGCTTCAGAAGCAAAGGGACTGAGTGTTTACATGCACAAATTATTGAAGGTAACAGGCAGGTTGAGAAATCTGTTAAGAAGGCACACAGAATCCTGGATTTTATGAATAAATGCTTAGAGGACAAAAGCAAGTAAGTTACGGTGGCCCTTTGTAAAACACTACTTTATCCCCAATTTGAATGAACTCATTGGCATGTGATTGGGTGATATCACTCAGAATGGGGGTGATGCATTAGTCACCACCAAACACATCTGATTAGCAATTAACTGCAAAAAGGAGAAACTTCTACCATTTGTCTAAATCATTAATACAGACTGTAAACAACTGAGATCCCAGCATTGATGCCATCAGAAGGCCACACAAGCCTATCAACTTGAAAATATTGTGTTCATCGCTACTCCTGGTTCCTGTCCATGACAGAATCCCCCAGCCGTGCTCATATATTACCTCCAGTTCAACTAGCTCTTAACTTGCATCTTAACTTTCTGAGGGGCAGCTTATTTAAATACCTTTGGAAATGCAATTATATTTGATACATCTTTTAAAAACTCCCATAAATTTGCCAGATGTGATGCTCTGTTCGTAAAATGATATTGTCTCAGTGCCCACCTTCCTAACAACGTCTCGGCCTTTGTGTGACCCCAACTACAGTGCACTCCACCAGCAAGTAACACAAACCCCCTTCACCAGTCTCCCTTCTGCCAGCTCCAGATTGCATCTGCTTAAGTTTCCCAATTTGAGATGCCATTTTAAAATTTCCAAGTAGAATCATTTCTCTCCTGCCCAACTGGCACCTCCTGCATTTCCTCTCTTCTCAATGTATCCTGTCTAAACCTACCCACGAAAAAGCTACCCACTAGGTTTGCTGAAGGTTCACATCCCATGAAAGCATATAATCTAGATCAGGGGCCTTGTAATGCAGTGACAGAGTCCCTGCCTTTGGGCGAGGAGATCCAGGTGCAAGTTCCACCTGATCCAAGGTGTGTAATATTATCAACCTATTCAGACATGTTAAGTACCTATAATCCAGATCGGCACATCACTGCAACACTGAAGGAGTGCTGTACTGCTAGAGGTGTGATCTTTCAGATGAAATTTTATTCATGAGAGTTGTCATGACAAGTATGACAGAACTTTCACATCCACAAGCCAGGTGAGGTCAGGTTCAGTAAGGGAGTCAGAGATCTCGGGAGTAGGAAAGGCAGTAAATTTGATAAGTTTTAAAATTTATTCATGGCATGTAGGCATTGCTGGCTAGGTCAACTTTTATTGCCCATCCTTAGTTGCTCTGGAGAAGGTGGTGGAGATATATCTCCTTGCAGTGCCACAGTATTTGGGGTGTAGAGGCACCCACATGCTGTTAGAAAGAAGTTTCAGGATTTTTGATTCAAGAAGCCTTGGTGAATTACTGCTGTGTTTCTTGTAGCTGTTAAACTTTGCAGCCACTGTGCAGCAGTGGTGAAAGGAATTAATATTACAGGTGGTGGACAGGGTGCCAACCTTCTGTGTTACTTTATCCTGAATTATAGTGAGCCCCTTGAGTGTTGTGGCAGCAGCACTCATCTGGGAAAGTGAAATCTGCCAACACAGCCCTGAATTGCACCTTGTAGGTGGTGGATGGGATGTGAGAAGTCAGGAAGTGAGTTACTTGCTACAAAATTCCTAACCTCTGATTTGCTTTTGCAGGTACAGCTTGTCTAGTTCAGTTTCTGATCAATGGCAACACCCAGGATGTTTACAGTGAAGGATTCAGCAATGGTAATGCTATAAAACATCAAAGGGAGATTGTTGGATTTTCTGTTTCTGGAGATGGCCTTTGCCTGGCACATCCTATGCATGACTGTTACTTTGCACTATACAGCCCAAGCCTGAATATTGTCTAGATCTTGCTGCTTTAACATCTGAGGAGTCGGATATGGTGCTGAACATTGTGCAATCATCAGCATACATTTCCCACTTTGACCTCATGATGGAGAAAGGTCCTATGGCTGAATGTGGTCAGGCCTACTAAACTATCCTGATGAATACCTACAGAGATGTCCTTGATCTGAGATGATTAATCTCCAATAGTTACAAGCATCTTCATTTGGGCTTGGTATGGCTCTGACCAGTTGAGAATTTTCCACAATTGCCATTGATTCAGTTTTGTTAGGAATCCACAAAACCATATTCATTCAAATGCAGCCTTAATGTCCAAGACAGTCACTCTCCCTCACCTCTTGAGTTTGGCTCTTTTGTTCATATTTAGACCAAGGTTGCATGAGGTCAGGAACTGAGTGACACTGATGGAACCCAAACTAGGTGTCCCTGAGAAGGGTACCCTTTGCAAGTGCTGCCTGACTTGACATTTTCATTCATCCTGACTTTTTTGGGTTGACTGGCTGCCTCAGAGCAAACCAAAGATCCTGTATCTTTGTACTTAAGATGGCGTTGTCAGTGACAACTTTGTAAATTTTTCACTGCACTCATGTGAGTACATGTGACAATAAACTTAATTGTAAATTCTAATTCAAAGTTGTAGTACGGATCAGAAGCAGGCATTAGGCATCTTATTTGCACATACAAATTATTTAATGCCCATTCCAGACATGGGTAAAAGGCAATAATGATGGTACGGGGTGCATCCTACGTGTGAAGGAAGCACAACATGGAGGGATGGGTGATAACACGGGAAGGAGTGGGCTAGATAACGGGAGAGATGGGGAATGGGCTGGCATGGGATAAAAATAAGACTGCATGGAGGACTGGCTGGGATAGGAAATGGACGATGATGATGGCATTGATGAAGAGGGACAGGATGGGGACGGCACTGGAAGAGTGGTGAGACAGCGATAATGGGTATAGCATGGGACGGATTGCATGATCAGTACCAAAACATTGCCAAAAAATCTGTGGAATTCTCAGGAAAACTGCTGTAAGTTGTGCGTCATTTCTCCAAGCTTCTGTGTGTCATTGCCAACGATTGGAGAAATGCTCAGCAGGAGTTCATCTACATTGATGCAATTAAATAAATAAGAGCTATTCTGTGAATTATTGATTAAAAGGGCATTATGCTCCGAGAAGATTTTACAAACTGATTCAATACAGTTCTACTGACAATTACAGCCCTGCTATGATTTGTCAAAATTACTAGTCTTTACATTCTGATGTACAAAATGTGGAGCTGAAACTAATCAAACTCAATGTGAAAGGCCTTCAGAGTGTTTGATCCCAGAGGCCTTTTTGACATTATAAGTTCGCTCTGCAGGAAATCACAAGTTCAATTCTACCACTTGGTGATGCCAACTCTATTTTTAAACGGCAGCAAAATTCCTAATGTCAGTGGCCTTGTTTGCATGAAAAAAAATCCGTGGCAGGTACAGGTCCCAGGGGAGGGGCAGGGTCAGGGGTTTAATTGGGTCTGGAGACGGGCTTGTCTGGGGGAGGTATAGTTAGAGGTGTGTCTACGGGAGGTACAGTTGAATGTGTGTAAGGTAAGTTGAGTCAATTGAATAATTATTTTGGAGTTGGACTAAGTATTTAATAGTTTAACCTTTCCTGAGTGACTATTTATTTAACTGCAGCAGAACCCTCAGAATTCAATTTAAATGGATACTTTTTGAGACTTCCAGGCATAGGAGAATTATACAGTGGAATACTCAATTTCCTGGGCAATTCTTTCAGAGTCTGCTATTAAGGGGGCTCTGCGGGGACCCAGTGAGCAACCAATATCTATGCTTCAGAAATAATTATCCAGTTATTGGAAAATCCAGGCCTACGATAATCCAACAAACAGACTCTACGCACATAGCCAAGAAATAATTATTGTTCATTTCACCATATTTAAGAAAAATTCTGAATATTTCACAAATTCTTTCCCAAATCCCAGCTTGTGATATCAGAAAATGTGTTGTCAAAACTTCTTGTTTGTAATTTGGCCTAACTTTTTTTTTCCCCTTTTTTTTGACTCTCGGGTGATGGAAGGCTTTTGACCCAGTTTTTGGCAGCGTTTTTCCTGGGGAGATTCATTGGAGGTGGCCCTGCCCATGCAGGGGTAGGGGTGGAAGGACTTTACTATGCTCATGTGGCTTGCACCATCTTTAAACCTTACTCCACAAAACTTCACGTGCTGTAAGTCAAGAACAATTTTGTACACTGAGCTGTTAGACTCTCATTGCTGAAGACACTAAGCGGATATGGAAGCTGGCATCCAACTTTGCAGTCAGAGACCAGGATATGCTCATGGTTGGAGTGGTCGAAAGAAGGACAATGTTGATTCTTCTGGCCCACCAAAGGAGGCCTAGCCACCAGGCACAGCCAGCTTGGAATAGCAGCCCAGTTCAATCTGTCTCCAGGATCAAATGCAATGTGCAGGAGTGGAGGGAGAAGGTGATGACCTTCTGTGGTCTGCAAGGGTAAATGTCACCACTTTCTCTCTGCTACTTTACACTGACTCTGCCACTGCACACACCTCTCACCAATGTTCATGGTCTACAACTTTTACTACTGCCTGCAACATATTCTCTCACCAGTTCTCACCCACTTTACCCTCTTATTCTATTAACCCACCCTGCCTCTTGCAAACCCTACCTACTCACCCAGGATATCTTGTCACCTCTTCTGCTCTTCATCAGTACTAATGTCTCTCACATCTATTCTCATCATTCTCAATCCCTCCTTTTGTGTCATTGCAGAAAAAGTTCTCTCACAAACAGGCCGAGACACTTTATTGTAAGTAATCCTGCAGTTTTGTAATATATATTTGCTTGCATTCTTAAAATGTCAACCAAGTCTGTTTGTAGTTGTCAGATCTGGTGAACTTGCACCCATTTGAGATGCGAGCAGGTTGTTCACACATTTCAAGGCTGATGAAAACTCAATGCTGCTGACCGCGGTCTTACATGATCAGTAAATGCAAGATTAATACAACTGCCCCAGCAGGGCCTTACATGCAAACAAACTTTGTCCCACAGGAAAAAACAGCAACTTACTCTGTCCAGCATGTGGTGGAAGCCATTTTGTCTCCCTATTGCACAGTTGAGTTTGGTGTTAAGATGCTAAGGTTTCAACTTTGTGTCCTTGTGGATGAGTTGCAGGCTGTACCTGAGACTAACAATGATTCTCTCATCCTTCATGCTCCCTTTTGCTGTCCCTGTGTCTCCAAAAACCTTTCATCCTCTCCCCATTTTTGTTCAGCCCCTTTATATAATGCTTGATGTTCCCCATTTGCCCCTGAGCATCTATCTTTTTGAAGTGCTGTGCCCTTTTGCCCATATAGTCTCCACATATTGAGGCAGGATGATTGCAAGCAGCTTTCTCTGGAATTCCATCCTCCCACCTTGAATTGCCTCATTTCACTGTCAACATTCCCTCAGCCATCCAGTTCAATGAATCCCAACCCATCACCTGAGTATCCTACTTTCTACAGAACTATATTGACTGCGCACGATAAGCTGCCACACCTGTGATCACTAGGATTGTTGCACCTGACCTGCAATGAAGCTCATGGCACAATCCCTGGACTGCAAGGACTTATTCTTAGAGTCTTGTTGGACTAAGCACCTAATTGACTGTGGCCAACCCCTAGGACTGAGAGCAAGACAGTCCCTTGAATGGCTGTGGCAGCCCTCCCTAACAGACCACACTCCCCTTCACTCCACCAAGAACTGGTTTCTTTTGGTTTTCAAACAAAGCCAGATACTTGAATCACAAGGTGACAAGCTGTCTGCCTCTCTCTCTGCATGACACAGCCATCCAAGCCTGCAAGACTGGCAGCTGTAATTTAGGACTAAAGACCCCAAGCACTAAAATGAAATGAATGCGAATAAAGCTGGTAGCCTCCAATTAATGGAAAGTCATTGTATATGCTAATACGGAAATGAGGTAGTTACTGCTCACTGGTGAGAATCAGAACTTGCCATTTCAGCCTGAGGGGAAATGTGGAATTTTTGTTGACTTTGAGAAGTGATTTTGCATTCTCACTATACTTTACCAACTTTCAAGACTTCACCCACACCACTCAAGACAGCAGAAAATTCCATCCTAAATAATTGTGGGTCATGTGCCAAGGGGATGTTGATGACATGTATTGGTTAAAACAGAGATAAAAGGTACTGCAGATGCTGGAGAATCCGAGATAACAAGCATGGGGCTGGATGAACACAGCAGGTCAAGCAGCATCATAGGAGCAGCTCCTATGATGCTGCT
>JAHRHZ010000021.1:38069280-38129705 GCA_024137785.1 Ginglymostoma cirratum
TTTTTTTTTGGAGATGCTACTTGATGAATCACAGGAAGTATAAAATGATGTTATTAGGAATTTTCAGAAGGTAGTCAGTAATGTAAGGGGTTAAGAATTGTTGGTAAGAGGCTGTTTATGAATTTTAATACTAAATTCTTTTCAATTGTTCAATTTTACAAATATGAATGACCATGTTCTGTTCATGTGGTTTAGGTCTACTGTCTCAATTTGATTCTGTGCAACTGGGGCAGATGTCTGTGATACTCCACATTGTGCACAGCAGCTGTGGACAAGCCTTTTACAGGCCAAAGTAGCATACTACATTCATTAATTTAGTTTATGTGCATTCAGGCATAATGGTATTAAAAATTAAAAGATTTTTTGGTCAGTGATTTTGTGTAAGTGCAAGAAAGGAAAATTTAAATGTAAAAAAAAACTTAATTGCAATCTAGCCAGCCTGACGCTGAAATCTGAGAGTGAAGAGATACCAAAATATATGTTTAAGACAGCTGAGGACAGGAATAAAAATAAAAGCAAAAATCAAATTTGAAACAGCAGCTGAACAAGGTGACAATAGTGTCTGAAATTCTTCAGAGAAGCTTTGTGAAGATGCTCTCACCCAAGGCGTACCATACTAAGTAGACTTGTGGTTAATTACATCTTGATTTACACCAAAGATCCCATTGTAAATGATTAAGGGTGACACACAAGTTATGACAAACATTTAACAACAAAAGTCAAATGGTGTAGTTAGGGAGTGTGTGCGAATGAAATATTTGTTAATAGGTTGTGGTTTGATCCAAATCGCTATTTGTAACAAGTCACAGATCTCACAATATTTATAAAACAAAGTTAAGTTCAGATTTCAAAGATTTTTCAATGTACCATACTGATAGTACATTTTGTCATCTGAAACAAGTTAAAAATAAGTTGGTATTTAATGTACCCAACAGACAGAGGCAGTTCAGTGTTATGAATTAAATCTGGACAAGAGAGGGAGGGAACTAGGAAGACAAATTACAACTGAATATATAGATTTTTAAAAAGATAACAGTGTGGAGCTGGAGGAACACGGCAGGCCAGGTAGCATCAGAGGAGCAGGAAAGTTGATGTTTTGGGTCAGGACCTTTCTTCATCAGAACTTGGTGGTGGTTGGCTGCTGGGTGTAACAAAGTCTTTGATATTACATTGGGTATTAAAAGGCAAACCCCTTAAACTGCAGCATATTCTTCACCAAACCTGATTCACAGAATTATAGTTTTGCATATTTCAATGATTTTAGGTGGCATAAATGGAGAAAGTTGCAGAGGAAAAGGTTTTAAGTAACACTGCAATGGTTCTGCATAATGACAGATACTGATCAAGTTGTTTGAAACAAAAGCAGTTTTAGTTTTAAAAAGTACTTAACTTTGCCACATACATTCAGGATGAGATTTGCCATAGACCAGGCGGTTCTTATTCAGTTCACTTTTTTGTGCCTTTCAATTCTACTGACTTTCAGAACTCGAGGTTGGTTTTCCCCTGGAAGCAAAAAATAGAAATAGAATCCTGTTTATATCATGAATATAAATAGAAATAAATATATTGTACAGCAAAGATAAGTTTGAAAACAGCAATAAACAAAATTATGAGTAGTCCAAATTCCAAATGGACAAGTCAACCCCACAAATTGTTCCAAAATTGGCAGTAAATGACCAGTTTCACTCAGACAGATGATATGAACGGCTACTATGGGAAGTGAATATATCACCCTGGTACAGTAGAGGATGTGAGAGATCCTGTGGCTCAATGTGTAGTGTCCCTGCCTTGGATCAGAAGCTCTGTGATTGAGGGAGTTTATGACCACCATCATAGATTTGCTTTTAGATTTGTTAATTGAATTCAAATTCCACCAGCTGCCATGGTGGGATTTAAACATGTCCTCAGAGCATTAGTCTGGGTCTCTGAATTACTTGTCTAGTGACATCATTGAAACACGCCATCTCATCAAATAGGTTGATTATCAACCTGCAAATCCTTCCAAAATGTGACTAAATCAGACTGCAAGACTGGGAGAGGGTCTTGGTTGGCCAAGTGAGAGAAAGGAAGTTGGAGCATCTACTGTCCCTATTTCCTGGCCTAGCAGTTTCCCAGCCTGCCGTGGCAGTTTTTCAGCGGCTTGTAATGGCCTGTGTAGGCCTCTGGCTTCGAGGTGATTCCAGAATAGTCTGCTGGCCTCAAGACCTCTGAGGTGAAGCCCGGTGCGGTCCGCACACAAGGCCCAGTGCGGACTGGAGGCTAGGTGGATTGGGTTGGAAGGACTGTTAAAGAAGAAAGAAAACTTACAGCCCAGGAACAGGCCCTTCGGCCCTCCAAGCCTGTGCCGATCCAAATCCACTGTCTAAACCTATCGCCCAATTCCTAAGGATCTGTATCTCTCTGCTCCCCACCTACTCATGCATCTGTCCAGACGCACCTTAAATGAATCTACCGTGCCTGCCTCTACTACCTCTGCTGGCAACGCGTTCCAGGCACCTACCATTCTCTGTGTAAAGTACTTTCCGCATGTATCCCCCTTAAACTTTTCTCCTCTCACCTTGAATGCGTGACCCCTTGCTATTGAATCCCTCACCCTGGGAAAAAGCTTCTCTATCAACCCTGTCTATACCCTTCATGATTTTGAAGACCTCAATCAGGTTCCCCCCTCAGTCTCCTCTTTTCTAATGAAAACAATCCTAACCTACTCAACCTCTCTTCATAGCTAGCACCTTCCATACCAGGCAACATCTTCGTAAACCTTCTCTGTACCCTCTCCAAAGCTTCCACATCCTTTTGGTAATGTGGCGACCAGAACTATACACAGTATTCTAAATGCGGCCGAACCAAAGTCTTGTACAATTTTAACATGACCTGCCAGCTCTTATACTCAATACCCCGTCCGATGAAGGCAAGCATACCATATGCCTTCTTGACCACTCTATCCACCTGTGCAGCCACCTTCAGGGTACAATGGACCTGAACTCCCAGATCTCTCTGCTCAACAACTTTTCCCAAGGCTCTTCTGTTTACAGTATAGTTTGCTCTAGAATTAGAGCTCCCAAAATGCATCGCCTCACACTTGCCTGGATTGAACTCCATCTGCCACTTCTCCACCCAACTCTCCAGTCTATCTATATTCTCCTGTATTCTTTGACAATCCCCTATGCTTTCTGCTACTCCCCCAATCTTCGTGTCATCTGCAAACTTACTGATCAGACCACTTATGCCCTCTTCCAGATCATTTATGTATATCACAAACAGTGGCCCCAGCACTGATCGCTGTGGAACACCACTGGTCACCTTTCTCCATTTCGAGAAACTCCCTTCAACTACTACTCTCTGTCTCCTGTTGCTCAACCAGTTCTTTATCCACGTAGCTAGAACACCCTGCACACCATGTGACTTCAGTTTCTCCATTAGTTTACGATGGGGAACCTTATCAAACGCCTTACTAAAGTCCATGTAGATGACATCTACAGCCCTTCCTTCATCTATCAACTTGGTCACTTCCTCAAAGAACTCTATTAAGTTAGTAAGGCATGATCTCCCCTGCACAAAACCATGTTGCCTATCACTGATAAGCCCATTCTTTTCCAAATATAAATAGATTCTATCCCTCAGTACCTTCTCCAGCAACTTTCCCACCACTGACGTCAGGCTTACTGGTCTGTAGTTACCTGGAATATCCCTACTACCCTTCTTGTACAGGGGACAACATTAGCAACTCTCCAGTCCTCCGGCACTTCACCTGTGTTTAAGGATGCTACAAAGATATCTGTCAGGGCCCCAGCTATTTCCTCTCTCACCTCCCTCAGCATCCTGGGATAGATCCCATCCGGTCCTGGGGATTTGTCCACCTTAATATCCTTTAGCCTACCCAACACATCTTCCCTCCTTATGTCAACGTGATCCAGAGTAAACAAACTTCTATCTTTAATCTCAACATTCATCATGTCCCTCTCCTCAGTGAACACTGATGCAAAGTAATCATTGAGAATCTCACCCATTTTCTCAGGTTCGACACAAAACCTTCCTTCCTTATCCTTTAGTGGACCAACCCTTTCTCTGGTAACCCTCCTGCTTCTTATATATGAATAAAAGGCCTTGGGATTCTCCTTAATTCTGTTGGCTAAAGTTATTTCATGACCCCTTTTAGCCCGCTTGATTCTTCGTTTAAGATTGGTCCTACTGTCCTGATATTCCTCCAAGGACCATTCTGTTCTTAGCTGCCTGGACCTTATGTACGCTTCCCTTTTCCTCTTGGCTAGTCACATGATTTCTCCTGTCACCCACGCTTCTCGAATCTTTCCTTTCCCATCCCTTGTTTTCAAAGGGACATGCCTATCCTGCACTATCTTCAACCTATCTTTGAAAGCCTCCCACATATCAAATGTGGACTTCCCTTCAAATAGCTGTCCCCAATCCACATTTCCCAGACTGTTGTTCTGAACTTCTTAATTCTCTTTTTCTCATTTATATATATATATGATATGTAATGCTGGACTTGTCATTTCTTTATTTTTCTAAATTTTTTTTCACTAAGTACTTGTACTGAAGAATCTGTGCCTGGGTATCTTGTACTTAAGATGGCACAGTAAGTGCGACTTGTAAACTTTTCACTGTACTTATGACAATAAAGCGGATTCAATTCATCGATTTAGATTTAAACATGCACGCACAATTTGTTTATGGCCACAGAAACTCGGACTCCCAAGTAAAAAGTAACACATCACCACCACAATAGAATGTGCTTCCTGAAGTTTGGGAAAAGCATTGTCATTGGGGGCAAATGGGAGTGACTTGCACTTAACGTGTCCGATGCAATTTGAGTGTGACTGATGTCCGAAACTTGTTTTGGCTGGCATAACCAGTCAGATGTGTACCGTTAAGTGTATACATTAACTTTATCTGCATCATTTGAAGCTTCACTCACCAGTAGCTGAAGGATAGACTCTAATCTGAATCAACAACAGAAACAAAGTGAAGGAAGAGGTACAAGCACCACCTAGCATGAATTAAACAGAACAAAGAAGGGTCAGACATGAATACAAGCCAATAATTCAAGTAATGGGTACCACTGACAAAACTGTCCCCTCTGATATTGCCTTACAACCAATTCTAACTTAATCTCTGACATATGCCTGTAATTATACAGCATACATTATTCTACATCAACAAATGTTACCCCATTCTTATTCCACAGCTGGCATAGTCACCATCCCTGTAGTTTGGGACATGTTTTCCATAGCATGTTTGAGTATGCCTCTCTAAATCTACAATTTTAACATTCAACCTTTTGAAACTTGGGGGTGAGGTTGGATATTGAGTGTACTAACTACATTTTGAGAGTCGCTTTTGTATATCTATCATTGTTCAAAAAAAATTGAAATTTATTCTGCCAATTTTCTGTGAATCATTATGTTCTAGGTTAATGAAAATGTTTCCTTTGATATCACCCATGTGTTTCAGCTGTTGGAATAAAGCTGTGATACGTTAAAAATACAAATGATGTTGAGGTGCTGGTCTTGAGATGGCCATAAGAGAGCCTTTGACATGATCAATCACATGTTGCTTCTTTAACAGGATTTCTCCTGTGTCAATGACAGTGGCACTTCTCTTTTCTCAGCTTTTATCCATTTAATCTAACTGCAATCTCAAGAAGTGGTTTCTCCTTCCATTGCCTCCAGAGGTCCTTTAGGCTTCATCATAAGCCCCTTATTTTCCCTCATTCATGCTACCCCACGGTGACAATGTCAGTGCATATGGGAAAGCCTTTTTGTGTATGCTGGTGACACCTATCCATACTTTTCACACCACCTCTGGGTTCCTTTTATTGTTTGTGCTGTCTGGCATCTTGTCCATTATCTGAACTTTAAGCTGTAATTTTCCTGAGCTCAAACATTGGGCAGAGTTTACCTGCCATCTTTGGCCTTGCACAAACTTTGTGTTCTCACAAAGACATCCTCCTCACCATCATTGGCTTAGATTTGATCACACTGAAAACTGATCATACTGTTCCACCCAGAACTGAGATTTTGTCTCATCATTAGAAGAACCACCTCTGTCTACCTCGGGGGCATCGGCTGCCTCTTCTCACATTTCAGTCTGTTTGCAAGTACAATCTCATCTATTCCGGAGATCTCCAGACTTAGATACTTCAATACCATCCTGGCTGACAGTCCATCAAGAACATTGCCACATGTAACCTAATCATGAGCAGTTTTGTTTTCCCCATTAGACTTCCATAACTGACCTCTCCTGACTCCCTGTTCACCAAAGTTTATATTGAAAATACTGCCCTTTGTTTCAATTAACACTGAAAAATTCTGTGACCTGTGACTACCTGAATTAGGTTCTTAACCATCTTGTCCAAATACTGGGAGGTAGCTCCACTAGCACCCAATCTTGATTTTGTAAAGAATGGTCCAGAAGCAGGATGGCATTGAGGAACTCATGTGCTAGCCAACGGAAGTATTTTAACCTCCAATCCTGGCCTTAGCAGTGGCTGAAAATATGACTTGTTAACTATATTTCTCTGCACAGCTGTTGTCAGAGCTGCTGCATATTTCCATCATTTTCCATTTTAATTTTAAATTTCCAGCATCCACAATACTTTTCCACATTAATGATTAGTTCATGGCCATAATTCTTCCAGGAACAACCACCGTGAACAGATTTTGCTCCACTCACCCACAGGAGTTCTGTTTGTCTCTGTTCTGACAAATGGTCTTCAGGCTGAAAGGTAAACATTAACTCTCTCTGCAGAAACGTTACCCAATCTGAGTAGTGTGGAATATCTTCAGTTATTATTTCAGAACAGTCCCTTTATCACAACTGCTCCATGTTCCATATAAGCCTCCTCCCACACTACAATATCTGATCCCCGAAGATTTACTGTGTTTCTCCCTCCCTTGTGTACTTATCCAGGTTACTCAAATGTATCAATTGATACATCTCAAATACACATGTTGAAATGAATTTCACTTTCTAATCTCTCTGGGCTCCTGGTTTTATTTTAATTCAACCAGGAACAAAGAACTACAGATGCTGGAGGTCTGAAAAAAAATCAGAAATTTCTGGCAAAAATCAACAGGACTGGCAGCATCTGTTGGAAGAAAGCAGAGTTAACCCTTTGAGTCCAGTAACTCAAAGTGACAAGAATTCCTTGTTGAATTTATTAGTGCCTATCTTAGACTTGCAATCCATTTTTGGGCATCACCAAATCTTCATCTACTCCTTCAAACCCATGCCCAATTTAAAAAACATTCTTTGTGAGCTATGCAATTTGAAAGTGCAATCTTTTCTATTCTAGCATCACAATCAGATAACAGAAGGGAGCCATTCAACCAATTCTGCCAGAGCTGGTGCTTTGAAAAAGCCATCCGACCCCCTGTTCTTTCCTTCTCGCCCTGCATATGTGTATATGGAATAAATGACAGCTGTTTATCTTCAGGTTGTAATTACTAGATACAAGAATCTATTCCAAAACCAGGGATGAAAAAGGTGAAAGTGTATCATGTGTGTTAAATGTAACTTGTCACCTAACTAATTCATGGTAACTAGAAGGTAAAAGGGTAAGTGAAAAATTAATAATGTCCTCTAAGTGAGTGACTGAAACATGAGAGCGTTTTTTGTCCAAATTGTCAAAGGGAAAGTTCAGAGCAGAGCTCCAATCGGTAAACCAAGTTGTGAATAGCTATTGTGAACTCAACTTTTGATCAGCAGTTAGTTTTTATAACTGACTTTTCAAAGAATAAAAGAATAAAAGAATAAAGTCACATTGTTTGTTTTCTTGACACCACTTTGACTCATGATAATCAGAAGTGATGTCATGCAACATGGCTCCATTAACAAAAACATTTTAGATTTGTTTTTAAACATTGTATAACATGGAACAGATAGCACAGAAACAGCTCCAGCCAACTGAGTTTAGAATGTTTAGAATGAGTTAGTATTATAAATGGCTCTGGGGCTTCATAGCCAGTCAGAAATTTTATTTTACAACATCAGTAAGAGTTTACTGGAAGTTTTAGGTTACAATTGAAACTCAAATCCCAATATTTATTTATTCAATTTGAGACTTTACCTATTTATGGAACAGGAACCATTTGGTGATGTAACACAAAACTTAAATTTATAAAGATAATACTTAAAGCAACTTCACAGGCTTACTGAGGTTCTTGATCCCCAGTTCACTTTAGGTGACACTCCATCTCTGGCCTTTCTCCATTACCTCTGGAGCAACTTTTGACAAGACAGTAGATTCTGCACACTTGGTACACCCACCTCGAACTCAAACTTGCTACTTACTAAATCTTTCCAACACAGTTAATGTATTCTGACAGCTGTGTGAGGCAAGAATCATTTCTAATTGACTCAAGGTTGATCAATCTGTGATTAGCCCTTGGAGATGATGGTTTTCTTTTTATTTCAAAAATGTACTTCATTCAATACAAGTCTTTGTATACAAAGCCACTAGAGCAGTTTGATTCTGTATCCAGTCTTTACATACCTAAAAGCAAGCAAACCCAAGGCATTTCTTACAGACAAACCCATATGTACATTCATTGAATTATGTCATTCTCCACTATCCCCTAATTGGTATCTAAAGTACCAATCATTCACAGGACTATCCTTCTCAATATGAAGAATATCTTGCTACTTTATGAATCCTTGCTAACAAAAGAAAATTCACAAAAACTTCCTTTCCCATTTATTTGGGATATGGGACTGTATGCTGTCAGGAAACTCATTCTTGTTCTAATCACTACATTCCTCCCCCTCCAAGTCCATGGAGGTGGGCCTGTTCTTTTTCTTGTAGCATATCCTGGGACATTTTTGCATCAGGTCCGATTCCTTTGATTCATCATAGGATATGGGTGGTGTGTATCAGATGGGAGCTGGTCTCTTGTGCCTGGAGCATTTTGTAAGAAATTCCTCCTGCTCTTCAGGTGAGCAAAGCATTGAGACAGCGACATCCACTGTCCATCTCAGACTCAGGTTTCTTTGATGCTAGACAGGGAAAGAACCCATGTGTTCCAGCAACCTTTTCAGCTGTTCTGAGGGGTGACAAATATTTTGCTGTTGCCCTGTTTGTGAATTTGCAGCTTTCAAATGGTCCATGTGCTTGTTCAGGACTGCCTCGCCTACCAAACTTTGTCTATCATGGGACTTGACCATGCATTGACCTCACCTCTTACCCAAAGAGGGCCATTCCCATGGTTTTGGCATCAAACTTCATCCCCTAAGTAAACTGTCGATATCATTTAGAGGAGTTGTGTGTGGCATTGGCATTAAAATGCCATTCCACCATCACCCCAGGTCCGTAAAAGTCAGGTATAACTTGGTGCAGAGGCTTCTCCCCAGTAGCAACTCTGCTGGAGCTATCCCTGTAGTTCCATGAGGGCTGGTCTAATAGTCAAATAGGAACCGGGACAGTTTGGTATTACATGAAGCTGTGGGCTGTTTCATGAAATCTGCCTTCACAGTTTGGACTGCTGTTTTCACTAGACCATTGGAGAATGGATAGTATGGAGTTGTCCTTATGTAACAAATGCCATTCGACTTTAGGAGTTCCTGGTGGTAGATGATGGCCCATTGTCTGTGACCAACAATTCCAGGAGCCTGTGTATTGCAAGTGTTACTTGCACCTTCTCTATCTTCATCACTGTTTGATGAATGAACTCTGCACGTCCAACCACTTTGAGTGGGCATCCACAATGACTAAGAATGTTGAGCCCTTGAAAGGGCTGGCATAGTCAATGTGTAACCGAGTCTAAGGTTTACAGGGCCATTCCTACGATTGTGGGGGAGCTGTTGGCAGTAATTCTTATCCTTGTTGGCACTCTGGGCACTGTCCCACCAATACAGCTATGTCTGCATCCAATCCTGGCCACCAGATATAACGTCTCGCCAGCATCTTCATTTTGGAGACCCTTGGATGGCCCTGGTAGAGTTCAGCCAGTATCTGGTGGTGATATTTGCTCTGGACAATCATTCTTGCGCCCCATAATAAAATGCCATCCTCTACGGTGATCTGGTTTCATCAGGTTCAAAAAGGTTTCAATCCCAAACTCACTTGGCCTGGCAAGGGTTTCTACTTCTATTGGCCTACCCTGTAACTCAGGCAAGAAACATAGAAGAGCAGGAGGCCGCCATTTGGCCCTTCGAGCCTGCTCTGCCATTCATCACGATCATGACTGATCATCCAACTGAATAGCCTAATCCTGCTTTCTCCCCATAACCATTGATCCCATTCGCCCCGAGTGCTGTATCTAGTTGCTTCATGAATACATCCCATGTTTTGGCATCAGCTACTTCCTGTGATAATGAACTCCACAGGCTCACCACTCTTTGGGTGAAGAAATGTCTCCTCATCTTGGTCCTAAGTGGTCTACCCTGAATCCTCAGACTGTGACTCCTGGATCTGGACACACCCACCATCAGGAACATCCTCCCTGTTAGACTTTTAAAAGTCTGAGATCCTCCTGCTCATTCGTCTGAACTCTAGTGACAACAATCCTTACTTAGTTAATCTCTCCTCATGTCAGTCCCGTCATCCCTGGAATCAGTCTGGTAAACCTTCGCTGCACCCGAGTGCAAGAGCATCCTTCCTCAGAAAAGGATACCAAAACTGCACACAATATTCTAGATGTGGCCTCACTGAGGCTCAGTATAACTGCAACAAGCATCCCTGCTCCTGTACTGAAACCTCTCGCAATGAAGGCCAACATACTATTTGCCTTCTTTACCACCTGCTGCACCTGCATGCTTACCTTCAGCAACTGGTACAGAAGGACACCCAGGTCCTGCTGCACACTCCCCCTGCCCACTCCCAATTTACAGCCATTCAGATAGTAGTCTGCCGCCTTGTTTTTGCTTCTGAAGTGAATAACCTCAGTTGTCCAAATTATATTGCATCTACCATTGACTTGCCCACTTACCCAACCTGTCCAGATCATGAAGGATCTCTCCATCCTTGTCACGGTTCACCCTCCCACCCAACTTGGTATCATCTGCAAACTAAGATGTTCTATTTTGTCCCCTCATCCAAATCATTAGTGTATATTGTGAATAGCTGGGGTCTCAGCAGTGATCCTTGTGGTACCCCACTAGTTACTGCCTGCAATTTGAAAAGGACCCATTAATTCCCACTATTTCCTCTCTGCTGCCCAGTTTTCTATCCATCTCAATACACTTCCCCTAATCCCATACGCTTTAATCTTGCACATTAATCTCTTACATGGGACTTTGTTAAACACTTTCTGAAAGCCCAAATATACCACGTTGACTGGCTCCCCCTTGTCAACTCCACTACTAAATCTTCATGAATTCCAACAGATTTGTCAAACATGATTTCCTCTTCATAAATCCATCCTGACTCTGTCTGATCCTGCCACTGCTTTCTAAGTGCTCCACTATAAAGTCCTTGACAATGGATTTGAGAATTATCCCCACTACCGATGTCAGGCATACTGACATATAATTTCCTGTTTTTTCCTCTACCTCCCCTCTTTGAATATCAGTGACATTAGCTACCCTCCAATCTGCAGGGACTGTTCCAGAGTCTGTAGAATCCTGGAAGATGACCACCAATGCATCCACTATTTCTAGCAGCACTTCCTTAAGTACTCTGGGATGTAGATTATCAGATCCTGGGGATTTATCCACCTTCAATCCCATCAATTTTCTCAGCACCGTTTCTCTACTAATATTGATCTCCCTCAATTCTTCCCTCTCACTAAAGGTTGCATTCTCCAACATTTCTGGCATATGATTGGTGTCTATTTTGCGAAGACAGAACCAAACAATGCATTCAGTTGCTCATTCTTTTTTTGTCCACTATTTCTGTCTGTAGGGGACCTACATTTGTCTTCACCAATCGCTTTCTCTTCTTGTACCTATAGAAATTCAGTGTCAGTCTTCATCTGCAAGCTTACTTTCATGCTATATTTTCCCCTTCTTAATCAATCCCTTGGTCCTTCTTTGCTGAATTCTAAACTGCTCCTAACCCTCTCACTATTTTTCTTGGCCAATCTGTATGCTTCTTCCTTGGATCAGATCCTATCTGACTTCTTTTGTAAGCCAGGGATTGGCCATCTTACTCATTTTGCTTTTGTGCTAGACAAGAGTAAACAGTTGTTGCAATTCCACCATGCATTCCTTGAATGTTTGCCATTACCTACCCACTTTCATCCCTTTGAGTAATTCTCCCCAATCTATCAAGGCCAACTCATGCCTCAAATCTTCAGTTTCTTTTAAGATTCAGCATCCGAGTCTCCAAATCAATTACCTCATGTTATGGTCGCTCATTCCCAAGGGGAATCACACAGCTAGATTGGCAATGATTCCCTTCTCATTACACAGTACCCAGTCTAAGCTGGCCTGCTCTGTAGCTGGTTCCTCTACATATTGATCAAGAAAACCAACCCACATACACTCCAGCAATTCCTCCCCTACAGCCTTGTGGCTAATTTGATTTGCCCAATCTATGTGCAGATTAGAAGCACCCACGATCACTGATATTCCCTTATCACATGCATCTAATTTCCTGTTTAATGCCATTCCCAACATTAGCACTGCAGTTTGGGGGTCTATATGATACCCACATATGTTTTTTGCCCATGCAGATTCTACATTATCAGAGCTAATATCCTTTCTCACTATTGAGAGAATTTTTTCTTGAACCAGAAATGCTGCTCCACCACCTTTTCTTTTGCCTGTCCTTCCTAAATTCTGAATACCTGGGACATTCAGTTCCCATCCCTGGTCGTCCTGCAGACATGTCTCCGTAATCCCAACTTTATCATACCTGTTTACATCTATCTGTGCAATTAACTCATCCATTATATTGTATATGCTCCACACATTAAGGCCCAAAGCCTTTAAGCTTGCCTTTTTGAACATTGTTTGTCTCGTTCTTATTTGAATTTTGTTTTTGGTTTATCTGCCTATCACTTTTCTACGTTTTGTTTTTGTCCTTGCTCTCTCTTTACATAAGTTCCCACACCCCCTTGGATATTGATTTAAAGCCTCCCCAACCGCTCCCCATAGCGCATTAGTCCCAGTCCTGCTCAGATGTAACCCATCCAATTTGTACAGGTCCCACCTCCCCTAGAACCAATCCCAATTCCCCAGGAATCTATCCCCCACCCAGAGCATCTTTTCAACCATGTATTCATCTGATATATCCTGTCATTTCTGCTCTGATTAGCACATGGCACTGGTCATCTTGAGATCACTACCTTTGAGGTCCGATTTCTTAACTTTCCTCCTAGCTCCCTGTATTCTGCTTTTAGGACCTCGTTCCTTTTTTAACCAATGTCATTTGTACCAATGTGTCCCACAACCTCTGGCTGTTCACTCTTCCCCTCCAGAATGTCTTGTACCTGCTACAAGACATCTTTGACTCTAGCACCAGGGAGGCAATATACCATCCTGGAGTCTCGTTTGCAGTCACAGAAACACCTGTCTGTTCCCCTTACAATTGAGTCCCCAATAACTATTGCCCTGGCACACTTTTTATCCCTCCATTCTGCCACAGAACCAATCATAGTACAACCAGTTTGGCTGCTGCTTTTCCCTTGCCACATTTTCTAATGATAAGAAAACCAGTCATAGTGCCCATTTAAAGTCCAGTTGGGTTCAGCTAGTGGGCATTTCTGCATGGTTACATCATTAATCCCACATATCAAATGGTCTCTCAGCAACTCATTCAGTGTTAAACCAAAGTCACATGCCTCTGCTAGTCATCTTAACCTCAAAATCCTGAGGCAGATTCCCCTAGGTCTCAAACTGCTGTGTTAAACCGATTGCATCTCAGATGCAGAGGAGGCTTGAAGTCATACTATTCCTTAACTAAATCTGTCAACTATTGAAAGATTTTAGTATCTAGAGCCTCAGGAAATATTAAGCTCCTAATAACTAGAAAAAAAGTTACAGGTCCAAAATCTGTCAGGAGAATTACTTGTTGCTTTTCATCTGCCCCAATGTCATTTGCCTTAAAAAAATAACACATTCTTTCCATTTGAGGACTCTGGGACTATACGCAATGGAGTTTAGAAGGATGAGGAGGGAATCTAATTGAAACTTTCAAAATATTGAATGGCCTGGACAAAGTGGATGTTGGGAAGATGCTTCCATTGGTAGCAGAGTCTAGGACCCAAGGGCACAGCCTTAGAGTAAAAGGAATACCTTTTAGAATAGAGATAAGGAGAAACTTCTTCAGCCAGAGTGGTGAATCTATGGAATTCACTGCCACAGAAGGGCTGTGGAGGCCAGGTCATTGAGTATATTTAAGATGGAGATAGATAGGTTCTTGATTATCAAGGGTTACAAGGAGAAAGCAGGAGAATGGGGTTGAGGAACTTGTCAGCCACGATTGAATGGCAGAGCAGACTCAGTGGGCCAAACAGCCTAATTTCTGCCCCTATGCCTTATGGTCTCAAATGCTGGGCCCAATCTTCAACAGCAGGATTGAATGAGTCAAGCTTCCCAAATAACAACATGATGCTAAAAATGCTTACCCCAACTCAAAAATGATTGTTGCAAGTGAATTTTTCAGGAATGCATTTTATTCCCCTCATTGCCAGTATCCCATCACCAAATCATCCTCTTTTCACACATCCATACTTGACACCGGTCCCACTCATTCAGGGTCAGCTGTCAGAGTGAGCAGAAACTCTAACACGCCTGTTTAAATCTTATCAGCCAGGGCTTCCTGATTGGACCGGGTTAACAGCCCTAATCAGGAAACTCATATTCTATGAGATCCACCTGGCTGACAGCATTACAACCACTAGACTGACCTGTCCTCATGATTGAAACTCTGAGCTCGTGATTGCTTAATCGATGCAAGTTCCTAATTAAATCAAATATCTATCAACGATGTTTTTCCTGTTTTGCTTGTGGGTGCTTTGAATTAGTTGCTTTATTTTTAAAACAAGGACATAATGGAAACATTGAGTGTCACTGTAAACCTAAATAAGACTAATATAAAAGATTACAAATGACTAATAAAAGCAAATTACAAAGTAGGTAACACTTAAAAGTTATGCAGAAAATGTATGAAGTATAAATGCATCATAGATAGTGAGATATCCTTTTAGAGATAGTCACTATAAAATCATAAGTAATAAAAGTCTACAGAATTAAAGTTAAACTTAAAAACATTTAGTATGGTCAACTTACCTAACCTGTATATCCTTGAACTGTGGGAGGAAACCATTGCTACAAAGATAACTCTAATACAAAGATTACATTTAGCCAAATGTAACTGCTTCTTTTCCAAAACACTATAAATTAAATGTAAAGCTGATGCAGAATACAAATGCTATTTCCTTTTCCTTCATTTATGCAGTCAGTAAGTCCCTCCTAGCCTTCCTCTGTTGATAACACTGGGTATTTAATCAAGATTTAATAGATTGAGAGGATATAAGCTCTCCAGTCCAACCTTGAAGGATCAGTATATTACTTTTATTCTGTTTAAAATCCAATGGTGCATTTCTCTACCAAAGCGAGCCAAACAGAGTCACATGATATTATATTAAGGGAGGAGGCAAGGGCGGTGAACTCAGAGGGAAGGGACGAATGAGTTGATTTGATGTTTAAAAATAATGAAGAAAGAGTAGGCACTCTTTGCAAAGGCTGACAGAGAAAAGGAATGAGGATAACTTAATGAAAAAAACTGACGTGTGGTTTGGTCTTACACATTGACAGCACGGTGGTGCAGTGCTCAGCGCTGCTGCCTCACAGTGCCACGGACCCGAGTTCAATTGCAGCCTTGGGCGACTGTCTGTGTGGAGTTTGCCCATTCTCCCTGAGTTTGCGTGGGTTTCCTCTGGGTGACACTGGTTTCCTCCCACAATCCAAAGAATTGCAGATTAGGTGGATTGGCCGTGCTAAATTGTCCATAATGTCCAGGTTGAGGTGGATTGGCAATGGGAAATGCAGAGTTACAGGGATGGGGTGGGTCTGGGTGGGATGCTTTTCAGAGGATTGGTGTGGACTTGATGGGCCAAATGGCCTGCTTGGTCACTGTAGGAATTCTATGGTTCTATGAATTAGGATTTTAAAGAACAGGTGAGAGAAGTGGAACAATGGAAGATACACAGAGGTTGAGCAAGTTCTGGAACTGTATTGGAGGAGTCCAGGGCAAGATTTGAAAATGAGGCCCTCACCACCATTGCAGTAGTCTGGCTTGAGCGGATGAAGGGCGGTTGAGTCAGATGAGAAGGCTTCAGTAAATCGCTGTGTCAGTCATGATGTCAATCAAATCATCTTCAAGAAGATTATAGTTGTCAAGGGCCTTGTTCATGAGTAAACATACATCTTGGAGAGAGATGTAGAAAAGGGTGAGGATTATTGGTTATGTAGCGGAGGACGAGGAAATAACAATTAGTGGGGTGAATGGGATGGGGAGGAAATTGATGAGATCAAACCCTCAGCAAATCTTTGTCATACTGGTGAAAATGTTAGTGTGAGCATTCTGGTAGATTTTGTCCTCGTATCAACAGACTTCAGAAAGTCTACTTTGAAAATATGGGCAGTAACTTCAGCAAATTATATGAAATCTATAGCAACCTAATCCATTCCCCATTGTCCACATTTAGAGACACATAGTCCATTAATAAAAAATCTTGTTTGTTCCAAGCCTTCATAGAAGCAGTTACATTATCATGCCTAAGTCAGCCATCATTGACCCTATTAATAATAGGGTCGTATATGACTAGTAATCCAGTGCCATTTAAGTCAAATCCCACCCTGGAAACTGTACAGTTGAATTTAGTAAAGCTATTGATTTGTGGCTGCTGCAACATAAAGACAAGAACATGAAAACTACTTGTCATAAACTAATTTGTATCAACAAAAGTAACTTGTTATCCTGTCTCATCTACCATATGTGTGACTCTAAGCCCACAGACGTAATGTGATGAGTTGTTGATATCTTAGGAAATGGTGCTGCTTTGTCAGTGTCACCTGTCTTAAAGGAACAAAGGAATACACAGGGAATGTTGTGTGGTCCACATTGATGTTCATTCCTGAAAAACTGATCTCCTATTTTGTCCCATTACACATTATGACATTGAGTTCAAAATCCAGTTTGTTGCCCTTTCTGTTTCCTATCTCTGCAAATATGTACAGTGTGGTGTCGTTTCCACCTTCCAGCCTTCCACCTCAGCTTACTTTCACTGGTGAAGAACCGTCAAGCATCGTTCTGGACCTTTGTCCCAAATTTAATCTGCTTTCCTTTATCACTCTTAACATTCCAAAGCCACCTTAAAACCAATCTCTTCAATCATAATTTGGTTGCCTCCCCAATTCTCCTGTTGCTCCAGCTTAGATCTGAAAACACTGAAGTGCCACAGGTAATTTAGCTACATTCAAAGGACCCCATAAATTTAAATTGTTGTTGTTCATAAAGCTTACCTTAGGCATATTACTTCAAAAAGCCTTTCAAATGTGAATTTAATATTTTCTTTTGAAAGTTGATGTCGTATGGTCTGTGGTCTTGTTGCAGGCACCATCGTGTATCAAGCATATAATTGTGTTTTTGTACCATATAATAAAGAAAATAATTTTGAAACCTCCCAGTTTGTCAGTTTTCTTTCTTTCAGTTTGACTTGAATGGTACCTGGATTCAAATGGTATTTTAAGCTGGTTTATTCTCTTTCTGTTCTTCACAACTTTCCTACTTATTTGTGACTTACTTAAACACATTAATATATTTGTTGTTAATAATTTTCTTTCCACTCAGATGAATGATCCACAAGAAATACTATTGACTGTAAATACTGCCAATTAAAGAGACTATTCCTTTTAGTCACTGCAGCCTGCTCTTCTTTTTATCTTCAGAGTGACATCCACAACCATAACAGGAAAGGGTTTCACTTCCTGAATCAGAACAAAATCTTCATCAATTCAGTCACACAAGTTCATATTCTGGTAAAAGGAAAGGATTCTGGACTGGATGCAGCAGCAGATGGAGGGCTGTTTTGCAATTGTCTGTGTGTTGAAGACAGATATATTTTACGTGGAAATAGTTTGATAGTTAAATCACAAAGGTGGCATAATTTTGAGAAGTAGGGAAATCAAGTCATTTGGAGAAACTATTACAGCCTTAAGGGATGGGAAATGTAAAACTGAGGTGCTACTGTGCCAACATTTCTCTGGTGGTTCAATGTTTTTTTGACAACTCTCCTGGCATGTTGACTTGATAGCGGGCTCTTTGACGCTGGTAATAGGCTCCATTACTGTGCTGTGAGCTTCAGTGATGCTGTGTTTTTGGCTTTCGGCCCAGTCCTAGCTGTTCATGTGGAGACTGAAATCAAGAAGGAAGGCACAGCAGCACTGAGCAGCACCCAGCTAAAACAAAGCACAATGGTGTTCATTATTCTGGTTTGTTAAATCTTCATGCTACATGGCAATCTCATACTGCTGTTTCTGCCGGCACATTATTAGCAACACCAAGAAAGTATTGTTTTCAGGACATGGATAATCCAGGTTTAAGCCCAAGTAAAACAAAATTTGGCGTATTGGAGTCTGCACTGTCGTGCTGCCCAATGAGAAATCGCTCATTTCAAATATAAATATTATCAATCAGTTTTGGGGAAATCCAATGAAGCTCAAACATGGCTAACTTCATAAACTGCTATCAATTCAATGTCTTTACTCTGAAGATGCAAATTCAAGATAAGATTCTGCAGTATAAATCTGTCTTGGGTGATCACTCAATTGTTGATATCACCTCCTTTGCCTAGTCTATGCCATGTTTCAAATTCAGTCCCATCAACTTCAATCAAGTGAAACATTGGGCAGGGAGAGTAACTGGCAACCCAAGTAATGTTGTTTGTATTACAGTATTGTGAAATATGAATTTATTTTCAAGGTATTTTGCTTAAGGTAAGCTTTATGAACAACAACAATTTAAATTTATGCAGTCCTTTGAATACCCTAATATGTTTTGACCAATAAGGGACCTTTGTTTTTAGTGTTTTATTTCTGTGTTTAAATTCTCTTCATCATTTATATCTTTTGGTAGTTAGAACAACAATTTGTAATTCATTACAACACTTCTTTTTCAATAAAGTCAGTGAAGATCTTCATGTGTGAATGGGGTGGCGCTTTCTCATGAGGTTGAGTTCCAGAGAAGTTGGCCTGAGCTGTTGTTCACACAGCTGTCTGCAAGATAGGTTGACATGGGAGCAGATCACTACTGTAACATCTCAAATTTAGGCAAAGAATTTTTTTTTAAAGAAAGTTTGATGGATAAAGAGTAAAAGGTATTCTATGTTCTTATTATATTATTTTTACATTATTGTTTTATCACCATTGTAGGATTGGACAGTGCCGTCAAAGTAGTGAATTGTCTTTATGTCTCAGGAACCCAGATTTGAACCCAGTTTTAGCAGGTCCTCTTTGCTGCTGCTACAAGTCCTATTAAATGTTTTAGACAGTGCCAGTCATTTCCTAGGCAGTATAGTATTGTAGCACACAATTATCCTCAATTTCAAGTATGTAGGCATGTTGCGAATCTCAATCACTGGGCCATAAGGGCAAATGGTACGCTGATGAAATAGAATGTACTCTTTTAGGTTACTTAATGCATAATTTATAGTAGACTGTAATGGATTTTACAGTTCACTGCAGGATACTGTAGGGAGGACTCAGTGTTGTTATATGGCACCCAGAATGGAAAACCATTTCATTCATAACAATGACATTAATCAATCTGAGAAACACAAAGTTCCAAAACATATTGCTATTTATGGAGAAATGTAACTGCAGAATCAAAGTGTTCAAGCTGATGCAGTGCTCTGATTGTAACGATAGCCTAGTAAACTTTAATGGTTATGGGTAAACTTTAATTGCTGTTCTCAAGAAGTACAGAATTTTTCAGATTATGTGTTGCAGAAACCAGAGCATTCAAAAGGATTAACGCTGACCACACCCCAAGGCCGAGGTGTATAATTACAATTCAGACAGACATCAAAGCATTCATGGGAGATTACTGCCTCACAGAAAATCATCAAATGTGCAAATTGTTTGCAGCCAGCTGTTATTACAATTAATCCATTCTAATTCCTAATGGTTTAATTATCTGAAGATATCCTATTAAAGGGGAAGTTTAATGTTTCTAAAAGGCAAGAGGAGCAATTTCTCATTCATTGCGTTACTATTTACATAAACACTAAAACATAAGACAAATTGTGATTCACGCGGTTATCTCTCTTGGGTGGGGGAGTTGGGATTAGAAGCAGTTTAAGTAGCAAACATTTAGCTGTAGAAGAAAAACAACAGGAGAAAAGTGAACAGAAATTATCCCACATATGTTGTATACTAGGCTTGTCTAACAGACAGGTCACTGTGTTTTCTCTCCATAAATGATGCCCAGATCTGCTGAATTTCTGTGTCCTGTTTTTGCCCAACAGGTGGCTAGTGGGCCACAGGAAGGCCCACTGATGGGCTTCAAGATGGCCTGTCAAGCTGTTGGTCAATATACAGTTAAGTGTAACTGGAAGAATCTGCAAGAAGCTGCTGCTCAAAAAGGAGGCTGGAACTGTGATTGTTTTAGGAAGACATTGGCTTGGGTAGGAGGGGTGGGAGGGGCTGAAGATTGGCGTGTTGTTGTGGGGGAAGGCAGAATCGGAGCCAAGGGAATGAAGTAGAGTGGTAGTGAGGCATGAGACTATCAGGCCGCAGGAGCTTGAGGGGTGGATGGGCATTGAATGAGAGTGGAGCTACCAGGAGAGGGGCGGTGGGAAATGAGCGTTGGGTCATCAAGGGGGATAGTGGAATGACAGCTGGACCGCCTGGGTGAGAAACAGTGTGGATAAGACTCATGCTGGTGGGGGTGGTAGGCTAGGTTAGGTGAGGGCATGGATGAAGTTCGTTGGGGGGGCGGTTGTTGGGGAGGAGGGGTGGTAAGGAAAATTACAAGGAGCAGTCGTTACAGCAGTCAACTGGAGTTTTTGACCAGGCTAGAGGAGGCACATGTTAGCACCTCCTCAGCCTTCCCATACTGATCCTCATCACCAAATTCCCAGGCCTGAGTGAGAGTGGGTGAGGGTTACGGTGGTTGATGGGATGAGAATAGGCAGATGAGGGTGGTTGTGTGTACGGGTGTGTTAGTGCACATGGGTGAATGAGTGTCTCAGCTGCTCACATATCCACCCTCCCTCTCTGAAAATATATTCACAAAGCATGAACAGCAAACACATCCACAAAGCATGAATTGCTTGGACTGTGTCCCATGAGGTGAACCAAAGTCAGCATTATTTAAATACAAGTCCAAAGCTTGGCCCTGGTCTGCACCCTGTTCCCTGGTGATAAGAATGTGGGGCCTAGGCAATCTTTCTCTGGCTCTAGTTGTTAACAGAAAAGGCAAAAATGGTTTTATTAGTTAAGCACTTGGCACTTTTAATGGTCATCTTTAAAAATATTAATTTTAAATGGCTATTTATTGCTTTGGAATTTGTTTTTCTGAAATTCTCATTTACTGTTGTGCCAAACCTTGTCTTTGTAAAATTTGATCACCTGAGTGAAAGCCAATTGAAATGAGCACCCCCACCACCTTCCCATGCAAAGAGATTGGACAACCCTACAGTATACTTCTCAAGTCAGCTCATTCTGGAGGAGTCAGTGCCTGGGTAATGAGATGAATCGAGCTGAATGAGGGCTTTGCAACATGCTATTGGAGCAAGACAGATGTAATTTGTTGTTGATGCATGTTTTTGTTACTTGGTTTTAAATAACTTAGCTTGGCACTTTAGTACAGTAATGTTGGAGGTGCCAAAGATTCCATGGTGATTTTAGGAGAGGAATAGAGCTTTCCTAATGATTTCGCTAATATTACTTTTCCATCGAGCATCATGGAAGCAACATTAAATGATCATTCATTTGATTGTCCCACAAAGAACAATTGTGTGCAAATATGCCATTAATTTAGCCAGCACATATCAAGTGCAGAATGTTACTCATTGCTATGACATTAATACAAAGGCACTTTCTAAGTCAGCCAAGGTGGGGGTGGAAGTACTGGTGGAATTGCATGGGCAAAAACCAGAAATCAAATGATTGCATTCCTCTGAAGTGGAGCTCTGATGTGGTGGAAGTGTGAGACTTGGTGGTTAAGTGCTGAGGTTTTATAATCCATATTTTTTAAATGACTTTTAAAGCTGCCGTAGTTTAGTCGAGTTCAAGATGGAAGATTTTACAAAAGAAAAGCATTGATAATAGAAGTCCCAGCACTTCTGAATCAATGGGACTAGCACTTTCATGACTTCAGAGCTCCAGTTTTGGAGTGAATCTGGATCTTGAAGGGGAAAGCAAATCCAGGAGAAGAAAGTGGTACAGGGCGGGTTAGGGAGGAGGGGAAACTAAAAATTGAAGGTTGGGGAATGGGGAAGAAACAATGATGATTCAGAATACAGGAAGGAGATAGAGTGCTTGGTGTTGTGGTGCAAGTGTCAAGTTCCTAGTAGTGACGATTACCAACAAACTGTCCTGGACCTCCCATGAAGATGTGACAGTCAAGAAGGCACAACAACACCTCTTCTTCCTCAGGCGGCTTACGAAATTCGACATGCCCATAAGGACCCTCACCAACCTTTACAGATGCACCATGGAAAGCATTCTATCTGGGTGCATAATGGCCTGGTATGGCAACTGCTCTGCCCAGGACTGTAGGAAACTACAGAAAGTTAAATGCACATCCCAGACTATCACAGAAGCCTATCTCCCATCCATGGACTCCATTTACACTTCTTGTTGCTGCAGAAATGCTGCCATCATCTTCAAAGACCCTCCCATCCCAACCTCTTCTTTCATGCAGAAGATACAGAAGCTTGAATACACGTACCAGCAGGTTCAAGAACAGCTTCTTCCCTACTTCTATTAGACTGCTGAATGTCTAATTTCAAGCCTAATGGTGTTGTGGCTTTGTGCACATCCTGAATAGCTGTAACCCTGTATGTCTTGCTCTGTCTAAGAACCCTGTAATCTTTACGTTGTTATTTGCAGTGATCTGCCTGTACTGCTCGCAAAACAAAACATATCACTGCACTTAGGTACATATGCCAACAATAAATCAAATCAAGAAGCCACAATGTGGAGGGTCTGAGAGCATGATATTTGGGAAACGAGGTCAATTATAGGAGGTACTGTAGCAAGTTGCATTCTTTTTCTTTTCTTTAAATTTGTTTTATTTTGTGTTATTTCATTTCCAAATGTGAAAATTTATCAATTTAATATGTTTCAACTTGTAGGATGATCTAGTTTAATGTTTCTTTCTGACAAAGAAAGCTTTAAAAAAAATCATAACCGCTGTTCAAAAAGGCTGAATTTTACATTTCTTTGACTACTTTGCATTGGGTATATTTTTGGAGGGTTTGTTGCCATGAGGCCAAGCAGGTTCTGTCATTCTGCTATTCACCTTATCAATGTCCGTCATGATTGTATAAACCTCTATAAGGTCACGCCTCAACCTCCTGTGTGCCAATGGAAAAAAATCCCAGTCTATCCAGCTTCCCCTTAAAACTCAAACCCTTCAGCCCTGACAACATTCTAGTAAATCTTTTCTGAATCCTCTCCAATTTAATAATACCCTTCCTATAGCAGGGCAACCAGAATACTGTATACAGTACTTCAAAAGTGGCATCACCAACATCCTGTGCAAACTCAACATGATGTCCCAACTCCTATGCTCAATGGTCTGATCAACGAAGGCAAATGTGCTAAATGCTTTCTTAACCACCCTGTCTACCTGTGACGCAACTTTCAAAGAACTATGTACCTGAACCCCTAGGTCTGTCTGTTCAACAACACTCCCCAGGGCCCTACCATTAACTGTATAATTCCTGCCCTTGTTCACCAACCTCTCATTTATTCAAATAAAATTCTATCTGACACTCCTCAGCCATTGGCCCAATTGATCAAGATCTCTTTGTAATCTTAGATAACCTTCTTCACTGTCAACTATACAATCAATTTAAGTGTCATCCGCAAGCTTACTAACCATTCCTCCTAAAATATCATCCAAATCATTTAAAGAAATGACATGGGTTGCTATACAAATCCCATTTATAGGCTTTTCAGTGGAATGTTTGTTTATATTTGGGACAGATTGTATAATTACCCCCATTTCCTCATTTCTTTCTTTTTCCTCCCCCATCATAACTTTTTTCTCCACCATCCCAAGTACATTGACAAGAAAAACAATTCCATAAGCATCACTGCCTTTTCCTGATGGTTTAACCACGGCTTCCTCAAATTTCCTTGTTACAATGGTAAAAGATTGGTGGCAACCTCAGGCAGGAATGAAAACAAGATTTCCACTAGCTTCTGTGAAAGATAACTCCTGATGAAATTCCCAACATATCCATCAGTCATTTGTTGGACCTCAGCTGGCATCCTGGATCCTATTTTCTGAAGAAGTGTCTCAGCCTGAAACGTCAGCCTTCCTGCTCCTCTGATGCTGCTTGGCCTGCTGTGTTCATCCAGCTGTACACCTTGTTATCTCCCATTTTGGCTGCTTTTCTCAGCAGAAGCCACAGGAAAGTAATCATGACCAGCAATCTATAGTTAATATTGCTCCTTTTGAAGTGCGTACCATGAGACTCACCATCACGTTCTTGGAACTCATCTGGTTGAAGTCAGTCAGACAATTCTTCATGGAAGAATACTTTGATCAACTGAACTTTGGGGGAATGGGAAAACGTTATTTAAGCTTGTATATCAGTTTTGGGCTGAATCACATTACAGATTACAATGGGATCTGCAAACACATAAACAGTGGACCTTAGTTAGCTCTATCTTGTTAATCAGTTTAAAATATTTATGTGCTTTACAACTTATTTTGTAACTGCACATGCTGCCATTGGAAGTCAATGAGGATTCAATCTCTATTATCTTCATTAAACCTTGTGTCATTTTCAAGTGATTTTGGGGGATAAATTGCATGGCCCTTGAAATTGAGCACAGATCTTGTAATGCATTGAAAACAAAAAATACTGGAGATCACAGCAGGTCAGACAGCATCCACGAAGAGAGAGCAAGCTAATATTTCGAGTCTAGATGCCTCTTCATCAAAGCTGAAGTGAAGTGTGGAGGGGACAGCATTTATGCAATAGTTTGGGGGGTGGGCGGTGTGGGAGTAGTGGGTGTGGGGTGCTGGTGGAGAAAAGATGTTGATAGTTCAGATTAAGTGATCAGAATGTGAGAATGGCCGAGCAATGGTGTGTCTCCTGCCAGACTGGAAAAGATAGTAACTGGGAGGTGTTGCACTTTCTGTGGTTACGTGGGAATGTGCTGTGGAGAGGGGTGTGGTTTTGGTGGTTTTGGAATGTATTAGGGTGTCCTGGAGGGAACGATCACTGCAACATGCAGATGGGGAGTGAGGGGAAGATGTGTTTGGTGTTCTGCTGGAGTTATCTGAAATGACAAAGAGTTGTTGACCCACACTTATGGTTTGGAGTGCATGTACTGTAGTATGCTAACATTCTGCTGCATGCACATTTGGATTGCTTCCATGTTCAGCCAATGCTAACTGTATATTCCTGACTGGATGTACCAGGAAGCCCCAATAACACGAGTGCTTTCACACTTTAAGTTAATCTGAAATTTTTGAAAGCATATTTCTTTGTGTATGTTCAAATGCACTTGAGACAGTAATCTGCTTTAGAATAAAGACATCATGATTACTGTCAGCATACAGGGCATTGATTTGCACAATTTGCTGCTTACGGTTGAACACCCAGTGGATGTGAAGGGAATAAAATCCCTTTCAGTTACACTGTAGGATAGAGTTGACATGTGAAGTCTGAAAAATGAATTTGAAGTCAATGGCACGTTGAGAAACTTGCAACCCTAGTTAAGCTACATGCATGCACCACTTATTTCTCTATAGCAGAAGATAACTAAATGTAGATTTGTTTTAAAGAAATTCTCATGTGAAATAATGGATGTCAAATTGCAAAATGTTGCAAATATCTTGAGCTCCATCCTGGAAGGAGCTAGACACAAATGTTTGTCATGAAGACTGCCTTAATAGCTGCTAGCAAAGCAGACTTGTCCTGCTTTGAGCTGGCAGTTGTAGCTGCAGAAAGTGGCAGATTTCAATGAGGATATCCTTACTAACATGGTATATGGGTTTGAGTTAGGGTGGGAGACATGCGCCGCGTGTGCAATTTTAGAGCTCAAAAGACCCTTATAAAAACAACTTATGTGGAACAGAGTCTTTGGCCTGGCTCACAAAAGCCAAGCTCAATGTTGTTATCATCTAGTATGGTCTGAAGAAATGCCTGACACCTGATGGAATGAGGAGACATGCGATGGGTTTATTATAGTTTAATTGGGTGAAATTAGGTTAGATAAATGCGGGGAGCTAGTAATCAGTAGGATGTGAGTTTTATGGAATGTGGCTAACTGAAATAAAGCTCTTGCCGAAAGTGTGGACGTGGACCCTGTTTAAATGCAGTCATCATTTACTATCAAACAAATGTGTCCTCGGAAATTGTTCACAAAAATTTTTGACACATTGCAGCACTCATCAGGGAACAATGCTAACACACCTACTCAGTGCCATATAGTAATTAGTTCCTTCATACAAGCTACTGTTTTAAAGTCTTGACACAAAACCAGCATGTCTAAGCGGAGGCATGGGGACCGCTTTGCAGAACACCTCCGCTCAGTTCGCAACAAACAACTGCACCTCCCTGTCGCGAACCATTTCAACTCTCCCTCCCATTCCTCAGGTGACATGTCCATCCTGGGCCTCCTGCAATGCCACAGTGATGCCACCCGAAGGCTGCAGGAACAGCAAATCATATTCAGCCTGGGAACCCTGCAGCCCAATGGTACCAATGTGGATTTCACAAGCTTCAAAATCTCCCCTCCCCCAACTGCATCCCAAAACCAGCCCAGCTTGTCCCCACCTCCCTAACCTGTTCCTCCTCTCACCTATCCTCTCCTCCCACCTCAAGCCCCACCCCCATCTCCTATCTACTAACCTCACCCCCCCCATTTGACCTGTCTGTCCTCCCTGGACTGACCAATGTCCTCCCTACCTCCCCACCAACACTCACCTTTACTGGCTCCATCCCCGCCTCTTCGACTTGTCTGCCTCCTCTCCACCTATCCTCTCCTCTATCCATCTTCTATCTGCCTCCCCCTCTCTCCCTATTTATTTCAGAACCCTCTTCCCCTCCCCCATTTCTGATGAAGGGTCTAGGCCCGAAACGTCAAGCTTTCCAGCTCCTAAGATGCTGCTTGGCCTGCTGTGTTCATCCAGCTCCACATCTTGTTATCTCGGATTCTCCAGCATCTGCAGTACCTATTATCTCTGTCTTATCATCCAATTTGATGGCCCCGTAATCTTAAATGTTATAAAGTAAGATATCTTTCTCATGTATCAGGCATCGTCAAATATTTTAGTCATATGAGGCTTACGAAATTCTACATCAGATGTCAGGTTTTTTTTTGTACAGTCATAGATATGTGTGACGCTGACTGTGCCGGTATTTATTGCCCATCCCTAGCTGCTTGCAAGAAAGAGGCAGTGAGCTGCCTTCTTGAACTGTTTGAAGATATTGGGGATAGGTAGACCCACAAAGCCTTGGGGAGGGAGCTCCAGCACTTATACCCAGCGAATGAGTACTTGGGGGAACTCGAAGATGATGGTGTTTCCAAATTTCTACTGCCCTTGCCGTTCTAGATGTAGTGATCCTCGGTTTGCAGGGTGCAGTCTATTGGTGTATTTCTGCAGTGCATCTTGTAGATGGTGCTGCTGTGCTGCTACAGCTATTAAGCATCAATGATGGAGGGAGTGAATGTTTGCGGATGTGTTGCTAATGATGTGGACTGCTTTGTCCTAGATGGTGTCAAGTCTCTTGAGTGTTATTGGAGCTGCACTCATCCAGACAAGTGGGGAGTATTCCATCACATTCCTAACTTGTGCCTTGTAGGTAGTGAACAGGCTTTGGGAGGGAGGAGGTGAATTGCTTGCCATAGTATTCCTAGCCTCTGATCTGCTCTAGTAGCCACAATATTTATATGGCTAGTCCAGTTCAGTTTTGGGGCAATGGTACTCCCTAGGGTGGTGTTGGTAGGTGGTTCAGTGATAGGTAAGCCATTGAATATCAAGAGTGATAATTAGATTCTCTGTTGCTGAAGATCATCGTTGCCTGGAATCTGTGTGAAGTGAATATTACTTACTTGCCACTCATCAGCCCAAATCTGGATTTTGTCCAGGTCTTGTTGCATTTAGACATGGACTGCTTCAATAGCCAGAGTTACGGATGGTGCTGAACATGGTGCAATCATCAATGAGCACACACTGCCTTTGAGAATCACCTGCTGAGATGAGTGACTTCCAAAACCTTCCCTTTGCACTAGCTGTGCTTCTAATTAGTGGAAAGTTTCCCCCGTGTTTCCCATTAACTCCAGTTTTGCATGGGCACTTTGATGTCAAGGACTGTCACACTCACCTCACTTATGATAGTCAGCTCTTTTGTCCATGTTTGAACTAAGGCTGTAATGAGGTCAGGAGCTGAGCGGCTGCCAAACTGTGAGTCAATGAGCAGGTTATTGTTTAGCAAGTGCTGCTTGATAGCATGGTTTATGGCACCTTCCATCACTTTACAGATGATCTATAAAGTGGGGCAGCATGGTGGCTCAGTGGTTAGCACTGTAGCCTCACAGCACCAGGGACCTAGGCTCAATTCCAGCCTCAGGTTCCTGTCTGTGTGGAGTTTGCACATTCTCCCTGTGTCTGCGTGGGTTTCCTGCAGGTGCTCTGGCTTCCTCCCACAGTCCAAAGATGTGCCAGCTAGGTGGATTGGCTAAGCTAAATTGCCCGTAGTGTTCAGGGGTGTGTGGGTTATAGGGGGATGGGTCTGGGCACAATGCTGCAAGGGTCAGTGTGGACTTGTTAGGCCAAAGGGCCTGTTTTACACTGTAGGGATTCTATGATCATGAGTAGACTGATGAGGTAGTAATTGGCACAGTTGGATTTGCCCTCCTTTTTAGTTATGGGACATAGCTGAGCAATTTTCCATATCATCAGGTAAATGCAAGTGTTGTAGCTGCATGGGAACAGCTTGGACAGTGGCATGGAACGTTCTGTAGCACGTCTTTCGGAGTATTGCTGGAATGTTGTCAGGGCCCATAGTATTTGCAGTATCCAATGCCTCCAGTTGTTTCTTGATATCATGTGGAGTGAATCACATTAGCTGAAGATTGGCATCAGCGATACTGGAGATGTCCAACATCTTCTGCATACAAAGCTAGTTTTGTGTCACAGTGTTTACTTATGATTTTATATGATTATTTAACAGTGACTGTGATGGGAATTTCCTGTGCTGGAAGATCCCAGGAATCATATTGTCAAAGGCTGCAGCCACTAGGTGGTACTATAAAACAAGTTTTTGAAATCACCTTCCAATTTTGCTGTCATCTTGTATAACAAAAATATATTTTTTTCTTCAATTCAACACATGGATTTTTTTGTAGATATATCAGAACATGGGAATTGCTAGGTGAAGGTAAACTGTAGTTATTCTAGATCACATTGCCATCATGTAAATGAAATGTTGGCTAATCAGGGCAACAGATCTCCATTTATGAATCTACAACAGACCCAGACACAGAATCATAGTTGGACACAACTCAGAAGGAGGACATCTGGCCAATCATTCTTGTGCTGGCTTTTTGGAACTTATCAGTTCAACCCCTGCTTTGCAAGTTTTGCACCTTCAGTATTTTTCCAATTTCTGTTGAAGGGACTGTATTCTAAATAACAACTCACTGTGTACATTTTATTGATTCCACCCTACTTACCCCTCTCATATCCTTTTCAGTTCTTTTCTGTAACCTCTTGTATTCAGCTTGGATCTCCACTGAATTATAACACTGAAATTTGCCATATATTGTTTTATTTTATCTTCTATATTTTCAGTGATTAGAAAAGGGACTTAATTTCCCCTTGTGGGAATACATCTCATCTGTGTGCAAGCAATCTCCCCTTTAAAGTCCTCCTTTTACCTTGTCTTTGATTCAAATTCATCCGGTCATATCCCCTTTCAACTCACTGAAACCTGCATATTTTCACATTTGATTTTCTCTTGAAGTTTTCCAAAACTGTTCTAAATCAAATGACATTGCAATTATTTTTTCACAATTGCTCCCATTGAATCATGTCCCACTTGGCCCATCTCTTTCTCCAGAATTTGATCGAGCAATGCTTCCAACGAGATAATTCTCTTTCATATATTTCATGAATCCCTTACCTCTTGCTCTTCACAGTGCTATTTTGCCAGTCTATGTGAGGATAACTGAAGTCCCTTTATCACCAGTTATTGTTCCTGCAGTTTTCTGTAGGTTACTGGCAAAATTTGCTAATTTATCTCTTCACCACTCTTTGGTGAACCATTGTATTCTTATCATCCAGTAGTCTAATACATTCTCTAGTTGTTAATTTGAACCAAGTGGATTCCATCTTTGAACTCTCAGGTCCTGCATCTTTTTCCAGTGCTGTAACAGTACCTTTCATCACTCTCTAAATCTCACACTTTCCTCTTTCCTGAAAGGATTGTTTTTATTCTTTTATTCAGTGTTGCTGCAGTATTTATTGCCTCTTCATAATTGCTCAGTTGACTAGATGGTTAGTTTGCAGTGCAGAGTGATACCAACAGCCTGGGTTTAATTTCTACACTAGCTGAGGTTATCATGAAGGACTCTCCTCAGCCATTCCCCTTTCCTGAGATGTGGTGACCCTCAGGTTAACTTACCACATGTCTTCTAATGAGAGAGCAGCCCTATAATCTGGTAGGACTGGGGTGACTTTACTTTATATACTATATATATTCTAATGTATATATCTGTCTGTCCAATATATGTTTCATTTTAATGTTCCCTGAACTCCTGGTTATTATTTTTGTATGCCAGATGAGGGGAACACACTTGTAGAAAACTTTGAGAACAGTTGGTACAAAGTCAACTGTTCCTCTAAAGCATGTTACACACACCACGTGTCCTGAATAAAATTACTCCAACATATTATTTTTGAAAGAAATTATCTAATTTTTATTTCAATGGGTCAATGCTGTCTTCCATTGTCTTTGTAGGGAGTTTGTATAATAGCTGGATCACTCACTCATTGAAGTATGGTTCAACTCAATATTGAATGTGCCTGAATCAGTGACACCAGGTATTCCTATGTTGCTTTAGTTTTGTTGTACTGGCCATGCTTTATAATTTTATTTGAATCCAGATGCTCTTGTATCTTCAGGAAGGGTTTCCATTTCTTTAGCCACAATGGTGTCAAAGTCTTTAGATTACATGCAGATGAACTGGCAAGGCCCTATGTTGGTAAATGATAATTTTGCATGATCAGGGGAATACAATCACTTCATCTCTGTTTCTATACTTTCATTCAACCATCCCTCAAACATTAAGCAGTTTTTCTCTCCTATCCCTCCAACCTTCTCCCTTCTGAAGGCTGTGGATCTTGTAAGGGAAATAGGTGATTGATACATTTCAGGTACTTCGGTAAAGTGGGCACACTTCAAGTCCAAGCGTAGTGAGGATTGACATGCTGTCATTGCTGTCGCAGATGAGTCTGATTCTGTCCACAGCTGATGCCCAAAAGAGGATTGTAATTGAGATTGATCCAACTTGGTAATATACAAAAGTAAGATTAGGTCAAGACCTTGATTCATGGATGTCAAACATATGGGTTGGAATGTTCTTCTAATGCCATTGAGAATCATGAATAGATGAAAAAATATGAAGACTGCTTTAGTTATTAGTGTATGTTAGCGTTATTACCAAAAAGAGAAAAATATTCAAGTGAAATTGATTCTTTGATCTTTGAAATATTATTTTATGAAGAATGTACTATACATGATTTACAGACATGCTGCTGCCCTCTTGTGACCATAAAAGTAACTGCATGACAATTGTGCCCAGTCTATCCCCAAATCTTTATTTTGGGAAGGTACAGATTGACACAGCATGCAAGCGACTCAAGAATATTACAGTGCAATTACTGTGCACTGATATATTGGTAAACAAGCAAAGCAAAGATTATAGTGTCATAGTTTAAAAATAAAATGCTGCCCATATAAGATAGAGATGAGCAAACATGTTTTCTCTGAAGGTTGTGAGTCTTTGAAATTCCCTTCGTCAAAAGACAATGGAGGCAGACTCTAAATATTTTGAGGCAGATGTAGATAGATTCTTGATTACCAAGGAGATGAAAGATCTTAAAGGAATTTAAAGTTGAGGTTAAATCAGGTCAGCCATGATATGATTGATAGCAGAACAGTCTTGAAGGGCTGAATGGCCTTCTGTTGTTAGTTTGTTTGCACACATTTCTCATAGATTCATCCATTTTATCCACAGATAAGGTGCAGTTTATATACAAGGTCCAGCAGTTTAGGCAGGCATAACATCACAGCTGAATAAAATCTGGGTCACTGCTCAATATCACTGTGGGAAGACACTGGTTGGGAAATAAAATTGTCCAAATGTTGGGCAAGGACAGGATTCGGCTCATAAATATTTGTGGACATTGAATGAGGATCAGTGCTTCAGGTTGGAAGAGAAATTGAGAATGTTGAAATAATATGAGGGAAAGCAGTAGAAAATGATTCTCATTGTTCTGTTATATGTGAAACAGAGGTACTGGGCACTGATGCAGAGCTCAACCACAGTGAGTTGTCTGAGAGAAAAGAAAGATATTAAATCACTTTGAGGACTCTGGCTTTTGGCGTTTTCAGGCCTGTCATAGATTGTCATTGTGATAAATGCACAGTTACAATATTTGTTTTAGTTTTCTAAGAGCAGCAAGTCAGCATCATTTTGACCATCTATAGCAATTTGCTTTCAAACAACAATAGGACATTTTTTGGATTTCAATTCTTGACAATCAGCAATTCCTCTGTCTAATTGGAGTGTGGCAACACAACAGAGCTGGTCAAAGAACCAAAGAGAACAAAGGCTTAATTCATAAATACAGTGCGTGGCTGTAAACATAGGGATCAGCCAGTAAGCAAAGAGAAAGTCAAGTCAAGAAAAAAATGCTAAATATTCCCAATGAATTTCAACTCGCAGCAAAATGCCTGAATCAGAAAAACACGTTAATAAATCTTGATTGCTGTTGTGTTCTGCTATGAAACACAAATCCAGTATGCTGAACCCAGTCAGCAATTTTTATCTCAGAAAAAGAACAAAAATAATTTGTTTAAATATTTATCAATTGTTCAGTTTCTCTTGGCATCATGTATCTTCGTGTTCTTGTGATTAGACTGTTGGAATTGTATGGGCAAAGAATTTTTCCATGACTGCCTTCTTATGTTGTGTGTGAAGGGTTTTTTTTATTCTCATCTCTATATGTGGAATAACTGGCTGGCTGCTTTGACTTAGATTTAGTGGAGCAGGCTCATGAGTAACAAGCAAGCCACGATTGACACCAGTAGCAGTTTCCCAGTTGCAAATCAAGCACTTAAGTTGTTTACTCACAATGAGGAATTCACTAAAGATTTACTTCATTGGTCAACTACTGATTTTTAAAACAGTGCTAAGGTTTAACAATGTCTGATTAAAAAGGTGGAGAGTTAAAGGGAAAGACATAAATAGTTACATGTAAAGAACTGATGTTTCCTCTCATCCACAAGCTTGTTTATTCTCCTGCTGAAGGTTCTGGCTTATACTGCAGAATATTCTACAGCATCTTATTTTTTGTAAGCAAGCTAAAACATTGAGATTTTGTGTGCTATTTGAGCATGAAGGGACAAGCCCAATCATGCCCTGACCTAAATTCCATTTCATACACATGCATTCACTGTCTCAGCTCACTAGTGCATACCAAGAAATATATATTGGACACCTTCAGGATAAGAACATAGGAATGCAAAATTGAGGATAAGCTTTCTATGCAGTGTACTACTTAACATTTATATTTCTCATATTATTTTACCAGCTGTATAAATTGCAACATAATTTTATAAAGCTAGTGTTGGTTTTCCTAAACTACACCCCTCCCTGATAATTGATCATTAATAACATTCCTACTACAAACACTGAAGAATCTCCTGTCTGAAACAACAGAATTCTTTGAGGACAGCTATCCACAAGAGGAAGGAAAAGCAGCCTGAGAAAGGAATGCCAAAGATCTCAAGTCCAAGGGTCTATTCCACCTCCCGGAAACACCTGCCAAATGTGCAGTCAGAGGTATGGCTCTAGGATTGGGCTCATTAAGCCATTCAAGGACCCACAGAATCCATGATCAGTGACATGGAATTTCCTAGGCGCACAGTCATACATGTTAGCGAGGGGCTGCTGCCCATGATTACAAATGAAGCTAAGAAAAATAAGCTGAATAATTTGCTTGGTTTGGTTTGACATTTTAAAAAGTGCTCCCATCATTGAATGAAAGAATGGTCACTTAGAGCTTTAGTACCTAATTTATAATCGTTACCACATTCTGAAATTAGTGCTTCAAAATAAATCTCAATACTGACATTAGTAAAATTGTATGTTGAGCAATTAATGTCATTGTTTTACTCAGTCTTCTGGTTTCAGGTGGCTAAATAAAACAAAAATAAGATTATGATGGAGAAAGGGACGTTAGAGGTTAGAAGTGAACAAAAGATGAGTAGCCAGACCAGAAGCATTTTCTTACAATGGTACAAGATCGGTGCGTGGTGAGTTACTTTTTTCCACATAATGAAAGACCATTCAAAACTTGGATGGATTTGCACAGTTTGGGTCAGAGTGGTTTGAGTGGAAAGGAAGTTTTTGGTACTGAAAGAGATGTGGGAAATCTAGTTGAGGTCAGTGCAAGTGGAAATGTAAAGTGTGTCAGTAGATTTGCAATTCCTCAGGTACTGAAGCATTTCACATCCATATGTAGCAAGACCAGAAATGGGCTGACAAGTGGCAGGTGACATTCATGGCACAGATGTTTCAGACAATGACTGTCTCAAAGAGCGAATCAATACATTGTCCCTTGACATTGAGTAGTTGAGTGCCCCACTATCAACATCCTGGGGGTTACCATCAACTGAACTGGATTAGCCATTTAAATACTGTAGCTACAAAAAGAGGTCAGATCCTGGATTTATTCCTCATCCTTAACTTTCCAATTAAATAGTTTACTAGACTATTTTAATGGCATTAGGAGACAACAATTTAGAGTAGACAAGAATCATAAGTAGGCCGGTTCCAGCAGGGGTGATGATCAATTACCTTGCCAGAAATACATACATTGCCTAGATTTTGCATTGAAGAGCAAAGCAAAAGTATTCGCCACTTAACTTTCTTCAAGATATCAACAGGAGTCCAGTAATCTTTCCAGTTTGGGATTTCCCCTTTCTCAATAGTTGTTTAAATTTTGGTGGTGCAAAGTCAAGTAGCTTCAAGCAGCAATGGGCAGCAAGCAGTAAAGCAACAAATTCATGCAAACAACAAAGCAGGAAATTGAAAAAAACAACATTGACCACCTTAACTTCTAACTTGTGCTTTAAGAAAGCTAAAACAAAGGTAACTAAACTTTTTAAAGGGAATACTTTTTGTTTTTTTAACATGGAGATGTTTGACATTTCACAAATATAAAATGTGGCTTAAAGCTGCTGAGTGTTTAGCAGTAATTATGAAATTAATATGTCATTAAAACTCACTTCAAATGATTTCCTATTGATTGCCGTTTGAGGTGTGGCTCAACAGGGCAGCCTCCGGAAGAAATGTAGAATCACTGATAGCAACTACTATACTGGACTTTTGTACTATTTTGCACATGTTAATGTCATTTTCAGTGAAGTAATGGTAGAGAATGCTGAATTTTGCAGTTATTAGTACAAAATGTTCTGAAGCTGAACACTGGGAACAGCAAGATTTTTACTGTCTCACTTAAGCGGTTGAAGATAATGAGGGATACAGACAGTTTCCAGAGAAATATTGATAGGTTTCATAAGTGGGCAAAAAGTTGGCAAATAGAGTATAATGTGGAAAAATGTGAAGATGTTCATTTTGGAAGAGAGAACAAACAAACAGAGTATTGTTTAAATGGAGAAAAACTGCAGAAAGCTACAACACAAGGGGACTTGGGGTTACTTGTGCACGAAACACAGAAAGCTAGCACACAGGTGCAGCAGGTAATCAGGAGGGTTAATGGAATGTTGGAGTATAAAAATAGGGAAGTCTTCTGTACCTATTCGAGTTGGAGGGATTGTCTTATGAGCAAAGGTTAAACAGGTTAGACTCTATTCATTGGAATTTAGAAGAATGAGAGGTAATATCATTGAAACATATAGGATTCTTAAGGAAATTGACAGGGTGAGAAGATATTTCTCTCCTTATGGGAGAGTCTAGGACCAGAAAGCATAGTCTCTGAATTAAAGGTCGTCAATTTAAGACTGAGATGAGGAGGAATTTATTGTCTGAGATGATTGATAGTCTTTGGAACATCTTACCACAGAAGACTGTGGGTCAGAATTCCATTCCAGGTAATGGAAATGAGGAGGATAGTGGAGTGGAAGGTATAAAGGAAGGGATTCCTGTTGTGTTTTTAGTAGGGTGGGGAAAGTGGGAGGCAAGGGCACAAAATGGAACAGACTCTACATTCGAGGACTTTGTCAAAGGAGAATTGATGAATGAGGGAAAGGGAATATGTATTTACTGCGGAAGGTTGCATCATCAGAATGGGTGACAGGAACATGGAGAAACTGGAATATTAGAAAAGCATTTTTGCAGGAATTGGAGTGGTGTTAAGGCAGTTGTGGGTGTCAGCAAACTTCTAGTGAATATTTGATACTATTTTTAACCAGTCAGTATGTATTTTGCATGATATAATTAGTGTAATGTATACTTTCCATAACTTGTTGACAGATTATCAACAATTTTGAAATGTGTATTTTTTAATTTATAGAGGTTAGTTTTTTTTGATAGAACTGAGTGTCATCAATATTTAAGAGTATTTTAAATTGTACAAAGTTACAGACAAGAGCAGCAGGTGCATGTTAATGCAGTTAATGCAGTTCCCTCAAACACCTATTTCTCTCTCACTGTTAGGGGCATTAGCAGTGAGCAGCTGGAAAAGATTAACAATTAATGCTGCTTTGGAATTCCCCTTATTGCTGATTTGTGACACCATTATAGGAACAAGTAAGCTGATAATTAATTTGATGGATAAGGAATACAATATGGCCAAATACCATGAGATAGGTCATCCAACAAATGTGAAAATGGGTCATAGGCCACAGGGATCAATGAATTTCCACACACTCTCAATTCTTGATCTTGGCTACGTAACTAGGTGAGCTAGACAACTGAATCTAGATACTTGATCCACCTCACTAGAGAAAAGATACTGGATGAAAATCATTCTGTTATTTCTATTGCTTTTCCGATTAGAACTGGAGGCAGGAAATCAGGAAAGTCAAATAAAACAAAGAGCCACAGATGCTGGTGATCTGAAACAAACAGACCATAAATTGCTGGAGAAACTCAGCAGATCTGGCAGTACCTATGGAGAGAGAAACAGAGTTAATGTTTCAAGTCCAGTGGCTGTTCTTGAGGACAGGAAAGTCACCTGTTCCTACTTTTAATTAAGGAAAGCTTTCTGAAGCATAGACAGATTCATGAGGAAGAAAAGGATAACAACGGCAAAGTAAATTGATTCCTCAGAAAATTATTCTCAAATTATTTATGTCATTATAATTATTTAATAGGGTAAGTCGTAAAAACATCTATTCACGGAGATGTGCTTTGGTAATTACAGACTGCTTCAGTGCCCAACCTACACCCCAGGGGTCAATTATGAATCAGTGCTGCAAGATACAATTTGACACTGGATACAATTCTTTATGGTGTTACAGCATTGTCTAAAAATACCCTTTTGCAGCTCTCAGTTGTCTCTTTCATCTTCCCATAATTGTTTGAAACATCACAGTTTCAAATCAAGCTGTGTGCTTTAATCAAGGGCAGCAATGCAGTTACTGATGTTTCACTGTTAGATCTGTAGCACTTCAACATTATTAACTACTTCGGTGCTTAAATGGTTTCACCATACAAGATACACTAGAGTGCTTGTTAATAGAATAATTTCCACTAACCAGATATTGTTCAGCTTTGGTCACCTATTATCTTTCACAAATGTAATGCAATGCCTACTTCAATCAAAATTTAAAGAAAATTGATAATAAATTATTTAAAAAATGAAAAGTACCTGCTGAGGTAAATAATGGCACACTTTTTCTTTGTACAGTATCTTGCGAAGTTTTGAATTGAACCAGTCAGGTAAATCTTTTTCTGAAACTGTGGTGAAAAGATCAGTTGCAAAAGAATACATTATATTTGTGCATCCTTGATGAGCACTTTCCTTTCACTTTGCCACAAACTAACTTCTTAATTGGGATCAAAAGTGCTGAATTTGTTAATGCAAAGGAAATACAAAAGGAAAGCTGAAAGTTAAAGAAAGATATACATTTAACTAACTCCTTTTAGGATCTAAGAATGTTCAAAATTGCTACAGTCAATGAAGTACTTTTTGAAGTATCACTGTTGTGTAGTGACAGCCAATTTGGACGTAGAAAGGTTCAACAAAGAGGGCTGTTTTAATTTTGTACTATGGTCCTCATTAATCCAAACCAGAACTGGCCAAGTCCAAACTACCCAAATTCAGTGAGGGCAGTATGCTTTCAAAACTCAAATTCTCCCAATAATATAACAATCTTAAATAATCCATGATGGTGTAAATTTACCAAATTATACAGAAATGATTGAAAAATCAGGAAATGCACTCAAATGCACTTGGATCAAAACCCTGAAATTCCCTTCATGATAACACTACAGATGTACCTATATCCCAAGGATTGCAGCAGGTGAAGAAGACAGCTCACCAGCACCTTCTCCAGGCAATTAGGGATGGACAATGAACGCTGGCCCAGCCAGGAATGCCCACATCCCATTAATGAATATATATTTTAAAATCTTGATTTTGGAAAACCTACTGCAGAAAAAATAATCCCATCTATTTTCCCCAGTCTAACTTGATGAGGAGGAGATGATAAATCTCCTTTGGTATCTGATTGTTATCCCTTGACAGGTGACATATCAGCAACGTCTACCAACAACCAGACAAATCTTCCTTAGCAACACTATTTATACATATAGTGCCTGCATTTTGTGCCTGTTTAAACTAATCAGTCTTTCTTAAAGCATTCAATTTTTCTGTGATAATTCATCCTTAGCCTTGAAATGCTGTAAATACTTGAAATATTTTTAATCTTTGGATTGGGCCTGGAGGAAGATGGTGATTGGAAACAGATATTAACTGATAATGAGGAATATTGTTCAAGTGGGGCATTGAGCATTGTAGGAATAGTAAGCATGGCATACTAGAGATATGAAGTAAGGAAAAAGATTTATTGACAAATAAATTTGAGTGAATGATAATTGTCTCACATTTTGAGATACTTGGGACTGAAAAGAGAAAATCAAGGTTAAAGATAACGAAAAATTAGTTTTCCAGTTTGTTTGTAGAACTCAGGACGCTGTAATGAGTTACACGGTAAATTAGATAAGCTTGCGTTGAATTAGTTCCTCATAGTTGAACGATACCAGTTGCGAATTATATTTAATTTTAGTGGGCAGAATATGTAGTTAGCTGTGGGCCAGGATCAGAGGGTGTGCCTGCAAACTAATGGCACCAGCTGTTGTGCTGGCTCAGTGCCACAACTCTGCCCTCAGCCATTTTCAGAGCATTCAGATTAAGCTTGAAATGGCTACCCCACTATTGAGGTCCCTTTGGTCCATAACTGGCATGTGAAGTTTGCAAAAGGAGGAATGCCTGATTAACCCTGCGAGGGGTATTCCCCCATCCATACCCATCATGGTTTCTGGGCTGTAGCTGCAACTGCAATGGGTTTGCCTCACCATGACCACAGCCATCTAACTGTGGTTGTCTTAAACTTTAAAATATCAGATCTTTTCTTCAGAGGATGCCTCCTTGCTCGGGCATCCTCCCTCCCTCCTTCTGTCTTTCTCCTTATTATGAATCAACAGCTAACACCTTAGCCTGTGGTGTAGCTTATGTATCAGTGTTGGCCCTGCAGCTTCTGGAGCCTCTCTACTCTCCTGCAGTCTTGGCATTAGTTAGCTGGCACTTTAAAAATTGAGGTGTGTGTATCAAAACACTCATTGAAGGGTTGAGAGCCAGAGCTGATCCTAATGTCAGATTTTTAACCCTGTGGTGAAAATATAACCCAATAAAGAAGTGGTTGTAGAAATAATGGATACATTGGTCATTTTCCAAGATGCTATAGACTCTGGAACAGTTCCTATTGATTGGAGGGTAGCTAATGTCACCTCCCTAGTTAAGAAGGGAGGCAGAGAGAAAACTGAGAGCTACAGACCAGTCAGGCTGACATTGGTCATGAGGAAATGCTCAAGACCGTTATAAAATAATTAATAGCTGAGCATTTAGAAAACAGTGGCAGGATCAGACAGAGTCAGAACGGATTTATGGAAAGGAAATAATGCTTGACAGATCTACTGAAGTTCTTTGAAAATGGAACTTATGGAGTTGATGAAGGGGAGCCAGTGCTATGGTTTAGACTTTCAGAAGGCTTTTGAGAAACTCAAACAAAAGAGATTACTGTGGAAAATTAAAGAGCATGGGATTGAGGGTAGTATTTTGAGATCAATAGAAAACTGGTTGGCAGGTAGGAAACAAAGAGTAGAAATAAACGGGTCTTTATCTGGATAGTAGGCAGCGACTAGTGGGGTACATCAAGGATCAGTGCAGGACCGTGGCTTTTCACAATATATATTCATGATTTGGCTGAGGGAACTAAATTTGCCGATAACACAAAGCTGGTTGATGGTTGAACTGTGATGAGATGCAAAGGTGCTTCTTGGACAAGCTGAATGATTAGGCAAATGCAGATGCAGTATAATAATAGCTGAGGGGTTTGTTGGCAAAAACAGGAAGACAGATTGTCGTCTGAATAAGTTGAAGGGGGACTGTGCAACAAGATCTGGGTGTTCTTGTACATCAGTCACTGAAAGTAAGCATGCAGGTGCAGCAAGCAGTAAAGAAGGCAAATGTTATGTTAGCGTTAACAGCAAAAGGATTCACGTACAGGAGCAAGGATGTCTTCCTGCAATTATACAGGGCCATGGTGAGACCACATCTGGAACATTGTCTGCAGTTTTAGTTTCTTTTATGAGGAAGGATATTTATAAATAGAGGAAATGTAGAGAAGGTTTACCAGCCTGATTCCTGGGAGGCTTGGACTGACATATGAGGAAAAGTTACACAGTGTGGAGCTGGAGGGACACAGAGGTCAGGCAGCATCAAAGGAGCAGGAAAGTTGATGTTTTGGGTCTGAAGAAGAGTCCTGACCCGAAACGTCAACTTTCCTGCTCCTCTGATGCTGCCTCGACCTGTTGTGTTCCTCCAGCATACTGTGTTATCTCTGACTCCAGCATCTGCAGTCCTTGCTATCTATGAGGAGAGGTTGAATTGTTTAGGATTGTATTCACAGGAGTTCAGAAGAATGAAGGAGATTTCTACTATAAAAACTATAAAATTGTACCAGGACTAGACAGGGTAGATGAAGGAAGATTGTTCCTAATGGAAGGGGATCAAGAATCAGACATTACAGTTTAAGGATATGAAGTAAGCCTTTTAGGATTAAGATGAGGAGAAATTTCTTCAGTCAAAGAGTGGTCAACCTGTGGAAGATGCTACCACAGAAAGTAATCAAGGTCAAAACATTGTATGATTTCAAGTAGGAGTTGGATATAACACTTGGGGCTCAAAGGATATGGGGGAAGAACAGAAACATGCTATTGAGTTGGATGATCAGCAATGATCATAACGAATGGAACAGCAACTTGACCTACTCCTGTTCCTATTTGCTATGTTTCTATGTTTATCTCTAATGAGAGAGGAGATATGTAGTCCTCTGGGACTAAGACAGTTTTACCTTTACACAAGGGGTTGTAAGTGAGGAGATTTCCTGGAACCCGACAGAAACTTATGCTGCAGTGCCATTTAATCTGATATCACTGTGACACAGCTCCTTTCCACATGCACAAAAGTTAACCCTTCACTCCAAAACCTGTGAATGCATCAAGCAAACTTCAGCAGTAATCCATACAGCTAATTTCAGCAAATTCTAACTCACCTTCTAGAAGGAAAAATGGATATATATTTGATAAAGGGAAAAAAATTGCAACGCAAGGAGAAAGCACAGGGAAGCAGAAATAATTGGATAACTTTTTCAAAGAGCTGGCATAGACTCAATGTGCCTAATTGCTGTCTTCTAAGCTGTTTGCTTGTATGGTTCTGTGAAGTGGAGATATCCTATATTTCAAGATGAGGTCCAACTCCTTTTACAAGGCCTGTAATGAATCTATACCTAACGTATATTCTGGCAAGTTAGTCTCAAGTTTGAAGACATGTTGCAAAAATAAACATTTCCTGGCGTGCAGGGGTCTCTCACAAAGTGGAGCACTGTTATTACAACTTTATAGAACCATTCATGGGGCACTCAGGAAATCTCTTGATTTTCCACATGGCTGGCTGCCCCTTCTGACATTCAATCCAGTTCAATACTTCTGAATTTTGTTCAAAGATTTCTTCATCCTCACTTCCTTATTTTAATCAAATAAACTGCTCAACTGAACAGAATATTTCACCGAGCAGTTTACACTGCTGCAGTGAGAAAATCAGAATTCCCCTCAGCATTGGCTGTTAAGAATCAAATGACTAGATATTACTCTGGTGATTTTCCTTGAGACTCCTTAGAGCCTCAGTATCCCCAATTGAGTAAAGTGACCAAACTGGGCTGTTGACAGAGGGACAGCACGATAACCTGAAGGAAGGAACTTCACCTTGGCTGTGGGGGGTTTCCAGATGAATGCAAATTATCTTTCCAGCTGGTTTGTGGAAGGGAGCAGTAAGAAAATAATAGAGAAATAATAAATCAGGAAAGCAGCCTTAAGGTGGAAAGGATTGTTGAATTCTTCTAGCATAATCAGAGGGTGCTGCAATAGAGCTTTTATGTTGTAACCTGAAATGCTAACTTAACAATCCTGCCACTGTACAGCAGAAGCAACCAAAGTGTGTCTCTGTTGAAGACTTTTCTACCTGTCACCATCCTACTGACCCAGATTCTAGGAATCATGGGCTGCTCTCTGATGTAGGGGACTCCATCATCAAGGGGATAGACAGTATCCTTTGCGAGCAGAATAGAGAATCCTGCATGGTGTGTTGCCTGCCTGATGCCAGGGTGCGAAACATCTCTGACCGGCTTGAGAGGATACTAGAGAGGGAGGGGGAGGATCCAGTTGTTATGGTCCACGTAGGCACCAACAACATAGGCAGGACTAGGAAGAAAGACCTGTTTCAGGATTATGAAAAGCTAGGAACAAAATTAAAAAACAGGTCTTCAAGGGTCATAATCTCTGGACTGTTGCCCGAGCCACGTGCAAATTGGCATACGGAGGCGAGGATCAGGGAAGTAAACTCTTGGCTAAAAGAGTGGTATGGAAAAGAGGGTTTCCTTCTCATGGGGCACTGGCATCAGTTCTGGGACAGGAGGGATCTATATCGCTGGGATGGACTCCACCTGAACAGGGCCGGGTCCTGTGTACTGGTGAAAAGGGTAAATAGGGTGGTTAATAGGACTTTAAACTAGTAAGTAGGGGGTAGGGGGAAGTGAGCGTAGAGGGAGACTAGCAATTAATGTAAGGCAAAGCAGCAGGTTAGCAGGTGACGAGGAAGCTTCGACTCCATTGAAAATTAGGAAAAAAGTTAAAGGGAAGGAGAACTCAAGAACTGTTAGTAATGGAGGTAATAGGACCCAAAAAGAAGGTGCAAAAACTGGCATAAGGGCACTTTATCTAAATGCTCGGAGCATTCGAAACAAGGTGGATGAGTTGACGGTGCAAATCATGGCAAATGGGTATGATTTAGTGGCCATTACAGAGACATGGTTACAGGATGGTCATAACTGGGAGTTAAATATCCAGGGGTATCAAACTGTTCAGAAGGACAGACAGGAAAGTAAGGGAGGTGGTGTTGCTCTGATTTTTAAGGATGATATCAGGGCGGTGGTGAGAGATGATATAGGTTCTACTGAACAGAACGTTGAATCAATTTGGGTGGAAATTAGGAATAGCAGGGAGAAGAAGTCACTGATAGGTGTGGTCTATAGGCCACCAAATAATGACATCGTGGTGGGGCAGGCAATAAACATAGAAATAGCTAACGCATGTAAAAATGGTACAGCAATCATCATGGGGGATTTTAATCTACATATCGATTGGTCAAACCAGGTCGGTCATGGCAGCCTTGAGGAGGGGTTCATAGAATGCATCCACGATAATTTCCTTGAACAATATGTAATGGAACCTATGAGGGAGCAAGCTAACCTAGATCTAGTCCTGTGTAATGAGACAGGAATAATTAATGATCTCACAGTTAGGGATCCTTTCGGAAGGAGTGATCACAGTATGGTCGAATGTAAATACAGATGGAGCGTGAGAAGGTTAAATCCAGTACCTATGTCCTGTGCTTAAACAAAGGAGACTATGAAGGAATGAAGAAGGAGTTAGCTAAAGTAGGATGGGAGCAAAGTCTTTATGGTGGGTCAATTGAGGAACAGTGGAGGACTTTCAAAACAATTTTTCACAGTGCTCAGCAGAAGTATATGGCAAATGGAGTTCAATGCAGATAAATGTGAGGTGATGCACTTTGGGAAGAATAATAGGAAGGCAGAATACTGGGTCAATGGAAAGATTCTTGGTAGTGTGGATGTGCAGAGGGATCTTGGTGTCCAGGTACATAGATCCCTGAAAGTTGGCACCAAGGTTGATAGTGCTGTTAAGAAGGCATACGGTGTGATAGGTTTCATTGGTAGAGGGATTGAGTTCCGGAGCCGTGATGTCATGCTGCAACTGTACAAAACGCTAGTGCAGCCTCACTTGGAATATTGTGTACAGTTCTGGTCGCCCCATTACAGGAAGGATGTGGAAGCATTGGAAAAGGTGCAGAGGAGATTTACCAGGAGCTGGTCTGGAGCGAAGGTCTTATGAGGAAAGACTGAGGGTCTTGGGTCTGTTCTCATTGGAGAGAAGAAGGCTAAGAGGGGATTTAATAGAGACATACAAAATGATCAGAGGATTAGATAGGGTGGACAGTGAGAGTCTTTTTCCTAGGATGATGACGTCGGCTAGTACGAAGGGGCATAGCTGCAAATTGAGGGGTGATAGATTTAAGACAGATGTCAGAGGCAGGTTCTTTACTCAGAGAGTGGTAAGGGCGTGGAATGCCCTGCCTGCCAATGTAGTTAACTCAGCCACATTAGGGGCATTTAAACAGTCCTTGGATAAGCATATGGATGATGATGGGATAGTGTAGGGGGATGGGCTTAGATTAGTTCACAGGCTGGTGCAACATCGAGGGCCGAAGGGCCTGTTCTGCGCTGTATTGTTCTATGTTCTATGTTCTATATTCCAGTGATAAGGAAGAACTGTAGGAAAAGAGAGAGCCAGCCATGGATGTCTAAGGAAATAAAGGAAAGTATCAGATTGAAAAAAAAAATACAAAAAAGCAAAGAGTGGTGGGAAACTAGTCGACTGGGAAATCTTTAAAGGCCAACAGAAAGCCACAAAAAAAGTTATAAAGAAAGATTATGAGAGTAAACTAGCTCAGAATATAAAAACAGGCAGCAAAAGTTTCGATAAATATGTAAATCATAAAAGAGTGGCGAAGGTAAACATTGGTCCTTTAGAGGATGAGAAGGCCAATTTAATAACTGGGAATGAGGAAATAGCCAAGACATTAAACAGTTATTTCGTGTCGGTCTTCACAGTGGAAGACACAAATAACATGCCGAAAACTAATGGCAAGAAGGTTATAGCAGGTGAGGACCTAGAAACTATCATTATCACTAAGGAGGCAGTGCAGGGCAAGCTAATGGGGCTAAAGGCAGACAAGTCTCCTGGCCCTGATGAAATGCATCCCAAGGTACTAAAAGAGGTGATGGGGGAAATAGCAAATGCACTAGTAATTATTTACCAAAATTCACTGGACTCTGGGGTGGTTCCCGCAGATTGGAAAACAGCCAATGTGATGCCCCTTTTTAAAAAAGGAAGTAGACAAAAAGCAGGTAACTATAGGCCAGTTAGCTTAACTTCAGTAGTGGGGAAAACGCTTGAATCTATCATTAAGGAAGAAATAGCAAGACATCTGGATATAAATTGTCCCATTGGGAACACCCAGCATGGGTTCGTGAAGGGTAGGTCATGTTTAAATAATTTGGTGGAATTCTTTGAGGACAGTACTTGCATGGTGGACAATGGGGAACCTGTGGATGTGGTGTATCTGGATTTCCAGAAGGCATTTGACAAGGTGCCACACCAAAGGCTGCTACATAAGATAAAGTTGCACAGTATTACAGGTAATGTATTGGCATGGATAGAGGGTTGGTTGACCAGTAGAAAGCAAAGAGTAGGGGTAAATGGGTGTTTTTCTGGTTGGCGGTCAGTGGCTAGCGGTGTGCCTCAGGGATCAGTGTTGGGACCTCAATTGTTTACAATTTACGTAGATGATTTGGAGTTGGGGACTAAGTGTGGTGTGTCAAAATTTGCAGATGACAGTAAGGTGAGTGGTAGAGCAAAGTGTACAGAAGACACTAAAAGTCTGCAGAGGGGTATAGATAGTCTAAGTAAGTGGGAAAAGGTCTGGCAGATGGAGTACAATGTTGATAAGTGTGAGGTCATCCATTTTGGTAGGAATAACAGCAAAATGGACTATGTTTTAAATGGTAAAAAATTGCAGCACGCTGCTGTGCAGAGGGATGTGGGTGTCCTTGTGCATGAAATCGCTGAAGGTGGGATTGCAGGTGCAGCAGGTAATTAAAAAGGCAAATGGAATTTTGTCTGACATTGCTCGAGGGATGGAGTTTAAAAACAAGGAGGCTATGCTGCAGCTGTATAGGGTCCTGGTGAGACCACACCTGGAGTACTGTGTGCAGTTTTGGTCTCCTTACTTGAGAAGAGATATACCAGCACTGGAGGGGGTGAAGAGGAGATTCACTCGGTTGATTCCACAGTTGAGAGGGTTGGATTATGAGGAGATACTGAGTAGACTGGGATTATACTCATTGAAATTCAGAAGAATGAGGGGAGATCTTATAGAAACATATAAGATTATGAAGGGAATAGATAAAGTGGAGGCAGGGATGTTGTTTCCGCTAGCAGGTGAAACTAGGACTAGAGGGCATCACCTCAAAATAAAGGGAAGCAGATGTAGGACTGAGGTCAGGAGGAACTTCTTCACCCAAAGGGTTGTGAATCTGTGGAATTCCCTGCCCAGTGAAGTGGTTGAGGCTACCTCGCTGAATGTTTTTAAGGCAAGGCTGGATAAATTTTTGAACAGTAAAGGAATTAAGGGTTATGGTGAGTGGGCAGCTCAGTGGAGCTGAGTCTCAAAAAGATCAGCCATGATCTTATTAAATGGTGGGGCAGGCTTGAGGGGCCAGATGGCCTACTCCTGCTCCTAGTTCTTATGTTCTTATGTTCTTATGTACCGTTTCAGTCTTTGTGTAGTTATCTTACATTTCATGATTAAGTCCTGTTGAAGAAAACATAACCTGATCCCAGCACTTGGTCTTGCCAGTTCAGTTTCTGGAGCATCTTTGCCTTCAGCTTCATTGTTACGACTGTACAAACCTTACTGACTGGCATCCTTTGTTTGCATGACAGTATGATTCATTGTTCCTGAACTGTGGGATCATCCTCCAAACAGCATTTAAATAGCCCTCAGCTCAGGAAGGATGGCAGCCGTGGTCACAATGCCTCTGCTTGTTTAAAATCCTTGACTTTGTGATATTGTAGTGATGTCATGCATGATTTATTCCTGACCTCACCAGAAAAAGCTTAAACACTGATCTGAATTGTTGGACATTTGTTTTTGGTTTAGAATTTATTAGTCATATCACTATGAGTTACAGCATTCTGCCCCAAGGGCTAAAAATAACTTGAAAGTATAATGCAGAGCACTGTTTTGTTTGGAGTCTTCTTTATTATTTTACATTTCTCCCTAATGTTGTTTAAAACAAAGTGTGACATCTTGGCTGTTCTGTTGCACATTACCAAGTGTTGGCGTTTTTCCCCTCTATTAGGTAGATGACTTATAGGGGATACAGTTCCATGGTGTTGCTGGCTCTCTCATACCTTGTCATTTCATTAGGTACGTTTTCATTAAGTGTGCTAAAGCTGCTATTTTGCAAGCAGAGCAAATCTCTTTTTAGGTGGAGTATTGAATAGATGAAGTATGTTGAATCTTTGTCTAGCTTATAATCTACAAATCAACACTCAATTTTTGTTTTTTAACACCAGGCTCAGGTTGACGGTACATTTTGCAAACCATGACAGAGTGCATGAGGAGAATAAGTGTGGAGTAGGCCCGTTTAGAAGGCCTACTCACTTCAGTTTCCCAGCACAACAACCAAGCTCCCAAAACTGTTTAAAGGCCTCTTAAACCTTACCCCACAAGACCCCTCAGATCACAGGTGCCAGCCCATGCCCACTTCATGCATGTCATGTATCTTCCATGCTCCCTCAGATCACCATGCTAACCCACGTATCCTCCATAGTCACACTGCCAGTATGCAATTCGTAACATCTTCAGGAACCATTCAACAGCAATGGGAATTATTTTAGAATCACTGCAACCAATGTTATACCATGAATGAACTTAGAAAATCCTGAATACATACACAATATTATTGGGAAAAAGATTCAAGGGGAAAACAACTTTATAAGTGCCTATTAGCTTGTAAACAAACAAGAAACCAGACCAAAGTTACATTCTGTTGTAATAAACTTGGCATAGTTTCAGTAGTTCTAAGATCACTGATGAGTTTAAGTCTTTGAAATCCAGCCTAGCATTAAAAATAGAACAACCATCATAATAAAAGTTTCCAGTTCCATTGGCAGAACAAATGTCCATTTCTATTTCAAAGCAGAGTGGTATTCCTGTGTAGCTGCTGCCCTTGCTCTTCCCTGATTTGGAATTTTGGAATTCCCCTATTTTAAATGATGGATGGAAATCTGATTTCCTTTCACACACCATTTTTATCTGATAGTGCAGAGTTTTAGAAGCTCATTAAAAGCATGCTGACTCTAAGGTTAACTTGCTTGGCCGCTTCAATGGGCACATAAGAATTAGTCATCTTGTGTGAGACTGGAGTCACATTTGGTGAGTCTGGTTGATTGAAAACAGCAATGGTTTCCTTCCTTAAAGCAAAGTTGCATCTTATGACAATCTGGCAACATTATGGTCATATTTATGGCCACCAGCTTTTAATTTCCAGATTTTAGAAACTGCATTTAAATTCTCAAACCACCATGGTGCATTTGAATTTTTATTTTCTTGATTATTATTCCAGGTTTATGGATGAGAACTCTAGCAAGATAACCACAAAATGAACCAAATCAAATATCTACTCTCTTCCTATTTCTGTAAACCTCACCAAGTATTATGAATGCACTGTATCTATTGTATTTAATTAGATGCAGCATCAACTGGGAATTTATTTGGGGTTGTATAAATAGGGACAGACTGGAATTAAGAGTTGAGTTTAGGAGGTGCTCATTTGTAATGTATATTTCTGTGAATGAATGCTGTCAGAAATGTGTCAAGATTGCCTCCTGTTTATCTAACTTAATCACTGGGCTTTCAGGATAGCGTCATTCCATTCTATCCTATCTTCTCTTCCTCCAATTCTGGCCATTTGTGCATTCGTCTCTACTTTGGCGCACTATTAATTCAGCTATGCCTTCAGCTACCTATATCCCACATTGTGGAAACATCTTCGAAAAGTGAACTTTCTGTCCTCTGCTAAAATGTCATCTCTTTGACAAAACTTTGGGCTTTCCACTTCACCAATTTCATTGACTTGACATTAATTTTTATCTGATTGAAGCATATTTGGACATGTTTCTATGTAAAGGATCGATAGATAAATGCAAATTATTGTTAGGAAATACATCATAAGAAGACTTGCCAGCATCACATTATGTCAAGTAAACGCGCAATGTCTGCAGGCAACTTTTCCAATACTTTACAAACTCATTGGAAGAACAGTTAAAGGCTATATCTTGAAGTAAGAAGATTAATATGATCATTTTAAATCAAATAGTCATTGCTTTGAATTACAGTGATAAGCATCTTTTAGTTGAGCTAGTTTACTGATAGACCAGTTGCTCTTCTCTGGAGGTGTGGCTGGAGTTAGCAGCAGGAGCGCTGCCCCTCACAGGTAGAGGCAGTGGCACAAGATGTTGAATGATGTCATGAAGACAGGAAAAATGAATGCTATAAAGCCTTCAGGTGTCAACCCATACACTTGGATTTCCCTACCCTTCTCCTCCACAATACTTCTCAAACCAACTCATCTTAAGTTCCACCTATTCCTCCCTCACCAGGCACCTCTTTGCATTCTCCAGGAACCTCTTTACATTCTCTCTGACAAACACCATACACACTCAATCCAATCCCTCAAATTTCCATCCAAAAAAAAAGCTAACATCTACACCATGCTACGCAATTCATTTTTAACACGACTCGTTACCCCCTCTTCTTGCGGTGAAGAGTCCACACAACTCCAGGCTGAGACAGAGAACTGGGATTGGACCTGCATTTGTGACCATGCTGACCACAGTGCAGGAGCAAGTGTTAAGCAGGTGTGAATGGGAAGTCTAATAAAAACAGAAAATGTGAGCATACTAAATAGCCCAGGCAGCATTTGTGAAGTCAGTAGCAGAGTTCATATTTCAGATAAATTACCTTTCATCAGAACTCAAATAGTAAAATAGTGGAAATGCCCTGCAGGTCAGGCAGCACGTTTGGAGAAAGAAATTTAATTATGCATTTTGATTCAATGGCCTTTTGTCAGAACTTTTATTTCAGATTTCCAGTCATGCTCCAGCATGATATTCCTCATTGGGTTCATTCCAATGAAGTATGGGTGAACAATTGTTCAATAATGACACAAGGTTCCTGTGGTTCTCCTGTAAGGACAATATATAATCAGTGTTGGTCCACTGACCTTTGAACAACCAGACCATTTCTGTTGAGGTCCTTTACTGATAGCTGTTGCCCTTAGCCCGCAAGTGTTGACCCCTTTGTGCACAGTGATATTTATTGTAGTAAGTAGCCTGCTGCTGCTGATAAGTCTGCTCTTTTTACAGACTTCTTTATAGTCATGTGGAGTCAAACTGTGGTGGATAGGCAACTGAGTCCTCAAGTTTCTCCCCATCGTAATTCGTATAAATCACACCAGAATGAAGTCAAGTTTTTCTTCAAAAGGGATTTAATCCAATCTGGACTCGATACTCATTTGATTCTGGATATCTCAGTGAGATTGTCACATGTTCAAATCCAAAACTGCCTGAAAGAGTTGTTAGCGACCTGTGGTAATCATCTGACATGCTCACATCAGGGATCCTAAGTGTAGCAAACATTTCATTCAAGACCCTGACAGCTGTGGCTCTGTTCACTGACAAAAATAGTCAATAAAAATAGGACAAGACTGTCCATCAAACATAAATAAGTCTGTTGTCTCTCGTTCTGGTGGGGTAGGTAGTGGGAATCAGTGATTTTTGCTGTTCATGGTGGTAGTTACCAACCTGTCTATGGAGGCTGACAGGTATGATTTCCTTCAGTGATGCACTTGCTGCATTAAACAGGATTCTTTCCTGTCTTTTCATGTTGCTAAGCTATCCCCTTTTTTCTTATGAATATCTAACTGTATTCTTGCTTCTTGCCTTCCCTTGCTTCTTATAGATTTCCATCTCCAACAATCTGTTCAATCCTTTCCCCCCCACCATCCTCTGTCATCAGCATAAATACCACCTTTGCCTAGCTACAATCAGTTCTGAAGAAGAGCAACTGGACTTGAAACGTTAACCCTGCTTTTTTGTACAGATGCTGCCAGACCTGCTGAGTTTATCCAGCAACTTCTGGTTTAGTTTCAGACCTTCAGGGCCTCCTTTGCTAAGGTCTCTGACCATTTTTAAGTGTGACTGGCTTTTTCTCTCTTTTCCTAGCTCACACTGCATATTTTTACCAGCTTCTTGATGAAGGGTTGTTTCTGGAGTGCTGGGATTGCTTTGTTTCTGCTTACGCTGCTACTGTAATCTCTGTTGGCGATCATGTTTCAAGTCACTGACTGACTGTGTCTTCTTAAAATGGCAATGGTTTCAAACTGATACATTCTCTTTTCAATAAATTCATTCTTATGGCTCTTTTGGAATTTTCTCATTGTCATGGGGTCTCTGTGTGGAATTTCATTCTGCACCACTGCAAGCACGTGGTATTCACCAGTGTACCAGTGCCACTGACAATATGTGGCCCTGGACTAAGGGTAGTTGAGCTTGTTTACTACCTTTGTTTATACTGTGTCTAGGGCCTGTTTAATTATTAGTGATACAGGATAGACCATTGACAAGTCTAAATGGAAGATGCACATGTCTTGATTAATAAGATGGTTTATTACGTGATCACAATAAGCACAATTTACCTTACTAGTCAGGCATAATTACTAAGACCTCTCAGGAGCTGTACAAAATAAATCTGTTCTCTGTGAAAGCCTGTGTTCTTTGGTTTATTATTAGATATTGAGAGTTCAAGCAAAGTAATACAAGTAATTTCATGAAGTGCCTTCCATGAACTTAGGATGCCCTAAAGCACTTCACAGCTAAATAAATGCTTTTGAAATGTGGTCATTGCTGTAATGTGTGGAAGTAGATGAATGCCTGAAAAATTATATTCCAGTATATGCGGTAGAATCTTAAAATCAGTTAACCTTTTTTTCAAGAAACTGGAATATTAACTAGTTGAAAGGGACTCAAGAGCTAGTCAGAAACAAAGATGATTGAACATTCAGCAGAGTTCAGTTTCTAATATTTTTGAATGCAACTTGTCAGTTTAAGTTATCTTGAAAGTTTTGACTCTTTGCATTATCTAAACATTGTTTAGACCAGTTCTAACTTGTACACAAGCTTTGCAGAAAATAAGAAAAGCGAGTTACATCATTTGCAAAAAAGCCAAACTTTTTAAAAAAATATATGGAAAAGACCATACTTTAAAAAGACCAAGAGGCTCAGTGAGTGAAGCTTGTGTTGTGAAATGTCCTCAACAATATTACTTATAGACCCATTGTGGTTAGAGAGAAGTGGCTAAAAATATTTTGTCATCTTCGTTGGCCAAAGCAAGATTATCAGTTGAGAGTTACCCAGAGTTTAAAATACCTGAGGATCGTAGGCAAATTTACCTCTGAAAGTGCCTCAAAATGTTTAGGAAAATTCAATCATGGCGACAACCAATTAGGGGAAAATCATCACTGTAAATAAAGTTAGTGACCATCTCCTCCTCCAACCATAGGTTGTTTCTGAGCTGCACTTACTCCTGATAGGAGGAGCAATGAGCAAATACTGACTGAGTTATCCAGAAGGCAATTTTGGTGAGGTCAGGAACCTGAAAGAGGGCTGGGAGGCACAAGAAGGCCTGGGCAGATGGTGGAGATTGGGACCAAGATCTGGAAGGGCCCAGGGGCCAGGAACTAGTGAAGCTGGGAAAGAACTGGGAGCAGGTAGTAGCTGGCAGTTGTAGCCTGGGAGCGGTGCTGGGGCCAAAGCCAGGTTCAGGGAACAGCCTTTGGCCTAAGTTAGGATGGGGCTGTCTTTTGCTGATGCTGACCATGTGCAGATTTAACTGGGATAGTCAGACACTGAGCAAAGGTGTGGGGTTTGCCATTTGCTGTGCCTGGGGAGGTGAGGAAGGCAGTTGCAAGGGGGTTGCTGGAAGAAGGAGGTTCAAAAGGGGTTTCTGAGGAAGACGAGGTAGTGCAAAGTGGGTTTGGAGAGTAAAGATCTGCAAAGGGCAATGAAAGAGAAGGAAGCTGCAGGCAGTTGGGGGATTGGAAATTTGCTCATGTCACTCAGCTCTTTAAGAAGGATGACAGAGGAAAACCAGAAATTACAGACCAGTTAGCTTAACATCTGTGGTGGGGAAATTGTTGGAGTCTATAATCAAGGATAGGGTAACTGATCACCTTAAAAAATTTTGATTAATCAGGGAGAATCAGCATGGATTCATGAAGGGTAGGTCATGCCTGATAAACCTCATAGAGTTCTTTGAAGAGGTGACAAAGACGGTGAACAGAGGTAGGTCGACAGATATTATTTACGCGAACTGCCAGAAAGCTTTTGATAAAATCCAAGAGACTGTTAGCTAAGGTGGAAGCCCGTGGAATTGAGGGCAAGATACTGACATGGCTAGGAAATCGACTGAGTGGCAGGAAACAGAGAGATAGAAAAGTGGGTAAGTACCCAATTGGCAGGATTGGACTACTGGTGTCCCATAGGGATTTGTATTGGGCCTCAGTATTCACAATATTAATGAATGACTTGGATAATGGCATAAAAAGCTCAAATATCCAATTTGCTGGCAAAACAAGACAGTATTGATGACACCTTAAAATTACAAGATATTGATGGATTAGGAAAATAGACAAAGCTGTGGCAGATAGATTTTACTATTAGCAAGTGTGAGGTTATCCATTTTGAACTGCAAAAGGATAGATCAGGGTTTTTTAAAGTTAAATACAGTGGATGTCCAATGAGATTTGGAGGTTCAGGTGCATAGCTCTTTAAAATGCCACAAACAGGTGAAGAGGTAGTCAAGAAGGCTATTGGAATGCTGACCTTCATATCTAAAGGGCTGGGGTACATGGGAGCAGATGTTATGCTGCTGTTATACAACACCTTAGCTAGATGCCATTTAGAGTACTGTGAGCAGATTTGGGCACCACACGTTAGAAAGGATGTTAAGACCCTAGAGAGATTACAAGGCTGATACCTGGACTTCAGGTGTTATGATGAGAGATTAGACAAATTAGGCCTTTATTCTCTAAAATTTAGAAGATTAAGGGGTCTTCTAATTAAGGTCTTCAGGATATTAATAGGGAAGAACAGGGTAGATAAAGATTAGTTGAAGATTCTAAAACCAGGTGTCATTGTCTAGGAATTAATGCCAACCCATTCGGGAGAGATATTAGAAAGCACTTCTGCATGCAAAGAGCAGTGGAAGTTTTGAACTGTCTTCCTCAAAGGGTGATCAATGCAAATTCATTTGTTAAATTTATATCTGAGATAGATGACTTTTTTTATTAAGCAAGGGTGCCAAGGGATATGGGCCTAAGGAAGTCTTACGGAGTTAGACCACAGATCAGTTACAATCCTATTGAATGGCAGAATAGGCTCAAGGAGCTGAATGTCCTACTCCCTTCTCAATGTTTCCAAGATGGAAGCTGCAACAGGCAGAGAATAATTTTAAACAAAGTAATACTCAGCTCACTGGGAGCGAAGAAAACTTTGAAATCATTGAGTAATTAATTCCTTGCAAATAAATGTGGAATCTCAATGTGAAGGCTCCATATGTTCAGGAGCTACTTATAGCAACAAGCTGCAGTGAATACTGTTATGATTGTATCATTTGTTAAACTTGGATCTGAGATACAGTAAAAATAGCAGTGACTGACTGGTTAAAATGTTCCATATGCAACGGAAATGCATTCACTGTGACATTATCAATCTGTGGAAGGTATGTTTAGGGTGAAAACATTTTGTGTGTAGAAGTATGTGTATTTTATTTTGGAAATAACTTTTGTTGTTAACTTATGTATGTTGTCTTGTGCCAATTTAAATGCAATTATGTCTATGATATTAATGTTTCCCTCGCATGCTGTGGTTTAAATTTATTAGAGTATTCACAATTATAGAGGATGTTGATGAAAATTTCAAATTCTGCTTCTGTGTGAGATCAAATACCCTATTTATGACAATAAATACAGAAGGCATTGTTACTTCGTGTCTGGATCTCGCCTAATGAAGAAGTTAAAGAAAATGAACAAGGACTCCCTGATACTCAAAAATGGTCCTGGAAAAAACACTAAGAAGTGCTCTCAAATAAATTACTTTCATCTCCAGAGGTGTCTGTCTGTGGATGTTTGGATTGTTTTCCATACAACACTGTAAACCTTGAGAAGGTGGCGCCTGTGTCTTTTTTTGAACTGAAGTGGTAGAATGTCTTAATTTCTAGTGGAAATGAAAGGTTTTGGCTATGAGACAACTGAACCAGTTATTTTTTCCCTGTGTAGCTTGAATCGACTAAAAAGGTAGCCATAGAAGTCATGTTTGTATCAGGACACTGAAAATACAGAGTGATTATAAAAATATTTTACTGGTAAATCATTTGAAAATCATCTAAGTTAATCAGTTCACATCAAAAATCATTGCCACTTATTATATGATATTTTACAAATAATTATATATCGACAATGTCTATGCTATTCACTTTGCCAAGTGATGAATATTCAAATAATTGAGATGCTTTTGGCTTGTGTCATCAGTTTACTGAATCATAAATTCTGCATTACATACAAGCAGACTACAGACATTTTCAATCACCACAAAATTATTGGGACTATCCTGTGGCTGATAGGGTCCTCCAGGACATCTGTGACTGTATGGACATTATCCTTCCTGAAAAATACACTAAAAATAGATGAAAATTTCACAATACCTCCTTTAATTGACGTTTAAAGTTTTCAAGTTGTACTGATTGATATGATAGGAGAATTTAATCATTTGAAAGAGAGGTATTTTGTTCTATGCAAACAGCATTCTGTTCAAGGAAATGCTTTCTGTGTAAAGCAGTCATGGATTTGTATTGTTAAGGAATAACATCTAAGAATATGCATATACTTTGTTGAGCTCATTATTGATAATATGCACAAATATTTGTGCAGTACATTATCACTGTTGGATAATGGTCTCAGTCTCAACTAGGGCAGGTTTTGTGAAGTGGTGAAGGGATTCGTTAGACAAATCCTCCTAAGTCTAAGTCTCACTGCATGCTGTAGAATCTTAAATTGAATGGAGACAGTTGGCAAATGGGAGTCACGTTAGGATGGATGTGGTCAATGATTTGCAGAGGTCTGATTGTATTCAATGTTATTCTCTAAATTTTTAGTTATTTAATAGTTTTTATATAATTTTAAAGGTTATGTTGAATTTTGAGGGAAACTTTACATTTTACTGGAATCATGGGGAATCGTTCCTAAAATTTGTTTGCATGATCTGGAAGCTATAATGGCCATATTTATTTCTTATTCATATTTGCCCTGAGAAGGCAATGGCAGGCCTTCTTGTGCCCTGTATCGCAGACCTTATTTCAATGATGTATCCACATTGGGGCATCTGTCAAAATACTTACTGATTTGAATCATAGGATGCTCCAGAAGGAGCATTTGACTCATCATGTATGAGCTAGCTCCCTTTAAGAGCAGTTTAACTAATCTTGCATATGTCCCTTTCACTGTAGGCCCTAATTTTTTTTATCTGCTCAGGTGCTTCCCCAGTTCTGTTTTGATAATCCACATTGAACCTATCTCTAACATATCTTCATGCAGTAATTCCAGATCCTCACTTTTTGTATGACAAAAAAAAAGGTTCTTTCTTATATCACCATTGATTCCTTATCCTTCCCAATCACTTTCAATTGATTTCCAATGATTCTTGACCATTCTGCCAATAGTACTAGTTTCTGTTCATCTGCTCTGTCTAAACCCTTCCAAATTTTCAACATATTTTTCAAACTTCCCCTCAATCTTCCCTTCTGTAAGGGAACAAAACTATCTATATAATGGGAGCCCCTCAATCCAGGAACCATTCTCATTAATCTTTTCTGCTTCTTCTCTAAAATTTTAGCATTAGTCCTAAAAGGTCCTGAATTGGACACAAAACTTCAGTTGAAGCCAAACCAATGTTTTATAAAGCACAACGTCTTTGCTATTGATTCTATCTCGGGTGAATCTTTTTTTTGGCTAAACCTGAGATGTGGCAAGTTTTTTGGAGGGATTCTGACTACGAGGCGTAATGTGATTTCTTGCTACGTGCTTACCAGCACATCTCACCATTATGGTGTTCTTCAGTCTGATTATCTTTCCACCTTACTATGCACTATTCCCAGATCAACAGAGAGTCCTAGAGTCATAGTCATAGAGTCAACCGGCACAGAAACAGACCCTTTGGTCCTAGGTGTTTAGGTACATGATTCTTTAAAGTTTGCACCACAGATAGACAGGGTGGTTAAAAAGGCATGTAGTATGCTTGCTTTCATTGCTCAGTCCTTTGAGTATAGGAGTTGGGAAGTCATATTGAGGTTGTACAGGACATTGGGGAGGCCTCTTCTAGTGTACTGTGTCCATTTCTGGTTGCCCAGTTATAGGAAGGATATTATTAAGCTAGAGAGGGATCAGAAGATATTCACCAGGAAGTTGCCAGGTATGGAAGGTTTGAGTTATAAAGAAGGGCTGGATAGGCTGGAACTTCTTTCATTGGAGCAGAGGAGGTTGAGAGGTGACCTTCTAGAGGTTTATAAAATAATGAGGGATATTGATAGGGTTAATGGTAGGTGTCTTTTCCCTAGGATGGGGGATTTCAACACTAGTGGACACATTTTTAAGGTGAGAGGAGAGAGAATTAAAAAAAAATGACGGGCAAATTTTTTACGCAGAGGGTGGTTTGCGTGTGGAATGAACATCCTGAGGAAGTGGTGGATGTGGAAACAGTTACAATGTTTAAAAGACTCTTAGGTAAGTATATCAATAGAAAAGGTTTAGAGGGATATGGGTGAGAGCTTCAATGTCCTCAACTTTCTCCTCAGATGGCTGCTTCTGTTCCTTTGGCTCTTCACCATCTATCAGATTGCATCATCACATGCTTTAGTTGTACAGAAAACAGCGTGCCAGGATGGTACAGCACACACCATTCAAACTATACCGACAGGTCCTGCCAAGGTGCAGAACTGGATTATCAGCAGCTACTCTATCGTCTGCTCCACCATCCTCTGGTTGCAGCCTGTGCACCAACTTGGTGAAAGTGCCAAGTTGGCTGGGAGACCAAAACATTACAACTTCCAAACTCCTTCCCATCCCAGACCTACTTCAAGCATTCCATTCTCCATTTCATTAACTAAAGTTCATTGTCATACTTCCATGAGATGTTTCAATGTTACTTCCCTCATCTCACAGTACCCTTGGAAGTTCTACAAATGATGGGACACTTCTTGCCAGCATTCACCTCCGTTCTAAGTTTTTGCTGCTAATTTATGAAGCACTGAGATGACACTGCTAGTTTAATTAGCCCTAATGATATTGCGCAATCCCCCTTTGACCAACATTTGACATGAAAGCATTCTCGCCCTGCAAGCATTGCATTATCTGTGAAGGGATGTTTGAAAATGGGAGGTTGCAAACTCATGCTTCATAGATTTGCACTTTCAGTGTCCTAAGGTCCAGCAGATATGGATGTCATGTTTTTGCCCATCAAAGTGACACTCATTCTGTCTACTGTGGACATTGTCCAAGCCATTTTTGATTGCATTGCACATCTGACCAGCAGCTTTGGCACTCAAAATTGTTTACGGTCTCCTAGAATCTGTTTCAGGGGCCAAAAGCCTGATTCTAATCCACTTCAGCCCGCGGAGCAAAGATTGCATCTATTTTGGCACTGAAGCAGTTTCAGCAAGTTGGGAACATTCCCAATTCTAGTTACCTGACTCTGTAGTGAAATCTGGCCCTCGATCTATGGGTTATTTTGAAGGTGAAACTGAAGAGTTTGCACAGCATCATTCACCATACATTCAGAGTCAAATGTGACGATACTATGGCTGTAAGAGATGTATTTTGTTGTTTTTTTATGAAGAGAGGTTGAGACAGAGGTGGAAAGCGGTCTGCTTCAAGCTAATAAAATAAACAGCTTGTGAACAACAGAAGCAGCCTGAATGGGTGGGGTCAAGCTGCCACAGAGAAGATTTTTAGTTTAGCTTTCAGTAGTTGTTGGGGTTGTGAAAGCTGCTACATGTCTATCTCTCTTTGCTACAGCTAAAAGCTTGCGTTCACTTCCTGCTGCTAGAATTACATGTGAGACCATCTATTTTACTGACTTTGCCTTTGCCTTTGCCAAGGGTGTGCTTATGGGATGTTACTATATTAGAACAATTAATGAGTGATTTCTTATTTTGTTAAGTTTTCATTGAGTTACAGTTAAGCCAATCTCTTTTCTTTTTATTTTGTCTTTGTTTTAACTATAGTATATGAATAAAGTGTGTTTTGCTTCAAGTCTGGTAGTTTGACCAATCGAATTGCACCCAGAATGCAACACCTGTCAGAGATAATAGGTACTGCAGATGCTGGAGAATCCGAGATAACAAGGTGCGGAGCTGGATGAACACAGCAGGCCAAGCAGCATCATAGGAGCAGGAAAGCTTGACGTTTCGGGCCTAG
>JAHRHZ010000021.1:38134705-38150216 GCA_024137785.1 Ginglymostoma cirratum
ATCAGAAAATGATGAAGGGTCTAGGCCCGAAACGTCAAGCTTTCCTGCTCCTATGATGCTGCTTGGCCTGTTGTGTTCATCCAGCCTCACACCTTGTTATCTCAGCTTTCCTTGAAAATGTGATGATGAGCCACCTTCCTAAACTGCTAAGAAAGGGCAATAAATGCTCACCTTTTCAGTGACATTGAAAAGAAACATGACCGCAGAAGCAGAATGAAGATCAAGGACCATCAATATGCCTTGCTCCACTGTTAAGATGAGTTAATGGAAATTTCCTGTCTGAATATACAGGTGCTGAAGTTTAACAAGAGTTTTTCCAACTCTGGATTCTTTTCGAACACTTAACTTGAGTTTGCATCCATTTTTAAAAACAAATTCCTGCTGAATTTATGGTTTAGTTAATCTCTAGAATCTTCAAGAAAAAGTTGAATAATGTTGTCATTTCAGCCTATATCCTTTTCTTTGACTATAACATATTTCTAATGTCAGAGGGAAAAGAGTTTATCTGGTGATTGCTACTACAGGTGAGTAACATTTGTTGAAAGATTGGATGATGTTTTCCAAGCAAAGTGTGAAAAACCCAAGGGAAATTTATTTACTTTTCAGTGATTCTGACTATGAGATAATACTTCTGCTGCCTTTGTGGGCTAAATGACAAAGGATCAAATAAACAGAACACCAATGAAAAGAAAACTGTTCCAATTCAAAGGATATCGCGATTACTTAAGGGCAAGCACTTTAATGGGTAAAATTGTGTGGGAATATTGCAGTGAAGACAGATTATAATACCTATAGTTTAAAAAAAGGCTATAGCTGCACGCACAGCTTTTACATTCTATGAGAAATAATGTCAGTGTTTGCATAAATATGTAATATAAAGATTAATTTAGTAAAATTAGGTAGTAAAATTGTTCTGACTCCTGGTATTGCAACGTGTCTAAGCCAAACACAACATGTTGAGGGATATTGAGAGTTTGATAAGAAAAGGAAGGAAGCATATGTTAGGTCCTGAGCATTAAAAATAGGGGAGGCCCTTCAGGAGTATAGAGTGTGTAGAGGATTGCTTAAAAAAGAAATTAGGAGACAAAGAGGGGCCACAAAATATCTTTGGCAGGTAGGATTAAGAAAAACCCTAAGGCAGTTTATAATTATATTAAGACCAAGCAGATTACCAGGGAAAGAGTGAGACCTATAACAGACCAAAAGGGAAATCTGTGTGTAGAGCCAGTGGACGTGGGTGAGGTCTTAAATGAAGATTCCTCAACTGTACTCACAAATGAGAAAGACATTGGAGCTGGAGATTTCAGTTGGGATGGTGAGTTGTAGAGCATGTTAAGATGAATAAGGAAGAGATATTAGATGTTTTGATGAGCATAGAAGTGCATAAACGCCTGGGGCTTGCTGAGATATATCCTAGGCTGCTATGGAAGCGAGGGAGGAGATTGCTGAGGCTCTGGCAAAGACCTTTAGTACTTCTGGCTACTGGTGAAGTGCCAGATAACTGGAGGATAGTTATTGGGGTTTCTTTGCTCAAGAAGGGCAGCAGAGATAGATCAGTTAATTTCAGACCAGTTATTCTAACGTCAGCGGTAGGAAATATATTGGAAAAATTCTAAGGGACAGGATTAATCAACACTTGGAAAGACAGGAATTGGTCAGGAATAGTCAGCACAGATTTTTTGGAGGGAGATACTGTCTGACTAATTTGAGTATTTTGAAAAGGTGACTAAAAATATCAATGAGGGTAGTGCAGTTGATGTGGTTTACATGGACATTGATAAAGTGTTCGACAAATATCCCACATGGAAGGTTGGTCCAAAAGGTAAGAGCCCATGGATCTAAGACAAGTTGGCAAACTGGATCCAAAATTGGCTTGCAAATAGAAGGCAAAAGGTGATAGTTGAGGGTTGTTTTTGTGATTGGAAGCCTATGACCAACAGTGTACCCTGGAAATCGAGGATAGATTCCATTCTGTTTGTTATGTATATTAACGACTTGAATGTGAGTGTAGAAGGTATAATTAGTAAGTTCGCAGATGGCACAAAAATTGGTGGTGTTGTTGATAGTGAGGAGGTAGTCTTAGGCTGCAGTCCGATATTGATCAGCTGGTAAATTGGGCAGAGCAGTAGCAGATGGAATTTAATTCTGATGTGTGAAGTGATGCATTTTGGGAGGTCTAATAAAGCAAGAATATACACAATGGATGGTAGGTCCCTGGAGAATACTGAGCAACATAAGGACCTTGTTGTATAAGTCCATAGATCCCTGAAGCACAGGTAGACAGGATGGTAAAGAACACATACAGGATGTTTGCGATGCCAGGGTGTTGTATATAGGAGCAACAAAGTCTTGTTACAACTTTATAAAACATTGGTTATGGCACAGACTGAGTACTGTGTACAGTTCTGCTAACCAGACCAATGGAAGGATATGCTGGCAGTGGAGAGGGTGCAGAGGAGATTCACTAGGATGTTGTCTGGGATGGAAAGTCTCAGTTATGAGGAGAGACTGGACAGTCTGAAATGGTTTAGGAAACTAATCAGTTGTATTAGATTGCTCTGAAGTCTAGATAAAAGAATAAAATTGGCCAGATAACTGGCAATAGACTTAGACACTGGAAATGACAACAATAGACACAGCACTGTTGACACTTCTAAGTCGCCCTTACTAACATCTGGAGCCCTGAGTTAAAATTGGGAGAGCTGTCCCACAATTCATATCCATGGAATGTCCCAGACATCACCATCACCATTCCTGCATATGTCCTGTCTCACTGGCAGGACAGACCCATCAGAAGTGGAACCATGGTGGTATACAGTCAGGAAGTATTTGGCCTCGGAGTTGTCAGCATTGATTTTGGATTCCATGAAGTCTTGCGATATCAGGTCAAAACAGGTAAGGAAACCCACTGATAGCTACTATCTACTCCACCCTATCGACTAATGAATCAGTACTCCAACATGTTGAATATTATTTAGAGGAAGTACTGAGGTTGGCAAGGGAAAAGAATATACTCTGGGTGGGGGACTTTTTAAATTTATTTATGGGATGTGGGCTTTGGTGGCAATTCCCATTTGCATTTGAGAAGTCAGTGATGAAGTTCAATGTCCATCATCAAAAATATGTCAGTGTGCTTCTAATGATTGAGATGGCCCAGTTCCTAAATTAAGTAGCTGTTGTTTGGATCTGCAGCAGGTAGTGAAGGAACCAACAAGAAGAAAAGAATCTACCTCACCTTGTCCTCACCAATAAATCTGTTGCAGATACATCCGTATATGACAGTATTGGTAGCAATGACCACTGCACAGTCCTTATGGAGACAAAGTCCTGTCTTTGTATTGAGGATATGATGTTGTGCAGCACTACAACTATGCTAAATGGGACTTCAAATTAACCTGGCAACACAAAACTGGGGATCCAAGGGCACTGTGGGCGTTCAAAACAGAAGCGCTGTATTCAACCAAGATCTGTAACCTCATGCCCCATTTTACCATTACCACGAAACCAGAAGATCAGCGTTAGTTCAACGAAGAGTGCAGGAGTACATGTAAAAAGCAGCACCAGGCATATCTAAGAATTAAGCGTTAATCTGATGAACACAGACTGCTTACATGCACCAAAAGTGGTAGCAACATGTAATAGACAATCACAGCAGGAATTCCTCAAGCCCAATCATCTGCAGCTGCTTCATCAATGAAGTTCTCTCCATCATATGGCTAGAAGAAGGCACATTCACTGATGATTGCACAGCATTCAGATTGTGACTCTTTAGGTGCTCAACTAGTTCATGTCTGTGTACAGTAAGACCTGGACAGCATCCAGGCTTGGGCTGATAAGTGGCATGTATTATTTGCACTACTTGAGTGCCAGGTGATGACCATCTCCAATAAGAAAGAATCTAACCATCACCACCTGATATTCAATGGCATTAACATCACTGAATCCTCTATTATGAAGAGCCTTGGTGGAGGTTGGAGGGGTTGGTGTGGTTACCATTGATCAGAACTTGACCAGCCATATAAAAACAGTGGCTACACCAGATCAGAGCCAAAGAATTCTGTGGCAGGTAGCTCACCTTCTGTCTCCCCAGTGCTTATTCACCATTTACAACTCACAAGTCAAGAGTGTAATGGAATAGTCTCCACTTGCCTGGATGAGTGCAGCTCCAATAACTCTTAAGTAGTTTGACATCATCCAGGATAAAGCAACACATTTATTGACACTATATCCACACCTTCCACATTCACTCCCTTTATCGCTTATGCACAGTGGCAGCAGAGTACACCATCTACTAACTTTAAATGGCTGATTCAGTTCACTTTCCGATCAACGGCACTCTGCAGGTTGTTGTTAGTAGGGGATTTGGGAAAAAATGTAATTCTAATCCTCAGGTTTGAATACTGTGAAAAGATGCACCCCAAAACATGGAAACCTTGCTGAATATGGCCCTAATTAGCAGCCCCAACGCTCAGAGGATATATAAACCTATTGGCAGACCAGCTTTGCTGTGTCATTTTCTTTAAACATTTGTTGCACAACCTAGTTTCCTTCAGAAAATTTTGCAAGGTTATTTTTCTAAGTATTTGATTTATGATCTATGGTTTAATTGGCGCTTCATACCTTGAGCCATCATCTGGCCAAGATAAATTGTTACTAATTTATATTAGGTTTATGACTATTGTTAAAATTCAATGGTTAGCTGATTAGAACTTATGTAAGAGGGCGAGAAACTCAGGTTCAATGTATACATTGAAACTTTCTAGCCCTCCCAGGATCCACACAGAAACATGTCCTGGTCCAAAAGGCTGTGGCGTAGGAAGGTAGTTTTGCTGTTTAATTCAGATTCTGAAATTATCCACACATTAAATAGTGAATTACATTTATTAGTTGATTCTGAAAGCCTGATCTCTAAATTAAGATGGCCTATTGGCTGAAACAGACAGATAGTCCAGCCACCTCATAGTTTACCTCCATCAGGATGACAGCAGCCAGAGCACTGATAGGAATAGGGCAATAGGTTTTATGCAGCTATTTTAACTCTGTGACTGCCCATTCATATCAGGTGACTAAGGTTAAAATCTACCCAATAATATGATAATCTTTGATGGATTAGCAGAGACCCAACATTGTTTGTAAATATTCCATTTTATGTATTTACTATACATAATCAAAATGGCATTGCTTAGAGAATATCCATTATTTCTTTGATTTCTCCCGTTTTACCTCCTGTTCTCTCACTTCTGCCATCTCACCATTTTCTATTTTTCAGGTAGGCACTTAAACTTCAGTCGATTTTTATGTTTTGATTTACTCTCTCATTTTCCTTCATCAAATTCCATCAGTCTTGATATTCATGTCCAAAAGCTCAATTCATATATTCTTGCCATAAATTCTATCCAACATGTAGAGCATTTCCAACATTTTGCTGCTTGATGCTTGATTGAGACTGTGTGCTTGTGTTTCTATTGATTTGCTTGTTATCTGTTAAATAGAGCCAAATGTGTTCAAGCAGTGTGTAGTGATTGGAACCAGGTTGATCTTATTGACTATGAGATCCTTGACTGGAGTTGTTAACCCGGGCTAATCGGGGAGACCTGGATGACCAATATAAACAGGATATTCAGAATCTCCTCAGTTCTGGGGACTGACTCCGAGCTGGCTGCCCACAACCAGTTTACTGTGCACGTGTAAATAAAGGGTGACTTGGTGATAGAATACTAGTCTCTGTGCAGTTATTTCATAGTGATTAGTCATTTGAGTGGGTTGGAGATTAGTATGTTTGGGTTGTAAAAGCAGTCCTCATCCTGTTAGTGTTAATTTCTGATAATTTGGCAAACAGCTTTAACTCCAAAGGAAAGTAAGGGCTGCTGTTAAGTTTCTGTGTCACTGTATCAGCACTTCAACTTCGGAGGCTTATTTATTTTAAACAACTCTGGAAAGATTGTGTACATTTCACATAGCTTAGAAAGGATGCCAGAGAATCACTTTATTTTTAATCTGATTTATTTTCTACCAACTCACAAGAAGCTTGAGTTAAGTTGTAAGACTTCCAAGTTCGTATGGTATAGATACAGTGCATTAACTGTTGAGAACCTCATTCTATCCTCTAATTGCTATTAATAACACATATAAAATGAATATACCGAGAATATACTCAATTGGTAATTATTTTTGTTCTGATGACATTTAATGGAGTTCATCGCACCCTCCTGTCATTCCTTCATATGTATTCACAATACACTTAAAAATAAAGAGGAACACAGAACAACAGCATTTAAAATGAATAAATAGAATAATCACTGTCATCTTCAATGAGAACAGCAGGTATATTGTCTGAAGACATGAAAGTGACAGGAAAGTACTTTGAATTTCTCCATCTTTTGGCAGGCAAAGGGGGTCAGAACTCCCTCTGAAAAAAAATGGAGCAAGTCATTCTCAGTCACATTAGAATGTTCTAATCTGCATCAGCCCATGACTTTTCTGAGTCCGTAAATTCCAAATTTCTCAGCATTGAAATTGTTCACCATAAATAAAGAAAAAAAATGAAGATAAGCATTGTCATCTTCCAAGTTCATTTGTGACTGGTTAGTTTCCCTGAGGTAATTTGATTCAATAATATGTTTTTGTAGGGAAATTTGGTCTCAAAAAAATCAATTCACCTTTTCTCATTTCTTATAATCTGCTCCCTTACCATTCCAATTAGTCTACTTCCAGGGAAATGCATTCACTCTGGTATTTTAACTTGTGACATAATTGAGAAAATATCTGTGACAAAATATGAAGAGGGGAATACATTTGCAACTGTTCTATAAGTAACTAATTAAATGTGCTTATTTACTGCATAATTTTGTATACATTTCAACATTCTGTAGAAATGATGGAAGCGGCCCAATAATCCATAGAAAAGAAACAGTTACTTGCACAACAAGGTGTAGAGCTGGATGAACACAGCAGGCTGAGCGGCGTCAGAGGAGCAGGAAAGCTAACAAGTTGGGTCTAGACCCTTCTTCAGAAATTGCACATACTTCTTTTGACATTAGGAGTCATACCAGCCTTACAATAAACAGTCATGAACCAATTGTCAGACAAAATCATTCCTGTGCACTGACGACACTCCAGGAGCACTGACCATTCAGTTACAATGAAGCTGATGAGTTTGTACTTCATAAGCATTTTATAAATTGAATTAAGCTGCTTAGATAATGGATTACATTGCAGCCTGGAAAAAAAAACAACCTTGCAGAATTGGATTAGTTGATCTGTAGCCAAGATCTTGCTCAAATTGTGATGTATCTGAATACAATTAGAATGATTATCTGCATAATTTTTTTCAACGGTGTACATGCGGATTTTACCTTTGTGTTTTTATTCCTTTAACAGCTCGAAGAAGTTGCTAATGCAGCATATACATACACTGTTCCAAGTTTATCCTGGCATTTTCATTCTGATCATGACTAGTTCCCCTTGCAGAGTCAGGGTATTTTTTTCTTACAGAATTGGAGAGTCTCTGCAGACCTTTAAAAATGCTGTGCAAGACCAGTTTCTGGGATTGTCAGTCCCATTTTGGCACCCCAAATTTTGTCAGCAATGGATACAGCTGTGGGTTGGTGTGATGCACTGCTAAACTGCTTGGCTCCATCATTGGGACAGGAATTTCCTAGCTTCCTGCAAGGTTTGTGGAGTTGGGCTGTCTTGCCAAGGACTCATTATTCACATCCCTTCTGAGGGGCATTGAACTATAACTTAGATGAGAGAACATTTTAAAATGTAAGTTGGAAAAGTCTTATCCATACACTTTTATATCTCTCATCCCTTTTATACCAACCCATCCATCTCCGCTGAGATCAAATGGCCCCTCATACCCTCCAAACCAACTTACGCTTAAACCAGAACAATGGGCATCTGGGCTGTCAGCCAAAAGCACAGAATGGAGTGATGCTGAGAGTCCAGGCATCTATTATTCAGTTGAAACAGCTGAGCCCATGGGAAAACGCTGCTTGCTTGACAACTTGTTCTCCTACTTCTATTCTGTCCATTGCACAATATTATTTACACAAGATAAATAGGTATCAAGTGCCCATAGCTTTTGCTATGATACTTTAAAGATCTGATGATCAACACTTTTAAAGTATTTTTAAAGGAAGTTATGCATTACGAATGACTTTTTCAATAAGTATTTTAATTTATACCATTATTCTCGAGGGGTTCACTGGTTCAATACAAAGTCTAAATTCTGAATGGGTTAGGAAACGCTGGAGGTTGATGAGGAAGATAGGAGGGCACACTGGGAGATGGATACAGAAGCACGGGTTGGTATGAATGGGGTGTATTTGGGAAGGTGAGAGGTTGTAAGGGTTGAATGCTAGAGGGACCAATATTAAACAAAATAACTGAGGCAAAGTCCTAAAGCATCAATAATAGCCTTATAACCAGCTCACCTCGGCACATAGGAGTTGATAGCCCTTGTTGCTGTTTCCAAACTCTTTCTGTGAGCAGCAGATCTGGCTTCAATTAGCACACACCCCACAGATTCTTTTTGCAGGTACTTTTGCACAAGGTGAATTTGCTGAGCAAGGAAATTTTCTAACTCTTGCTACCCACCTCTAGGATACAAATGCCTGCTTCAGTTTTGTTTAGTTTTCCATTTCACTGCACCTCGTAAAATGCACATTCAGTGTACAATGCCGATTTATTTCTATTAATCTACAGCGTGGAATTTCCTCTTATTTTGCCACAAATGAAAAATAATGAAAGCTCAAAGCACAGAAATACGCATTATTGAAATTCTTAAGTTGCTGTGACAAAATTGACACTTAAAAGTTTTGAGACAATGTTAAGAAATTGGGATTGTTTATAAAGAAGATATCTCTAAATTGCTTAGGTTAAATGTTCAAGGTTATGAAGAGCATTATCAGAAGCTATCAAGACAAATTTTTATCTACAGCAGAGGGTTCAAATGCCAGAAGTCTCCTGATGAAGGCGCTATGCTCCAAAAGCTTGTGATTTCTAATAAACCTGTTGGACTACAACCTGGTGTTGTGTGACTTCTGACTTCATCCACCTCAGTCAAACACCGGCACCTCCACATCATTGATATCACATTGTAAGCAGTTTTTCTGTAAGCCATCCATTTACTTCCAAGGTGAAAGGGAAAGTTTGTCAAAAATAGCTAGTTAGTATTTCTACCTGGATGCAAAATTAATGTGTTTCATGTTGTCATTGGGAAGAGAACAAAGGAACAAAGGAGGTTCATTGGAACAGGATTTACTGTTGGTGATGCATTTAACAAACTCTCCAAAAAGTGAGGAAAACACCTGGAACTGATTATTTTGTGTTACTATTTGGTGAACTGGAGATATGAGAACACACTGGGTGCACCTGTAGGCTGTTTGTAGATAGGCCTTTAATTTCATGGATAGTGCAATGTGTGATAAGATTAATTGCTTCTTTTTGTGGTTTCAAGCATAAGTTGCCACAAAAAAGTGTTTAGTCAAAAGTGCTTTCCATCATTTGTCAATAATTTAGCTATGAACCAGAAGTTCAAACTTCTTTTTAAATATTATCTTATTAAATGTTATCAGTCTCTATTAACATTGCAAAACCAGTCTAACTACTTCACCTTAGCGTTCACTGGGATTTCCATAATTCAATCATCCTGGGGCTGACAGTTGACCAGAAATTTAACTGGACCATCTACATAGATAATGTAACTATAAAGGCTAGGTATCCTACGGCGAGTAACTCAACTCTTGACTCTCTAAACCCCACGACTGACAAGGCTGAAATCAGGACTGCAATGAGTTACATGTGTGGATGAATATAGTTCCTGTAGCATTTAAGATGCATGAAACCATACAGGATAGAGCAGCCCACTTGATTTGCAACCCCTTTATATTCTCGAACAGTGCTGTATGAATGGCAATCATGAAAGGGCAAACAGAGAATCATAAATCCTAAAATTAATCCTTAGGCTGAAAAAGACAAAACCCGTAGATATAATTTCCATTCTTTATTTCTGCTTTATTTGTATTTAATTATTCTTTAAGGGATGTTTAGTGTTACTTTCCCTGGCATCTAATGACAACTTACTAATGTCTGTTTTGAACTGTGAGATAATATTCAAAATTTGGCAAACTTAATTTATCTTGACATTTTTCTCACCTATGAGAATACCTAAATTTCTGCTGTGAACATGTTTTCCTCTTGTTCTGATGTCTGAAGCCAAAATTTTAGTATGTTTTCAGTCACTACATGAATGGTGTGAACAAGTTTTATATTTTTGAAATATTTAATTAGGAAAGTTTCATATAGACAACAAGGTGTAGTGCAGACTTGAGTATTTAATAGTCTGTAAAAGAGATGATGCCAATGTTTTTGTGTTTTGTGAATGACTCTAACATTATGATGTGATGCGAAAATATATGCAGCAGGTAAAATACACTTTAAGACGTATTTGATGACCCCACCACCAGAAAGCTTTAAAAATAAAAACAATGCTGAGCTTATATCTTCATAATTATTTGACTATCATTTGTATGTAAAAATTTCTATTCCATAAACTCTACAATAGAACCAAAAAATTTCATAAACACGAGCAGAAAGAGACTACCAGGAATAAAAATAGCTAATAACATTGATTTAATTTTATATTGAATAAATTTATTTGAAGCTTATTTTCTATAAATGATTTGTAACTGGAAGTTGTCTATCTGCACCAGTCATTATAATTTCCTGTTAACTGCATGTGTTTGGTTATAGATTCCTGGGGAGTGAGTTATGTGTAGAATGCATTGGTGCTATGGCTTTAGGTTTGGTAAAATACCCAGGTTGCATACCCAGTTACATCAGCGATCTGTGGAGATTTTCACCCTTTTCTTTCTTAATTCAGTATCTGTTGTTTACGTCCTTCAGGCTGACAACATTTAGAGAAACATATGAGATAGTCTGAGTGAAGTAATAGTCAATAATGTATATTATTTTAGAGGTTGTGTTCTAGCTAGGGATATTATCTGTCCACTGCAGGTACTTATTCAATTTCTTGTCAAATCCTGTAATTTTGCCACGAATATAATTCTAATGGCATATCTCCATTGAGATCCAACCATTAATATTAATAATGTTAATATTGAGACAGACACAGTCCGACTATTTGAGCTGATATAATGCCTACTGAACAACTTTCTGCATCCTTTGCTTGCACTTTATTAAATTGTCTGTTTAAGCATTTTCTTGCATCATGTTCAGTATCACAAAAGATCAATATTGTCAAAGGAGACGTTTGTGTTCTGCAGTATCCCTAAATTGTTGGGCTATGATACAGGTTGTGGTCAATAGAAACTTTGAAACCCTATCACTTTTCTCTTAAAAATACTTCAGTGCTGTCTTATAGTGAAGTTATTGAGTTGATATATTTTATTGGTTTGGAAAAAATAGTGTAATGTTAGATTTTTAAAAAAATATTAATCTAATGAAATGTTCTTGCTTTTATATACTTCATAGGCCTGAATGTTTAGCTGGTATTGAGTGCTTTGTGCCCTAAGGATTAGGCCAGGCAACCAATTCCCTCCTTCCACCAAGGGGAAAAGTCCCCTAATCAAATATCATTTAGATTATTTAATGCTATTTGATGAGCTTCTTGCAAACTCAAGAATGTCACCAGTTAAGTCCTATTCCACATGAGGTTGCTGGTGAATCAGGAAGCAGGCACCCCTGAATAGCTTTGTTGCAGGAACTGCATTGGCATAAGGTAAATCTTTTGTTGGGGGTTGGATCATAGGGTGGGGTTCAGGGCGTTGTAGTCAAGGACACAAGATTGATGCAAATGGAGGTCTCCCCAAACCTACCTGGCAGGTTGGCCTAGATTGTAGGGAAAGCAGACAATTTTCTTTCCTGCCAGGGAGGGAGGTAATCAGGGCTAATGGCAGGTTGAGGCTCCTCATTGACCATTAAATGATGACATAACATCCCTAATTGGTGGCAGATCGAGAAGGTTGCCAATGGATGTTCTTGCCTAAAACTTAATTGCTAAGGTGGTGGGTATCTCTCTGGGACCAATCTCCCAACTATTTGTCTTTCCGTTCCACCTCCACGGACTGATAAATCATACCTATAGTTTATAGCCTTAGCGTAAGTAGTGTTTTCCATCAGTTTGGAGACACGATAAGTATAAACCCCAGTGATTCCTTATTCTTCTGAGGACACAGTATCTAAATATTTCAAGAAAAAGATCAAGCTTTAGCGAACCAAGCTTGTCCATTCAAATTAACTTCTGCATTGAGCACAGACCAAAGGAATTGGGAAGGATCTCCAGTTTTAACATTTGTCTTCAGATTCCATTGACTAATGTTCGATAGGTGGTCATTTAGTTCAGTTGGCTAAATAGCTGGTTTGCAATGTAAAGTGATCCCAGCAATGTGTGTTCAATTCTCTGCACCAGCAGAGGCTCTGACTCAATCTCTCCCTTTGCCTGAGGGGATTGTCAGGTTAAACCCCACCAGTCATCCGTTTCTCTAATAGGGGTGGGGTGGGGAGGGAGGTGGGGGTTCTATGGCAACTTTACACCATAGAAGATACTAAAAGCATCCTAAGATTGGTAGAAAATCAGAGCACAAAAGGAAAGGAGGAGTGTAAGTCACTCAATAGTATTAGGGTAAAGGTATTAGGAAAACTAATGGAACTAAAAGCCAACAAATCCCCTGGATCGGATGACCTGAATCCTAGGATCTTAAAAAAATGGCTACAGAGATTGTGGAATCATGGCTTATAATGATACCCTAGATTTTGAAGAAGTCCCAGCAGATTGGAAAACTAAAAACCCGACGGGAGAAAGGAGGGAGGCACAAAGCAAGACACTAAATTACAAAAAATGTAACGTCACCATTGTTCTAGCAGACCTCTCATTAGAGAGAGAGAGACATGATTGATGGTGGTTTAACCTGAGGTTCACCATGCCTCAAGTGAGGGGAGAAGTTGGGAAGAAGGGTAACCTCAACGGTACAGAAATTGAACCCATGCAGTTGGCATTGCTCTGCATTGTAAATCAGCTGTTCAGTCAACTGAACCTCAGGGAGAAATCGTGAGTGATAATTGGAGTTTAAGGAAGCAGAAAGTTATTAATTAAAGACTTTTTTGGAAGCTGTTTTGCATATACTATTGTTTTTCTAAGGTTAATTCATTCTATATGCTAGATGAATGGACATGGCAATGACATAACTTGGCATGCAGGGTCTGAAGGGCCATGGTAGGTAGGAGCAAGCATAAAGTGGCATGAAGGGTGTTTGGGGGAAGCTGGAGGTTGAGTTGAGTGTGAGTAGTTGGTCAGGGCTTGTGGATCTATAGGATGCTGATGGGGTTCGTCAAGTCCCTTAGGGGTTGACGGGGAGCGGTGGAAGGGGGTGTATGTTTTATAGTTAAACAGGAGTTGTTGCAGGTTTTGATTCCTCCAATTTTTCCTGGTTAACTATTAAGGTAAGAAGGTCAGAACCATCGGAAGTCTCCAAGTCTAACTTAGGTTTTTCCAGAGGGTTCCAGACAGTGGATAATTGCCTGGGGAGTTGGCTGTGCTGAGATGTCTGCCTGGTCTAACACACAACTCCTGTGCATTTTGATATAAAGACTATCTCGCTTTTGGAATATCTGGGCAAAGATGTTTGCTGGCAAAGCTGGCATAGTCATCACAATTCTTTGCTGATTTAATTCCAGCAAAACACTTTTTAATAGATTCTGGAGCAACATTCACTGAAAATGATGACAAACCTCAAACTGAAACATTTACAAGATACAAACTACTGGAAGAATGAGTTACATTGATCATTCTTGTGCGTGTGCACACAAAGAGTACACTACAGGCAGAGAATCAGGAAACTGCGTGTTCTTCCAGATATTACCACTGTTTCAGCCATAAGTCAACTTGACTTAATGTGCGAACAGAGTTTTATTTCACTTCCAGCCAAGGGACTGCAACTTGAAACTCAGAGGCATAAGAGAATCAACAAAGCAGCCATATTGCAATTAATGAATAACTTTAGAAATCATTGTTGCTTAAAAAGCAAGGTTGGGTGGAAGCAGTTGGATGTAGGTGGTCAGGAAACCTAGAAACGAACAGCCTTAATCAGTAGTTTCTTATTCTACAATTCCTGTTCTGTATAAAATGTATAAATGATGCTTGTTGCAACGTGTATCTGGAAGCAGGGCCTTGCTCATGATTTTTTGAGTGAGAAGCTAATGGTGAAAGCTGTATAGGTTGGAAACTGAGATTTCTTCAATTTATTTGCAAAGTTTCATTTCAAATCCTATGGAACCCAAGTTGTTGTATTATTAATCTGAAGGCAATTTCAAATCATTTTCTTCTTGCACATATGAAACAGATTGATCAGTCACCATTGATTTTAGACCCTGGGAGTGCAGCCAATTTGTCCACCAATGTGTTAAAGTAAACAAAGACCTGTCATGTGAAAATATGTTTGTTTTTGATTATATGTTTGCAAACCCATAGACATTTGTCAAAAATTGGAGGACTGTTCCATTTGACTGCAGTGGATGTGCCTATATATTATCTGGTTTAGCATCAGGAAGGCAGAAGTAATCCTTTGGCCCTTGCCAGAAAATTCAGTGCAGCTGAAGATTTCATCACATCTTAACTGTTAAACTTACAAACCCAGAGATGAGACTTTCCAATCCCGCACATCTCAAATGTCCTCATTCTTCAAGGACCGCAACTTCCCCCCCACAGTGGTCGAGAACGCCCTCGACCGTGTCTCCTGCATTTCCCGGAACACATCCCTCACGCCCCGTCCCCGCAACAATAACCAAAAAAGAATCCCCCTCGTCCTCACATAACACCCCACCAACCTCCGGATCCAACGCATCATCCTCCGACACTTCCGCCATCTGCAGTCAGACCCCACCACCAAAGACATCTTTCCCTCCCCACCCTTATCTGCCTTCCGGAGGGACCACTCCCTCCGCGACTCCCTTGTCCGCTCCACACTCCCCTCCAGCCCCACCACACCCGGCACTTTTCCTTGTAACCGCAGGAAGTGCTACACCTGCCCCCACACCTCCTCCCTCACCCCAATCCCAGGCCCCGAGAAGACTTTCCACATCAGACAGAGGTTCACCTGCACATCTGCCAATGTGGTATACTGCATCCGCTGTACCCGTTGTGGCTTCCTCTACATCGGGGAAACCAAGCGGAGACTTGGGGACCGCTTTGCAGAACACCTGCGCTCAGTTCGCAACAAACAACTGCACCTCCCAGTCACGAACCATTTCAACTCCCCCTCCCATTCCTCAGATGACATGTCCATTCTTGGCCTCCTACAATGCCACAGTGATGCCACCCGAAGGCTGCAGGAACAGCAAATCATATTCAGCCTGGGAACCCTGCAGCCCAATGGCATCAATGTGGATTTCACAAGCTTCAAAATCTCCCCTCCCCCAACCGCATCCCAAAACCAGCCCAGCTCATCTCCACCTCCCTAACCTGTTTTTCCTCTCACCCCAAGCCACA
>JAHRHZ010000021.1:38150616-38192266 GCA_024137785.1 Ginglymostoma cirratum
TTTCAGAACCCTCTTCCCCTCCCCCATTTCTGATGAAGGGTTTAGGCCCGAAACGTCAAGTTTTCCTGCTCCTATGATGCTGCTTGACCTGCTGTGTTCATCCAGCCCCATGCTTGTTATCTCGGATTCTCCAGCATCTGCAGTACCTTTTATCTCAAACCCAGAGATGACTTTGAGTTCAGTTTTAAACCTCAAATTTAGTCCAATATATTGGAACTACACTTGGGGAAAAAAGTCTCAATAAGTTACAATCAAAGTCTGAGCAACAGATTAAATCTCGTGTTTTACACTGCTGCAATGCAGTGCTACATGGATGGTATTTTCCATGAATAGGGTACAGTATGAATCTTATTTCAAAAAGATGTTCTACCTTCCAAAGAATTGGCCATTGCAGTGTATGAATTTCAGTGATGGTGTGAAGGCAGGCGTGTAGGCTCTGGATCTCAATGATTGGCTGATGGAATCAAACAAAATGTTACTTTTGTTGTTTGTAATGAGCAGAACACATACATTGCAAACCCCGAAACAGATGTAATTCTGTGCTTGGGCAGCACTTGCTGAGCAATCCACAGTGTGTTAATGGTTACAGTAGAACCAATTTAAGATATTCAGTTCAGCTTGTAACAAGACTCACTTATGCTTGTTAGAAGCGACGTGCACAGCAATCTTTTCTCTGCAAACAAAGGTATATTTCAAGCCTTGCAACTCATTGCCTTACCTTGGAGTTTTTAATTTCCCTTTTGCATTCTAAACGGAAATATTTTATCCAATTAGTATTGACTTGTCAACTAATCAGTATCTTTTTTTCTGTAGAGTAAGTTATTGTGGCCATTTGAAGTTTGGCATTTTTGTTTGCGCTGATGAGTACAAGATGAAAAACATGGGCACCTCACCTGCCTTTTCAGCTATATTTATGATAAATTGATGTTGTTGTGCTGATTTGCCATCACATTATTTGTGTATGAACCACATTTGACAAATACCATGTACATTTTGCACCAGACAAAAAGGTTTTGCTGAATAAACAAGATGTTGCATAATTTTTAACAGACTGTTAAGGGATGAGATGTCTATTTATTCTTTTTAATTCAAGAATTGTTCCAGTATGCCCAGTTTAGACTATGATTCACAATTGTTTTGGGGTTAACAGCTTGGATGAGTGGTAGCATGCCTCCAAGTTCCAACTTAGGATGCCTTCAAAATATTTCTCATGAACGTGGAAGTGTTTGAACTAAATGAGATCTAGGTCTGACAATTTGTGCACTGGATCTCAAAAGCAAGCAAGAATGCCTGAATAATTAATGTATGAATACTACATATAAGTAGACATGTGTTATTTATCTTCATTATCTTAAGTAACCAACTTGAAATTATAGAGCAATATGTGTGGTGAATAATTTAAGACTGTAGGCCAATTTTTGTGTCTCAATGGGGCCCAGGGTCTGGTTAGGAAATGTGACATCTTAATTTTTCTGATTGTAATAATCAATTTCCTTTGTATTTCAGACCCTGCACTATTTTTGTGCGGTCTTTTGCAGATTGGAAAGTCTTCAGGTGCAAAATGCACACGCATATCATCTGATGTTGGGGTTGCCATTGTGAGAGCCACAGGAAATATCACTTTCTTTTCCCTCACCATTCTCATGTGTTGGAAAAAGTTTTTGCAAGCTCTTAATGAAGGACAGTAGGGCTTGAGAGCTCATGACTGTTGGAGAAAGCTTGCTGAGGAATCAAGAACATCAGATCAGTGTTAAATCTTTACATAATTTCAGATGTCAGTATTACATGCTGTGTTGTAATGTGGATTTGTTTTAATTCTAATGATTCATTTTTAAGGGTTGAGATGCATTAGATTACCTTTTCCATTGGAAAAACATGCTCTAATGCAATAAAATTGTAGGAAAAAAACCCGTTGGGTATTGTACTGTCAAATTTTGAAATGTTATTTAGATGGCAGATCTTTAGCTTTGAAAAACAAAGCAATGTTGTTGAAAGTAACAAAATGATTAAGCATCTGATCCACAAAGCAGGTGCTTTGTTTTGAAATGAAAATGAAACACCAATTTAAGCTTAAAATCAAAGCAATCTGGTTTTCAATTTAATCGACTGAAAATTATTCACAAGCTGAGCTTGTTATGAATGCTTGGTTGAGTTTTGAAAGCTCTGAAACTACTCATCACTGTAAGAGGTAGCGCTGAAATTTTGCCTGACAGTTTTAAAAGGCTATTTTAGGATTATTTGACTTTGATATGGTAAACGGATGATGTTCGTTTTTACTTGAGAGGTTTATGATTGTAAATGGCATTTATAAATGAGTTTTTTTCAGAATGAGATAATTTGACTAACAGCCAGGGAGTTAATGACTAACTGTCTTGGACTGCAGAGGCACAGACCCCTGACCGAGGTCCCCCAAGTGACACCTGACTGTGGCCGATGACCTTGACTGGTAAGAGAACTGGACCTTGACTCACTGTGTGGGACTACCTGACTGATGAATACCTTCATAGACTTCACCGACAGCTACACACTTAGAGTTGAGATATATGGCTGCCTGCTTGCTGCACATGCAGTGTGTTTGCCTTGTACGCTGATGTAACATGGGGCAAGATTGATGTAGCAATGTGACGTGCAGCCAGGGGAGCACCCCTAGTCTGAGGACTGCAACAAGGCCAACTGCCTGTTAAGTGATAGCATTAATTTGCATGGCATGGCCTAGCAAAGCAACAATGCTGTAAGCAAGGAAGTGCTAAGTGAGTGAGCACTAAGACAGCAAATGATCAATCCTGAGATGCAGCCTAGTTCAGTCTGGGTGTGTCTCCATGAGCACAAAATATCTCCACTACAGCCACTTAATGCTCCCAGAGCACATTACCAGTGCATATTATCAGGATGATCATGATGGTTTGGCAGATGCAGATGCAAATACCCATGAAGAGGGAGTGCAATTGGCTGGTGCTGAGATGTTGTTAGCTGGTGATAAACATGGAGGTGATTTGGAGAAAGTGGCAAACTGAATCTGCTAGGTACATGCTCTAGATTTCTTGTTGAGTTTTCTTGACATCTAGACAGTTTGGCAAGTTTTGTAAGATATTAATATATTAATATTAATGAGATGAGTTGTAGCGTTAACAAGGCACTTGACATCCAATAATGACAATCAATTGGCATCTAGTCACTGCCTACTGACAATCTTGCCATGCCACTTGTGAAGAGCATAAAAGATGAATCAAGATGATGTTGTTGTCAAATGGGCCTGAATGCAGTTGTTTCCTGATTCTGTCACACAACTTGCTATAGCCCATGTCGCTCAGACCCCTATATGATTCTGCCCTATGCATTAACTCATCATTACATGATCACCACACGTCACACTGGCAAATCAATTTTCTTTGCTTCTAGCTTTTTAAACAAGTTTCAGCCTGCAATGACTTTTATTTTCAGTTGTGGACTTACTTTTACACAATTGAGGAATTTCCCCTGCAGTAAGCCTCACAGTGCCAGGGACCAGGGTCTGATTGGGTGATTGTCTGTCTGGAGTTTGCACATTCTCCCTATGTCTGTGTGGGTTTCCTCTGGGTGTTCTAGTTTCCTCCCACAGTCCAAAGATATTCAGGTTAGGTGGATTGGCCGTGCTAAATTTCCCATAGTGTCCAGGGATGTGCAGGCTGGGTGGGTTAGCCCTGAGAAATGCGGGATTACGAGGATGGGCAGGACGTGCATCTGGGACTGATGATCTTTGAAGGGTCAGAGTGGACTCGATGAACAAATTGACCTGCTCCCACACTGAGTCCTTTATAAAACAGAGCTAGGGGACTATGGTGGTGCAGTAGTAATGTCCCTGCAGCTGGCCTAATAGTTCCCTGATGCAATTCCCCCGGCTCCCAAGTTGTGTAACAATGCCCCTGGACAGGTTGACTAGAATATTAATAAAGCAGACACAGCCCTCTCCACCTCTATTTTGATTAAACCCCCTTCTCACTTTACTTTGGTGGCGTGTGTTGCCCATAATGGGCTTTGTGTTTCAATATTGAATTGGCTACATGGGTGCTTTTACTAGTTGGGGATAGTAGTAAAACAAGCAAAAAAAAAAGTCACGGTGATTTTGATGGTGGAAAGGTCACTCAGTTGTGAGTTTAAAAAAAAACAGACCCAGACTGCAATTTGTGGTTCTGGTTATTTTATTTAAATAACACCTATGTTGCAGTGATAATGTCTGTATCTGTGGACCAGGAGATCCTTGTTCAAGTCCTACCTGCTGTAAAGCTGTGTAATAACATCTCTGAACAGGCTGATTTCAAAAATGTATAAAGCAGACCCACACTGCTCCTGGGCCTGACTGGGCTGGGTATAAACAGGTCCCAGCAGCAGGCTGTGAAGAGAGTCATAGCTGCCAGCTGTCTACCCCTATCCCCTGGTTACGTTTGAGCCAGAGTGTCATTGGACAAGGAGCACGCTGTGTCCATCAGTGCTCTTGATGCTTTTGGAAAGAGGGGGGCACCGCATGGAATATAATCGTTTACCTCTCCCTCCAACTCCATTTTGATTTAGTTCCCTCCCTCTGTCCCTATACCCTCCCTCACTTTATGATGTTAGCATTGCCCATAATAGGCTTTGCTTATAAATATCTAATTGACTGCATGGATGTTTTGAAAATAAAAAAATGCTGATCTGGTGATAGGAAAGTTGTTTGTTTGTGTGTGATATCACTTTTGGGTATAAAGAGAATGAAGCAGACACCCCCCGCACCCCCCCACCCAAGGGTTCTTGTGGTGTAGTGGTAGTGTTCTTACTCTTGAACAAGGAGGCCTGGGTTCAAGTCCCACCTATTCCTGAGGTGTACAAGAACATTTCAGAACAGGTTGATTAGAAAATATATGAAGTACACCCCTTGACTTTGTAGTGGAAACTCCATTTTGTTGTGTGTGATAACACTTCTGCATTTGAGAGAAAAAAACTGACCTCTATGAGAGAGGCAACATATTTTTCTTTGCCTGTGTTTGGCTCTGTGTAAGGGGGAGTTTACAAGGAGATTAGAAGCTTTAATTTGAGGGAGGTGATGGGCTAGTGGTATTATCACTTGACATCCAGATACCCAGGTAATGTTCTGGTGGAAAAGGATTCAAATCCCGCCATGGCAGATGGTGGAATTTGAGTTTAATAAAAATCAGTAATTAAAAATCTGTTGATGACCATGAATTCATTGTTTGGGGATATGGGGGTGCATGGAAACTGAACCTTTAGAGAAGGAAACTGCTATCATTACCTTGTATGGCCTACACATGACTTCAGACCCACAGCAATGTCATTGACTCTGAACTGCCGCTTCCCACTCTCCCTCAGTTTTGATGGTTAGAAATGCCTGTACCGGGCTTTGTATGTAACTATCTAACTGGCTGCTTGGGTCAATTACTGGTAGTGGTCAGTAATTGGAAAAAAACTGTCATGGTGATTTGGTGGTGGGAAAACAGTTTGGTTGTGTGTTTAAAGCGAAAAAAAAGTATAAGGCAGAGCCTCCCATCTCCAACTTGATTCAGTCCCAACCCCTTCTCCCTACATCTCTCTCACCTTTGATAGTTTGCATTGGCCTTAATTGGCTTTGCATGTAAATTATTCTGGGGTTTACTGGAGTTGGGTAATAGATGAAGAAAAAAATACCATGGTGGTTTGGTGAAGGGGGTAAAAACATTCAAATGTGTGTAATGACACTTCTAGATATTAAAAAAAAGAAAAAAGAAAGAAGATCCATTGATGGGTCTCCAGAACTGTCTCTTATACAGGACTTGCATATGTATGCATGAGTATTTTTGATGTTCAACAATACATGATGTTCTTTCCTGTCGGGCTTCCTGAGTTATTACAGAGTCCATTATGACTGATTGCTGAGCTTTGCCTGCAATTTGTTTTAATTTTTCTGTTTAATATCACATAACTTATTTTCCATAATGTGCTTATAAAAAATCATACCAAATACATTTCAAGTATACTCTAGAGTCTCTTCTGTGATTGTAAATAGCAAGCATGATCGGATAAAATTTGATGCTATTAACTAAAAGACAGTGCATTGCACATTAAAGGGCATAAACTATCCGTGAAAAGGAAGCAGCAAGGTGGTGAACATGTGTCTGACGTTATGATGCCTTTGTGGAGTCGTACCAGTCAAATCTCAGAAACATTACATCAGTTGAGATACAAAAATCCATTTAATTAAAAATATTAATTGTTTGGGAAATGTATTAGTCAAAACAATACAATTTGGTTGGATTATGAATGAATTACGGACATGTTTTGGACCCTACTTCATTGCAGTTGTTTGGATAAAGCCCTGGTTCAGTGTACCCTTGAAGGAAGACAAACTATTGAGAAAATACCCAAAGGAAGATTATACAAAGCTTTTAAGACTTTAAGAGATTATACTTTGAGTGGCTGTAAATGAATTTTGAGTTGGACTGAAATGCTGGAGATAAAGGACACGGTCTTAAATTACCCTTTTTTCTGAGTTTGTTATATTGCACATTCCTGTCTGAGTTTGTGGTTTTGGCATGACTCCAGCAAAGCTGTTCTGCCTTCAAATCTGAGTAGCAAGCAATGTTAAGCTGAATAGCCCTAAATAGCTTGGGATTGGGATCTTGATTGCCAACTGGGACAGAGGCTGGTAATGCCAAATTGCTATTCTAACTTCCTTTGATCTTGTCCTTGGCTCATTTAAAAACACCAACCTAAAACAGGAAGACTAAATTAGAATATTTAATTAATTGTAAGATCATGTACCTTTTAAAAATATTCTAAACTATAATTACATTCTGAAACAATGAGATCCCATATATAAAATTAAATTCAAGGATTAGCAAAATTGGTGGTAAAAATTAATTTACATTTGAATTCCCAAGCCATGTTTTTCTGGTATGATTAGTCAGTAATTAGTGAGTTACGTACAACACTCTTAAATTGGTTTCACTGTTGAGTCTCCTGGTGAGATATTTTACTAGCGCGAGTTGTAGGGAGCAGGAAAGAAAGAACAGTATTTCTATATTTTTAACTGCTGAAGTTCTTATCCGATTTATTCCATAGCTGCGAAGTTGAATGCCATGGCCCTTGTTATATTTATCAACCAATTTCGTGTAATAACATCTATCCCTCAATGACCCCAACAAGTTAAAATTTACAAAGGGGGGTCATGAAAAAATATCATTTTTCGAAAGTCTCCCTAAAACTATTGGTGTTACATTAATCGTGGAGGATTAGTGCTTCTGTATCACATCGACTCTCCTGACATGTGAACTAATACATTTTGCAATCATATCAATTGTTCTGAATTTTTTACATTGATTAGTTTACTTCTGACTATCCTCGGTTGATGCTGAGATTTAAATATGATTGTGGCTTTGGCCCTGATGAGCTAAAATGAAAGCACTCGATACCAAGTCTTAACTTGTTTCATCTGAATGGAACTGACAGACATGGGTTTAGCAAAGGATTTGTGCAATTATGCCTATAATGTAATTTATAAGGTAGTGTAATACGTGATTTTCTTTGTTTTTGATGTAACCAGTGCCATCTAGTGGAACTGCTGGAAATCCCTTTCTGCTAAGACACCTTAGCAAGTAATATTGGCTAGATGAGGCCTGGATTATATCAGGCAGCACACATAACTTTTGGACGACAATCTACTTAAAAAGAATTCTCGTCCTTATCATAGTTAGGCTGGTCACAAATTGCATGAATCAGCTAGGGAGTCAGGATTGACATGTGCAGAACCTCTGTTCCCACAGTCAGATGTCATTTTCATCTCTGACTTCTATGGTATGAACTTTTCTAGTGTATCAATCATTACTGAAACTGCATACATCCCCAGATTGATTTGTCTGCCGAGATGGAAGAAAAGGCGAATATGGCATGGATGATGAAGTGACTGGTTGGAAGAAAAGGAAGACATTAATTTCTTTCAGGGATGACAATGGCTGAAAACTAAAAGGTCTGAAGATTGTTTGTGACAAGAAATTACATTCATGTTGTATTTCAAAGCAGCAAAATCACTGCAGCACAAGGGGTTGTTAAATTTTAGCACTTTTTATCTTTGGCGATGTGCATTTTTTTCTAGGCAACTTTAAATGGGTGGAATTTTAGAAGGACTCTGAGAAAAATGCAGATAGATTATTGTTGAATTCTAAGTCTAATAGTCCCCTGACCTAGCCAAGTTGTTGACTTTCCACTTACCATATTATAAAGGACCTGAATACGAGCAATGCCAAAGTATAACTGTTACTGGAGAAGGGGTTGGGGAGAGAGCAGGGTAGAGAATAGGTGAAAGGAAAAGAAAAAAAAACAGATGGGGAGACTGCTTAGACTTAAAAATTCAATTAATGAAGTGCACAGTTTTAAAAGGTGCATTATCAAGGAATGAATGGGCATAAAGAGCATCCACCCCATCCCATTATCCTCAAATTGATCTTAAGGCTGTAGAAGTAACAGTCGGATACAGATGGTCCACCAGAGAGGGAAGATGAAGGAGCTACTGAATAATGTGACCATGGATGAGGCCAGGAAGGCATGCCACATGTGGAAATTATTGCTGTCAGCTATTGCCTCGCCATAGATTCCCACTATAGATGGGATCCATTTTCATCAGTGTTGCAGAGTGTCTACATGTGGAAGGGTCAGTTAGCTCAATTGGTTTTGGTGCAGATTGATGCCAACAGCACAGGTTCAATTCCTGCACCAGCTGTTTCCATGAAGGACTTTCCTTTTCCCTAAGACCATATGAACAGGATAGACCATTAGGCCCTTTGAGCCTGCTGTACCATTCAAAAGGATCATGTCTGATCTGATATCAAGTCCAATTTCCTGTGTTTTCGCCTTGACCCTTGATTACCTACTGATTAAGAATCTATCTCAGCCATAAATATACACAAAGACTCTGTTCCCACAGCTCTCTGTGGCAAGAAGTTCCATGGACTTTCAACCCTTTGAGAGAAGAAATTCCTCCTCATCTCAGTCTTAATTTGATACCCCTTCATTCTGAGACTATGCCCTATAGACCTAGACCTCCTAGAGGGGAATCATCCTCGTAGCGTTTACCCTGTTAAGCCTTAGGAATCCTCCATGTTTTAGTGAGATCATGCCTCTTTTTTTTATGCCAATGACTAGTGTCCCAACTGGTTTAAATTATAATCCCTCCATTTTGAGGATCATCCTAGTGAACCACTGAATCTCCAAACTGCCTCCAATGAAATAGTGTCTTTCCTTAAATAAGGGGACCAAAACTGCACACAGTATTCCAGATGTCTCACCAGCAACCTGTACAGTTGGAGTGAGACTTCCCAACTCTTATACTCCAACTCCCTGAAAAAGAGCCAACATCCCATTAGCTTTCTTGATTATCTGCAGCACCTGTGTGCTAGCTTTCTGTATTTATTGCACCAGTAGCCCCGCATCCCTTTGTGTTGCAGCTTTCAGCAGTTTTATTTTTCAATTTGAATAATGTTGTTCTTTGGTTTTCCCACTTTATACTCCATTTTCAACTTGTTGCCCACTTACATAACCTGTCAAAATCTCTCTGTAAACTGTTTGTGTCCCTCTTGCACTTACCTTTCCTCCTATTCCACGTCAACCTCTCCTCACCTGAAGCGTGATACACCTTAGATTAAACCATCACCAGTTGTCTCTCCCTGATGAGAGAGCAGCCCTATGGTCCTCTGGCACTGTAGTGACTTTAGCCTTATCTTTATAGGTGGAGCAGGAGAGATTAGCTATGGTGGGAAGGGCGATAGCAGCTCTCCACCAAGCTCAGAGCCATCATGGTAAATTGTAGCATACTGACTGAGACTCAGAGAAAGAAGAACCTTTCCTTAAACACTCATTTTGATCACAATATCCTCAGCAAATGATACACACATAAATTATCCCCAGAGTAAATCTCCTTTACTCAGATTGATAATCCTGAAGGGAGGATAGACTGATTGCTTATGTTCCTTATGTTAAAAAAATCATTGACAATAGCTGCTGGATCTTCTTTGTTTGTTGCCGTTGGCCTCTTGTTTTTCCTTCCTGAAAGTTCCATCATCCAGTTTGGCTGCTCCAGCACCTCCAAACATGGAGTCCCTTGTTACATTCTTTTTTTTATTCACTCATGGTCATGGGCATTGCTGGCCCTTGAGAAGATGTTGGTGAGCTGCCTATGATGCTGCAGTCACAGATGCTGTATCTGGAGTAGTTGTATGATTAGGAGAGTGGGAACCTACAATTGGAGTAGCTGAAGCAGCCAGCATGAGAGAGATGAGAATTGATAATTGGATGAACAACCTCTGTCTCTCTCATGCTAGTTGCTTCTCCAAACATGACTGTGCAGTTAGTTTCCACTCTTGCAACAGAAATACATTTTTAAAAAACCCTAATGTGTGGGTTGTGACAGATGTATAAAATGGCAGACTTCCAAAATATAAGCATTGGAAATACACCAAATAGCAGAAATTTATCATCTCTGTGCTTCTCATTCATCTTTTTCAAATTTGTTCTTGAAATGTGAAGTTTGCTGGCAAAATCAGCACTTGTTGCCCATTCCTTAATTGCTGTGCACACATGGTGGTGAGTTGTCTTCTTAAACGGGTGTATTCAGTGTAGTGAAGGTAGATTCACAGTGCTGTCCAGGGAATTCCGGGATATTGACCCATTTAAGGAATTGTAAAATACTTTGAAGTCAGGATGATCTCTGACTTGGTATTGAACTTGCAGGTGGCGCTCTTCCCATCTGTCTGCTTTCCTCGTTCTTCTAGTTGGTAGAGGTTGTAGGTTTGGAAGATATTGTTGAAGGAGCCTTGTGGTATTGCCAAAGTGTCTGTTGTAGGTGGCTCATGCTGTTACCACTGTGGTGGAGGGAGTGAATATTTATCTGATGGATGGGATGCTGATCAAAGTGCGCTGCTTTATTTCAATTAGTATTGAGCTTTTTGAATGTTAGAACTACAGCCATCCAGACAAGTTGAGATTACTCCATTGCTCTCTTGATGGTTTTGTGTAGATAGTGGAATGACTTTGAGAGTTGAGTTACTTGTTGCAGATTTCCTAGCCCCTTGCCTGCTTTTATAGCTGCAGTACTTATATGGCTGGTATAATTAAGTTTTTGGCTAATGGCAACTTCCAAGATGATGGTGAGCAATTCAGCTGTCACTGCTGATAGATGTTAAGAAGAAATGGTTAAATTCTCCCTTGGTGTACATAGTTATTGTTTGACATTTATGTATGCAACATCACATGCCCCTTAGCTGTCCAATCTTCAGTGTTGTCCAGGTTTCTTCAGTACCTGCATGGTTGCAAATGGTACTGAATACGATAGAATCACCGTCGAATATCCCCACTTCTTATGTTGGAGGGAAGGTCATTAGTGAAGCAGTTGAAGATGATTAGCTGAAAAATCCTATCCTGAAGAACTCCTGCACTGATCTCCTAAGGCTAAGATAATTGATCGCCAACAACCACAATAGCCTTACCTTATACTAGGTATGATTTCAACAAGTGGAGAGTTTTCCACCTGACTCCCATTGACTTCAATTTTACTGAGGCTCCTTGTTGCGAGACACAAATGCTGTCTTTAGGTCAAAGGTTGGCAGTCTCACCTCACTTCTGGAATTCAGCCATTCTGTCCATGTTTGGATCAAGTTTGCAATGAGTCTGGAGTTCAATAGGCCTTGCAGAACCCAATTTGAGCATCAGGGAGTAGGTTAATGCTGAATAAATGTTTCTTGGAGGCTCTATGAATGGCACCTTTCATCATTTTGCTGATACTAACACTAGACAAAGGGGGTGGCATTTAGGCAGGTTGGATTTGTCCTTTTTTGTGGACAGAACGTAGCTGGACAGTTTCCCACATTGTAGATGCCAGTGCTTCAGTAACATTTGCTTTGGATTAGCTTGAAGAAAAAATGCGAAGTGTTATCATGTTATGTGAATATTGTGATTCCTCTCTAGAACCAGAAAGCATTCACATTTGACTCTTTACCTAAGCTATGTTTGCCTATGCTCAGCCAAGAAAAAATAAGGGCCACCGTTGCCAGCTTCTGGGTCAAACAGTCAAAAATCATCCAGTGTTTCAACTCACACATGCTGTCCAACAACTCCTGCTCAAATGTAAATGTATGAACATCACATGAGGAGAAACCTGAGCTTGGTTGTGAGGTCTTTCTCAAAAATTGATTGAGAACACACAGTACCCACCTTTATACATTGTCATAACATTAAAAGACTTTCATGCCTTTGGATTATAGCTAAAGTTATCTCAGCACGTAGGATCAAGGTCATATGTGAATAACACAACTCTTGTGCAGGGCATTGAAAAATACCAACCATTGTGGAAATGTACGTAGTAAAAGAGCAATCATCCAGAGGAGTGAAGTGGGTGAACGTTTTGAAAAAAAATGATGCAGACAAAGGATGTACTTCAACTGCAAATGAAAATATTTTGCAATTTCTGCCTTGCAGGAAAATAGTATTTTGAATTTGGACATGTGAGCTGACTTTACTTGAATATCTCCAGCTGCCTGTAGACTTTCACCATCCCATACATGGTATCACACATCAAACTATATTGACATGCTGACATATATTATAATTTCAGTTAAAATGTAAGCAAGAGAATAGGAAAGCACCACATGCAGTTTTCTTTGCTTTTTTTAAAATAGCACCTTATACATTCCAGAAAAAAAGACAAAATTCTACTCTCAAATATAAAAAATACTGGGGTTTCAATGTGGTTTCTAAAATAAAATCAACGTGGTTAAAATGTCAGGTAGAATCCAATGAAATGTTGCATTCAATTCAAATGAATGCTGACTAAATTCCTGTGCATTCCAGTGTATTATGTTTTTAGTTTTGACTTCCAGCAGGTTTTTTCTTTAAACATCAGCTTTGACTTATGTTAAATTAGCTGATTGTTACATTCTTGGTGTAGCACTTCACTTGAAAGAAGCTGACTAACCATGCCCATTGAACAATAGACTCAGATACACCAGCAGAATTTTATAGGCATCTGAGCAATGTAGACTATAGTGAAATGCGTAGCAGAATTAAACGAGAAGTCTGGCAAGGTCCAACTTGATGTTGAGAGCAACCTGTGTTATCTTTTATGCTTTTCTCAAGCAACATGTGAGATTCTTGCTCAGCAGTGGCCAGTTGCCCATTGATAGTGATCATTGCTTGTTAAATGCTTTGTTGATGGCACAACTGAGCTCATTAATATTCAGTGTCTTATCTTACCAAAGAAGTTGAGAAAACTTGACACAGAAATCAGAGTGGGTACATTTGAGCTCACTGCTTACGTCAAAGGATATTCACTTAACAGCTCCTCATGACTATCAAGGCACCTCTTCAGTACACTGGCAGTCCACTGGGGAAGCACAGATTTGCATTACAGGCTGTAACTGCAACCAATGCCCCTTCTAGTTTTCCTTCTCATGTGTGGACATCCAAGGTCTGTGCACAGCATCGAATTAGGAATCCAGAAGTCCATGTATCAACTTTAGAGAATGTTAGAGAAACTTGGAGCGGCTGCGTAGCTTAGAAGGAACATTGTTTGTGACTAGTATGCAAAGACTAGCAAGGGCACTTTTCAGCATCCAGTTCAAGGACTAGACAAGATTACATACCTGAGCTGCTCACTTGCACCTATAGCACCTAATTATATTCTCACAGCATTAATGCATTGTATTGCCTCGCTATGCTATGCTACTTAGTGCATTGCCACCAGCCAGAGCCAAAGCCTGCCGCTACTGCTATTTTGAAATGTTTTTAAGGCAAACATACAGACAGGTTGCGTTCCACGAGGGGATGCCTCTTGCTGTTTGGCACACCAGGACTTCAATCTAAACCATACAGCATGTGTCAGCTACCTGTGAGGTGAACAAACTTAACAGTAATTCAACCAAAAGGCCATGTCAGAAGTTGGGTCAGTTTTAGTCCTCAGTCCAGTCAAAGTGGTGGGGGCAGGGGGTGGGGCTACTCTCAGTATCAGTCAGGAGGACCTGGTACAGTCAATAAGGGGCACAGTCCAAGAGCTTCACCATCATCAGTTGATCACTTGGGATACTCAAGGTTGGGGATCTCCCAAGTACAGTCTGGGCTGTTTAGTGATCAGTTATGTAGGGACAGCACAAGTGGTCAGCTGAATTGCATATCATTAGTTGGGGAGCTGAAAAGTCAGTGGCCAGAGTTCTGGTCAGTCATGGCTGGGGGCTGCTTGTCAAAGATTTTCACAGGTCTGGGGAGATCACTGTTCTCAGTGTCCATCCATCTGTCTGTCTATCATGAGGGTTTGAGGGGTTCAGTCATTAGGGGCAGTTGGGGAATCACTGCCAGAAGGGCTGTTGGAGTCAAAACTGCAGCGAGGAAAGCAGAGACATTAGTAGAGGTAGGGATAAGAATGGTGACAGAGAGGGAAACTTGAGGTGAAGCAGGGGGTGGGTATGTAGAACAGCATTGGAAGTATGGCAGGCCACACTTGCACCGACTAGCACTGTACCTTGCGCAAGAGAAACATAGAGGAGCAAGGTGGGTATGATCAAGGTGTAATATCAGGTTTCAGGGATCAACATTGGTAATTGTAAGTGAAGAACAATGTGGTGAGTTTCCACATGGAGGGATGGGTTACATTAGGTTGTCAAGATAATGACAGGAAACAGGGGGCATGGATAATTTGGGGTGTATCTGATGACTAGGGGGGCTCAGTGCTGACAGCGTCCACTGCAAAGGCATTTATTCATTTCTATCACCTATCTTTCTCTATATGCAGTCATGCTGGAAAACATTTGAGGGGTGAAGCACAGGATTCATGTTTGCTGGATGCTAGGACACTAGCAACAAATATATGGCACAGCCATTTGCAGTCGTTTCATTATGCTTTTGTTATGCATGCACAGTGAGAGTATTCAGGAGTCAGACGCTGGACAATGATAAATTGCTATATGCCACTGATGCTGGTAAATTGAACTTGGACGTCTCAATAATTTGGAAGTTAGCAGCAATGATGCTACAAAAGGGGGACCGCAATCCATTCAACTTCCAAGGGTACCATGTGATTCACATAACATTGCTTCCTCGTCTATCATGTAAGATGATCTGTGCTGAATGCAATGTTATTGGAGCTGCACTCATCCAGGCCAGTGGGGAGTATTCCATCACACTCCTGACTTGTACTAGTAAATGATGGACAGACTGTGGGGAGTCAGGATCTAAGTTATTTGCCACAGTATTCCTAGCCCCTGACCTGCTCTTATAGCCACTATATTTATATAGTGAATCCAGTTCAGTTTCTGGTCAATAGTAACCCCAGGAAGTTGATAGTGGGGGATTCAATAGGTTACACCATTGAATCTGAAGGGGTGGTGGTTAGATTTTCTCTTATTGGGGATAGTATCCAGGCACCCATCCCTGAAAAAGGGTACTATTTAAAAGACTTCAGTAGGGTACATTACAGTAGGTGGTGGAAGGAGACACTGAAGGAAGGCTCCAGTCATATTCCTAAGGGGTTCCATAAGTTGTGAAGCCTCAAGTGCTAAGAAGAGCCACATAACTGTTCATGCATCCTATTTGTCCTGCCAAACTGGACTGATGCATTCTATTTATCCTGACTTTATGTTTTGCTGTTTAACCAATATTTGTTATATCCCATCATAAACATATTAAAATTCAACATCCTACCATATTGGGTTGATTAATTGGAAAATGATAACTCTCAAGAAACTTTCTAAATTTAATTCAGAGTATCTTTTAAAGATTAAAATTCTTACATTTCCTTTGTGTTGTAACCATTCTGTCTATAATAACTGACAATGTAATTCTGGTTTTCTATGACATGCCTGTTGCTATGATGCTTAATGGTAGATTGGACCTAGCAGGTGACTGCTAGGCTTGATTTTGGCTGGAGCTGGGAGCATTAAAGAAAACTAATGTTGAAAAAGAGGTTTGAAATACACATGGTAAAAGATGTATCTTTCCTGTATCAGTCCTTACTCCCAATGACACAATTTCTAGCCCTGAAGAACAATTGGTGTGTGGACCAATTTCTCGGCTAAAGAGTCACGCTGGTCATTGAGCTTTTCATTATTCAAAAAGATTTTATAACAACGTTTATTCTTATTTATGTTCTGTAGGGTGAAAATACTGTCACAAGACAAATGTCTTCACTCAACTTCAACGGCTACGCCACATTAAAAAGCGTGGCAGAGTGCATGTTGGATGTTACCTTACTCATGTCAAATACAACGCAACTGGTTGGAGTTCTCGAACAAGGGCCTGAATTTAAGTACTACATTCCTCTTATTATCCTGATTAGTCTCTCTCTTTTACTTCAGATTGTGATTTTTTTCCTGCTCGTTTTTAGTGGTAAGTAAACCTATTTCTTTCATTTACTTCTACATATTGAAAGCTGATAACCTCCTTAAAGAACTGGCTGTTTACCAAACCTGACTATGCAAAGATCCTGCAAGATTATTATTAAAGATAAGGTTGTCAACTGCGTGGCAGTTTAGCAATTATGTAATACAGAACCATAGTCCTAGAATTTGTTTTAGGCCTGATTTTACTTGTCAGAGCATATCAACTGGCTATTTATTTTTGTGCCACAAACTAAATTCACTTCAAATCACTGTGCGCAAATTAAAATGAGAAAAGGACTGACTAAATGTACACTCAATCATTACTTTCAAAAAAAGAGACCACTGACAAGCTTTCACCTAATGAATGCAATGAACAGTGGACCCTTTTGATGGTAATGTCTATGGAATTTGGAAGCCATAAGTCTGTTTGTAATGAGGACAAGTGAAGCATTTCCAAGTTTAATTAGTGATAGATCCATAAATAGGTTTTGTTTGTTCCTAAACTAATATATTGTAATAAAGGTTTGGCGAACCTTTGTGTTTTACATCATGAGTTGTGTATATATAGGTCAACATATGTAGTATGTGCAATGTCATGGAAACAGTTGGTGCTTTCGATTGATATTGATTAATATCTATTGCTGCTAATTTTTGTACAGCAAAAACCAATGTGAATGAAGTTGACAACCAGGAAACGTTGAGCAAGTGCAACAAAATTACCATTATCCTCGTGGGGGCCATTCTTCTTATAAACGTAGTCATCACGTCACTTGATACACAGAAGATAAATTCTTGACGATCACAGGAATCCCAACCCCTACATCGTGCAGGTGAACCTAAGGTGCAGCAGAATCTGCAAGATTATAGCAGCATTCCAACCTAACTCTTCCAGATTTTATTTGTTGTTTTGTAATTCACTTTTCAACAATAAATTTTGAATTTTATTTGGCTATGTCCAATTTTGGACTTAGTTTATGAGATTAAGATACACAGCTAATTAACATACAATGACCAGTAGAGATAGTAGGAACTGCAGATGCTGGAGAATCTGAGATAACAAAGTGTAGAGCTGGATGAACACAGCAGGCCAAGCAGCATCAGAGGAGCACGGAGGGTGATGTTTTGGGCCTAGACCCTTCTTCAGAAGGGATAGTGGAGTTTCATTGCCTGAAGTTGACACTTGCTTTGTTCACACTGATCTTTTGACATCAGGGTATGTATTTTCCATTCAGCTTGCTTACTGTTAACAGTTTTTGCTTACGTTATTGATAAGCAATAAAGTAATTGAGCAAAATTGAAATATGCATGAGTGTTTTGCAGCGCAATATAAAGCAAGGTGTAATGTTAAAAGGCAACCAGGATGTTCTACACCTACCCAGATGTGGTTAGAATGAATGTTAAACGAACATCCGAACTGCTAATCAGATTTTACTCGCGTTTCATGTATGATCACACAACGTCTGTTTATTTGTAAATAAATTTCTGCCTTTACCTATTGTTCTGAACAATGGACAAAGAAATTTCACAGTCAAACATATTAAAGCCTGATTGTAACTTGGACAACACAGTATGGAGCTGGAGGTTCACAGCAGGCCCGACAGCATCAGAGGAGCAGGAACGTTGACGTTTCGGGTCAGGACCCTTCTTCAGAAATGGGGAGGGGGAAGGGAGCTCAAATAAATAGAGAAGAGGAGTAGGGCTGGGGAAGGTAGGTGGGATGGTGATAGCTGAGTGCAGGCAGGGAGTGGTGGGGATTAGTCAGTGGGATGGGTGGGGTGGATAGGTGGGAGAGAAGATGGACAGGTTGTGTCAGGTCAAGGAGGCAGGGATGAGAGGGAGGCTTGGACATAGGATAAGGCCGGGGGTGGGGAGATTTTAAAACTGGTGAATTCCATGTTTAGGCCATGGGGCTGTAGGGTCCCAAGGTGGAAAATGAGGTGTTGCTCCTCCAGTTTGTGGGTGGTGTCATTGTGACACTGGTGGAGGCCCAAGATGGACATGTCACCCAGGGAGTGGGAGGGGGACTTAAATGGTTGGCGACCAGCTCATAACATGGCTCATTTACATTGTTGAAATGACATACACAGGCACTCTCCGCAAGTGAAAAGAGCAAGTTCCAGCCGAGCACTTCTTTTTAATTACCCAGAAACCTCGGAAGTAATTGTTCCCTGTTGCTTTCTCTAAAGCAACACCACAGCCAATTGGTTGATTCGTCAAACAATTTCTCCCATTATATAAATTGTTTAAAACTGGCATTTTTCTATTTGTCCTGAAGATTGCTCGATGAAAAGCTTCAGTAATATAGCATGCTTTTCAGCAGTAATCAAGTTCTGTTTTACAAAACAGTTGTTTATGTAATGTATGCCATTTTTTATTCTTTTTATTCTTTCTCTTACCACACATGGACTGCTCATATATTCCATAGGCTGAATTTTACATGCCCTACATTTTCAAACCAGTGGTTGGCTGCATAAAATCCAGCAAGTACCCTTCTTACTGTCTACTTGCTCACTCCGACCTTGCTAAAATTTTATATGGTGGGTGGGTGTCTGATTCAAGTAATGATGAATTAAGGGCCCTATCTATCATCACCAATACTTTATCTGTGGTTGGGGAGAACCATGCCATACAGAACATCTGACAACTTCAAATGGATGGGCTGGCATCAGGCAGTGCAGGAGGATTCTCCTCTGCAAACCCCAAACCCAGTGTAGGCATCCCTTCCTCAACACTCCCTTGTGATCTCTTCACCCTGGCCCTCCAACAACCTCACTCAGGACCCTAATTCAGGATTTATCTACAGTGAAACTGGCATTCCCCACAGTTGATCCAACTTCCAGTCATCCTCTTGATTTCATAAAATCCTCACCCATGGCAATGCCTTCATAATGAACATTTAAACATTGTGAAATATAGAATTCCTGCAAGTCTATCTCAAAAATAAATTTGGTGCAGAGTGTATATTTTGGCAACCTATATTTTATTTTCTTTGCTATGTAATCATTTAGCTAAGAATAACAAAAGTATCTGCATTTATGGTGATTTACTGTAACTGAGAAAATGATAAATGAATAAACAACAGTGAAGTTGTAGGTATTTATGAAACTGGGTGTTGTAGGTGGCCTAGACAGTTATCACAAGTTTTCCATGATTACCATCTCCCTCTTGCTCATCCACACACTGCCTCTTCACCCTGCCCCAAGCACATATATCAATACTACAATGGGTACAACGGATAGTCAGGACTCCACTTGCTGCTAGTAGGTGATTTATGTAAAATGCTGTACACTTGGAAACACTACAACTGTTTAATGTCTGATAGCTCTCCCATTCTTGCAGCAAGTTTTATTTTACTCACTCAGATGAAGAGCATTTGAAGTTTTTGAGGTGGGGTGGAAAAACTGTGTTAAAACCCATGGCACCCCTTAGACAAAAATCCAACCCCCTCCATGTAAACAATATTGCAAGACTCCTTCGGGAAAATAAGAGGTGAGGCTGCCCAGTCATAAAAACTGATACCTCCCACAAACAGAAGAAAAGACCTTCATATGCAAGAAGATAAAAGCCATGTTCGTTACACAGAAACTGAAAAAGCTTCATTGTATTGGTCACACAAAAGCCTTAATAAATACATAGACAAAAACAGACTTTAACACAAGTGGGAAAACACCTGTACACAAAATTTCCAAACGCCTATCACAAAACGTAAATTTCTCCCTCAATTTTTCTTTTCAAGGATTGAAATTTAGGAACTTCCAATGTTAGAGCTTGATAAATTACGGACTGGATAAGCAAATGGTGTACAATGGCAGTTCCATTTTGTTTTATCTATTATCCATCGACCAAGTAGCAGCCTTTTCCATTTTCCAGGGAAGTTTAAAGGGTTGTTGCTGTAACATTCATTTAGCTTCACTTCTTACCCTGTAAATTGCAAAAAAGTCTATTTCAGGGCAGTTAGTTTCAACTCCCAATTGAGCACAGCATAGTTGAAACCTGCTTTGTTCATTGCAAAAAGGTTGGTCCTGAATTGTGAAAGCTTAAATGATGGAATTAGCTGTGGGTTGCCCAACGAATATAAATATAGGACATGGGGCAGAAGTAGGCCATTTGGCTCATTGAGTCTGCTCAGCCATTCAATGAGATCATGGCTGATCTCATAATTCTCAAATCCACTTCCCTGCCTTTTACCCCAGCTCTTGATTCCCTTCTTGGTCCTAAATATACTAAATGATCCAACTTCTACAGAGCTCTGTGGTAAAGAATTCCAGACTCACTACCCTCTAAGAGAAGGAAGTCTTCCTTACTTGTCTTAAATGGATGACTTCTCACTCTGGGGAGTTTTCTGGTTCTAGCCTCCCACAACCTCTTAACAACCACCCTGTCAAGCCTCCTAAGGGTTTTACATGTTTAATAAGACTGCCTCTCATTCTTCTAAACTCCAAACAGTACAGGTTAAAGATACTCAACCTTCATAAGAAAATCCCTCCATACCTAGAATCAACTTTGTGAATCTTTTCAAGACTATCTGTAATGCTACTGTGTCTTAGATAAATTGACCAAAAATGTTCACGGTATTCTAAGAGTGGTCTAAATAGAACCTTGTATAGTTTTAGCAAGACTTCACCATTGTTATATTCCATTCTCTTTCAAATAAAACCCAGTATTCCGTTTGCTTTCCCTGTTACCTGCTGAACTTCCTATTCAGGCCTCATTCCTCACAGATTTTTTACTTGTTTCGGTGAAACTGAAGTATGATGTCATTTAAAATTTGAGTTTGAATTTGAGACCTTGCTGATTTTGAGCCACAGAAAAACTCTTGATACATTGAGATGAATTTTAATTTTAGAGCAGATGATTACTCATTGGGATCTTACCCCCTGCCCCCTTGAAATGACATGCAAACAGGTTCAATGTTCAATTAAAAGAAGAGGTGGGATCTTGAAGACAGAAGACAAATTAGAGGCCAGCTACTTCTCAGTCACTTTTTAAAAGAAGAGAAAGCACTCAGGCCACCATTGTTGGCATTAGCAGCGTGGATGAACTTTTAGAGGCCAGCCTTTTTTTGCAACACCCACCCAGGTAGGCGGGAAGTACCTGTAGACCTGCTTCCAACCAGCAAAACCCATTTCCCACTGCATCAGGAAACTTAAGGCTGACTGGAAAATTCCAGTTGGTCTCCATTACCCATATTTAACAAAATTATTAACAAGCATAGTTATCTGCCCAACATGTGGGGCAGGTGGCTTGAAGGGTGCAGCCTGTGCCTGTGCTAATTAAAATAGCTGAAATTAGTAATGGGAATTTGGAAAATTGACACGTTGGCTGGGCTCCTCCACCTGCTTCTTGACCAAAGCAGGATCTCAAACTCCTCGTTGAGTGATGTTAAGGCAGATTTTGTGGGCAATGTGAAAGAAGGATTTATCCTTCGTCTAACTTGTGCAGTGTTCTGATATATAAATGTCTGAATCCTCAAAGTCATAAAAAAACCCATCTGGAATGTAAATCTTTTTAACATGTTAAAAAAGAACAAGACAAGAACAGGTTTCGTAACAATGAGAAAACTGATGTTTATTGACAAGATGAACTCCAGACTTCATGTCGGCTCTGATGAAGAGTCATCTAGACTCAAAATATTAGCTTGCTTTCTCTCCATGGATGTTGCCTGACCCGCTATGATTTCCAGCATTTTTTGTTTTCAGGACAGATTCCAGCATCTGCAATAGTTTGCTCCTACAGTTAAGGATAAATTGATTTTCAAATGTGGCATCAGTTGTTTTAGCTTAATTTAAAGGATTAATAATTAAAAGAAAGTGATGTTGTTTTGGTAAAACATTGTTCAGTGAGAATCTTGCACGACATAATCTTCTTTACAACTGACCTACAGTGCTAATATGCATAGCTATTGAATATATCAATACAGTGTTAAAAGACCATTTTGTATGAAAGAAAAAGTCTTGCAATGTTTTCTAACTATTGAGTTGCACAAAATGGTATTACAGTCTAGACAGTATACTTTTTCAAAACTTCACTAATTAGTATTAATAGTTTGTTGTTTAACTAATTGGAAGCATATCCCAACTGCTTTTATATTCTTGCTGTAGTACAGTTATACATTATTCTACAGTTTTTACCTGCAGCCTTTAAATTGATTGTTTACATGTGCCTCAGTATTGGTAAAAAGTTGTTATTAAAATTCTCCAAATAAAATAATTTGAGATTAATTGTCATCATTCAGTTTCTCATTGGGTGCTCACAAATCAGTCAAGATTTAGGGCTTTACATATCAGCATCAGCCCTTCATAAACCTGAATGGTCTTTAACTTTGCTGGAAGTAGTTCCATAATTTCAAAGACAAATCCAGTACATATCCAAATTCGGTGTCTAAAATTGTCAACTGTGCATTATCTACTCAATATCATGATAAATTGGTTGCCTGTTTTTACCCAGTTATCTTTTCCCCACCACTCGTAAGGACTGTGTAGAAATATCATCCCACCTTGACTCAAAACAGGAAGAGGAAGCAGTTTTTTTCAACAGAACCCATTCTCTAAATTTCTCTGCTTTAACATCTCTTTTCACCTTTACTTGTCTTCTGAAAATCAAAATTTTTAACCAAGCTTTCAATAATGCTTCTAATTTTTGTCTTCATGGTTCAGGATATTTATCCATATGTTTATTTGGCAAATACGTTGGGCCGTTTATGCTAAATGATGTTATTAAATATATATATGATTGCAAACTGACTATGGAAAATTATGGGTGAGCTAACTATTCATGAATAAATTGAACCCTTGCTGGAAAATGAATCCTGTAAATTCTGAGCAATTGCCTTGGCAAATAAAGTACTCAACGGTAGGTTTCAGCATATTATCAATTTTAAAACATAATAGACAACTCCAAAAGTTTATCTTCAACTACTTCATGGTCATCATTAGAATCTTAATACCAGATTTTTACTAGTTCAAATTCCACCGTGGAAGGATTTGAACCTGGGTTCCTGGAACATTACATGAGTTTCTGGATTAGTAGTCTAGTAACAATATCACTGGACTGTCGCCTCCTCTTTTTAGATACTACAGCACATATGTCTGGTTTCAAAACACAAAAGCATAACAGAAACCAATACTGATAGTAGTATACTCAGAATCCATATGTAAACAGTCAACTCCTCCCAAACTTGCACTGAACCGAGTGATTACTTGGTTTGGTAAAAGCAAAGGGAAGGGGTATTTAAATCCAGAGCTTCAAAATTTTCATTTTTAACCCATGGCTTGACAGCCCAATAGCACAGATTATAATGTTCTTGTTGTATTTTCCCCTTATCTTATCAGTTCCCCTCACCCCTTGACCTTATTTGCTTTTTATACTAGATATAATAGGTACAAACAGATTGAGAATTAAAATCTTCATTCTTCTGGTGAATTAAATTAGTTGGTGCCATTCAAAACAACCAACAAGGTAATTGATGACAACTGTTGTTATCACATCCCTAATTAAGTATAGATAAGCATATTGTCTTACTCTGTTCAATGTGATCCAACCCCAAACCCAATTATCTCTGTCAGTCCACCCTCAGAACATGATGAAAATTGATTTTTGGAGTTGTATGGCACTCAAATGATGTGATAACTAAAATTCAACATTAACATATCAAGGTTAACTTTGCACAAATATAGGTCTTGATGGTCTAGCTGAGTAAATAATTAACAAACTAATATTGGCTTTGGATTATTATAATGAACTAAAGCAATTCTGCACAGTTTTTAATTTTGTTTTGAGTAGGATCTAAGAGGGAAGGCAGTGTTTGCCTGGTATAGGACATTGTTATGAACTAGGCCCCAGGCAAAGTTCCCCAATTTTTTTATTGTTCTCGATGTGATAACATAAATCATCGAGCTCTGGAATGAGGAGGGATGAACTGCATCTTCTTTATTTGCCTACTTCTTGGTTGCTTGCAAAAAATTCATTTAAAAAGGATCCCATCCCTGTGGATACCTTTCTCTCATACCAAATTAATTTATGTTTTAAAAGTAGCCAATTTAACCATGCCATCCTAAGTTGCAAAAGTGTTAGTTTATTACTTATCAAACGTGGGAAGAAATATTACACAACACACATGGTTTAGGAATAAAAACTGAGTCCAAAAAAACCTAAGAGATAAATTGTCCCTAAGTCACTCACAAAGAGTGGATACCAGTACTTTTCAGATGTTAAAGTGGAAGGTACTGGTGGCATTGGCATTGATAGTCGAGCAGACAATTTTGAGATTCTTAGTTTTGAAAGTTGCTTGAAGTTGGATTCCAGTTCAGAGCCAATCACATTGCTGTAGGGCTGGAGTCACATGTAGGCCAGACCAAGTAAGGAAGGACATCAATGAACCTGATTGGTTTCTCCCTAACAATTGACAACTGTTTCATGATCATTAGATTCTTAATTCCAGATTTGTATTGAATTCAGATTCATCCATGGCAAGATTTGATCTCAGGTTCCCCACAGCATTACATGGGTTTCTGGATGAATAGTCTAGTGACAATAACACTAGTCCGTCACCTCCTCTTTTTCTGTATTGACTAGTCGGATTAGGGGTTCATTGTGGGCCTTACATATGTCTCCCTTCAATTCATTTCTGCCACTGTCCTTTGGCAGTAACTGAACAGTCTGGTATCTGCTTTATCCCTTTTTCAGTATGGTATTGCTTTGTCATGCTAACATGAAGAACCTTTGCATTTCCCCTCTGACCTGAGGTCTGAATCATATAATCCGTTTCCTCAAGCTTCTTGGCTACTCTATATTTGTCACTGGACTGGGATTTTAAGGGTTCACCTGATGTTAATAGGAGCTCTAACACATTGTCTCCTGCCTTAAAGATTTGGATTCTGGCATGTTTGTCTGCCTATCTCATCATCAATGTCTGGGGGATTTTCAAGAGTTTGTAGGCCACTCATAGGGTTGTAAGTGTCACTTTTGCAACTATGGCCTGGAGTCTAACATTTAAGACTGAGAGGAGGATTTTTTTTTCTCTCAGAGCGTTGTGAGTCTTTGGAACTCCTCGGCACAGAAAACTTGTGTATATATATAAGGCTGAGAGAGATACATTTTTGATCAGTAGGAAAATCAAGGGTGATGGGGGAAATGCAGGAAAATGGACATGAGGAATGTCAGAGCAGTCACAATTGTATTGAACGATAGGTAGGTCTCGGGGGTGGGGGGGGGGGATTGTGGTTGTGGTGGTGGGGTTGCCAAATCACCTACTCCTGTTCCTATTTCTTATGGCCCTTTGGAGACTTCCTCCTTCTGTTCTATAAATCTCTCCTTAATTATTTCAGAGGCCCTTGCATTTGGTGCCGTGTAAAACAACTCAGATGGAGCAAAACTGATAAATTTATTGGGTGGGTCCTGGTGGCAAATGAAGAAAACACAGTCAAGGCAGTCTTAACCTTATGCCCTGACTATTGTTTTTCAGGTCTGCTGTCTCCATTCTAGCACCCTACGACTGCAGGTGATACTCAAAACTTGAACTGGATTATGCACTTTGATGTCCTTGAATAGTTTAGACATGATTTTTTTTTCCTAATCTAACTGGATTTCAGTTGGCAGACCATGTTGGGTAAAGAATTGGATCAATTGTCACTAATATTTTGGCACATATGGCTCTCAGAGAAGCAGCCACTGGGAAGTTGGTAGCCATGTACATGATCATAAGGATATATTGGAAACCTCCTTTACTTTTGGACAGCAGTGATATAGACCACTAATACCTTGCTGATTGGTTCACCAAAAATTGGCACAGGAATCATAGGTGCAGGTCTAATTGCAGGTAAGAGTTTTCCCACAACCTGCCAGGTGTGTCAGGCTCTAAAAAGCCTTATGGAGTTGGGACCAGTAAAAATTCCAGCTGACTGGATTTTACATTCAGTGATGTTAGAATTTTGTGAGTAAGTCGCAATGTTTCCCTACAGCATCTTGACAGCATCACTACATGGTGGATCAATATCCATTCCTCATTTGCAGGTATGCGAGGGGGTCTCTGTTTACTCATTAGCACCCCATTTTTAATGTGATAGCATTCAGGGATTGTTTCTGCCTCAGTTTCAATATGAACAGTCTGAGCTAGTGTTAACATTGAGTCAGTTGGTTTGGCCGCTACCAATTTCTATTTATTACCTTTTTGAGGTCTTCTATTCTTCTGAAGAAGGTTTCAGATAATAAGATCGAAGGATCTTTTGTTTGCAATTCTGTCTCAGTCTCAGTTAGCTAAGCTTGTCTGTCCATAGACTGCATGACCACACTGTGAGGGAAAATGTCAGACATTTTCTCCTGCAGTAGTTAAGCTCTCTGCAGGCTTCTTGGAGGCCCCTGGGGATGCTACTACCTTTGATATCAAAGAGTAGGTTAACCCTGTCCATCGGCAAAGTTGGAATCATTTCCATGGTCACTGATCCCAACACATGCTAGCAGTCCAAATGCAGCCGTTAGAGGGGAATGTGGATACACCCTCCTTCAATATCTTTTGCCAGCAGTAGAGTTTGACTGGTCCTGGTATCCCCCAGTTATCATGACAGAATTGCTTGCCTCACCCTGGGGAATTGTGGCCATCCTTCCTTTACGTACAAAATCCTAGTTACTCTCAAGGATTTGTTCAACCCCATCGACACTCTCAGGTTCACACCTGCAGTCAAACCTATAGCCTAGTCGACTATGCTGTCTGACTGACTCTCATTCTCTATTTGGAGTGTACGTAATGTGATAAACCCCACTGGTTTTTGGGCAGTTCAAACACACCAATATCTTGGCCTCACCTCATTAAGCACCCTCCCTGAGGAGGGCTTCAAGAATTTCCATTTCTCCCATGGGTCTCAGGTTCCTATCACTATCCCCACCTATATCCTTTCTAGTTGATTACAGTGACTAGAGGAGGGGTTCTTAAGAAACTGAGGTTGTGGACCAAATTAATGATCAACCAAAAACTCTCTGTTCCCATAGGTGCATTATTATATGGAAGGAGTGGAACTTTTAAACTCCTCAAGGATAATTATTTCCTGCAGATTTTCGTAAATGTTTTCTGTATTAAGTACACATACCCACTGGTCAAAAGCAAGCTGCTTAAGTCCTCCAAATTCCAGGTACGTCTGGTTAGGCCATTTCCCGAGGGTATGGATTTTTTGACAGCATACTTCTGTAACTAACTTGTATGGACTTAAAATAGGTCTCTTTACTCTCAGTTGCACTTTGCTCAGGCAAGAGAGTGTAAACCCAATGAGTTTTTCCAGAAAGCTTACTCTGCATTAAGAATGACTAAAGTTGAGCTGACCGCTTGAACTACTGTTCTATCTGATGGAAAGAGATAAAGCAGGCTTCCACCTTTGCCTCATGGAACCAAGGAAATAACAGCAAAGCAAGTTGTCTCAATCCTTAAGTCAGAACCAGTGGTATCTTCTTGGATTTCTGCTCCTCAGCTTGGGAACTCATAATTCAAAACTCCCTTCCCTGATGTTATTCCTGTCTGAAATTCTCTCTCTTCTCTCTTTGCTCTTACCTTTCCCTCCCTTTCCCCTTCTTCTTTTTTTCTTGAAATACTAATTTCTGCTGCTCCAATTTTAATTTCTTGGCCATTAGTCTACCTGTTTCATTGTCTTTAGTTTCCATCAGTAAACTAGAGGCCACCCCTTTTAAAATTTTGAGTTTCATAGAAGTTTGGAACAGGAGGAGGCCATTAGGCCTTTCCTAGCTTTCAAACGAATTTCTAATCCTAAGTACCTTGCTAAATTTTTTAACTGTTTGAGAACATTTAAATCTTTGAAAATAACTTCCCATAATTCTATAAGGAATAGATTGGCACTGAATTTTTATTAAGCAGTACAAACTCAAGGAAGTCTTTTGCAGATTTTTAATAAAAATATTGGCTTGAATTTTCGAAGTGACAATTTACCCATTCTAATTCTTTTGTCTTCGGGTTCAAATTATGCATTCAAGCTCCAAATTTGTTGTGACCAGTTCCCAGAGTTCCCCAATTTGTTACAGTTTCTGATGGTGATAACCCCAAATCATTAAGCTCCCAGGTGAGAAGAGATAAACTGGCTCCTCTTCTTTGTTCATCCACCTCAGTCACAACAAGATTAATTTAAAAAGGAGCCCTTCCCTTATGGATGCCATTCTCCCAGATCAACTAAATTTATGTTTTAAAAGTAGCTGAGTTAACCAGGCTTTCTTGATTTACCAAAAAAATGACCCTAATAATTACTAAACATGAGAAGAAGTAATAATGCTATGTACTTACACAGAGTTTTAATAAGAACGGATTCCAAAAAAAGTGATAAAAAGTAAAAAAGATTTATGAATCAGTCTTTGAGTTATTTGTGAAGTGTAGATACTAGAATATTGGGGTCATTATAATGGATGGTACAGGTAGTGTTAACATTGGTAGTTCAGCAGAAGTTTTTGAGATTCTTGACTTTATAGATTGATTGAAATTCTTTTGTCCTGGTTCATTTCAGCAAGGATGGCTGGCAGCACTCAGACTGCGTCACTTCTCCATTTCTTTATCTGCAACGCAAAGGTGTGTAATTACTGTTCTTGAACTATGACCTTCACATCACACTAGTCCACATGAGTAAGACAGGTCACTAACACACAGATCGGCCATTGTAGTCAGTTTTTAACCCATTTTTTCAAATGTCCCTGGAAAGATAAAACACAAACATGTTTGCAGCAAATGTCTTACTGCTAAAATGGATTTGGGTAGTCAGCCTCTCATTATATTCCATGGGTTCATATGGGACTCTGCCAGACAGTTACTGAATTTACATTTGCAGTCATCTTTTGGTTGTAACGTGTTTTTCTTTAAAGTTCAATATGTCCATAAGTATATTGGGGTTCTGATTTGTCATCACAATAACATTGTATTCTGGAATATTTTATGATAAAGTCATACAGTCATACAACACAGAAACAGACCTTTCAGTCCAACTCATCTGCACCAACCAATCATCCCAATCTGATTTAGTCCCATTTTCCAGCATTTGGCCAATATCCCTCTAAACCCTTCCTATTCATATAACCTTTTAAATGTTGGAATTGTACCCACCTCCACCACTTCCTCTGGCAATTCGTTCCATGCACGCACCACCTTCTGCATAAAAGGTTGCCTCTCAGGTCCTTTTTAAATCTGTCCCCTCTCACCTTAAACCTATGTCCTTTAGTTTTGGACTCCCCACCCTAGGAAAAAGACCTTGGCTACTGACCCTATCCATGCTTCCTGTGATTTTATAAACCTCTATAAGGTCATCCCTTAGCCTTCGATGCTCCAGGGGTAAAAAAGCCCCAGCCTATTCAGCCTCTCCATATAATTGAAGCCCTCCAGTCCTGGCAACATCCTCGTAAATCTTTTCTGCACCCTCTCAGGTTTAACAACATCCTTCCAAAAGAAGAATGACCAGAATTGTATGCAGTATTCTAAATGTGGCCTTACCAATGTCCTGTACTGCCACAACATGACATCCCAACTCATATACTCAATGTACTTTATAATGAAGGCAAGCATGCTAAATGCCTTCTTCAGCATCCTGTCTACCTGCAACTCCACTTTGAAGGAACTATGCACCTACATCCCTAGATGTCCTTGTTCGGCAATGTTCCTCAGGGCCCTACCATTAGTTGTATAGGTCCTGCCCTAACACTTCACATTTATCTAAATTAAAATCCATCTGTCAATCCTCGGCCCAATGGCCAATCTGATCAAGATCCCGTTGTACTCTGAGATAATCTTCTTAATTGGAAACGACACCAACAATGTTGGTACCATCTGCAAACTTGCAAACCATACCTCCTATATTCACATCCAAACCATTTATATAAAATGACAAAAAACGGTGGACCCAGCGCTGATCTTGGTGACACTCTGCAGGTCAAGGACCTCTAGTCTGAAAAGTAACCCTCTACCACCATTTTCTGTCTTCTTCCTTCGAGCCAATTTGTATCCAATTGGTTAGCTGCCCCTGGACCTCATGTGACCTAACCTTATTAACCAGTCTACCATGAAAACCTTGTCAAGTTCTTTGCTGAAGTCCATATAGACAACATCTATTGCCTCTGGTTGGTTTCAGCCCATTTCCAACTTCTAACAGGACAGAGACCCCCATGACCTTACCAGGGCATCATTGCCCAATTTCTAGCCTTTTCTCTGGGTCAGGGGCAAAACATCCCACTTCTTTACATTCATTTGTGGAAAAACCCCACCAGTCATTAATGGCAACTTTGCTCATGTAGCAATAACCTGTCTTCCTATACACATATACACAGCCTGTTGTTACACCCAAACATCATGAAGTTTTTGGGATGGACCGTCAAAACATCTTCTTCACATTTGCCAGCCTCTGGGTGGGCAAACCACATAAAACTGGGATATGTGTATTCTTGCCTAATTAATGCTTCTGACTATCACCTCCTGGCGACACAGCCAACAAGGTAGAGACCAACAGGCTATATGTCATTATCCGGGAGCGGGGATTAAGGTGGTATCTGTTATTATCCTTATGTAATATTTGACCAAGTTAAGATACCTCACCACCCTTCCCCATCTGTGGAGATTTTTTTCTAACTCTGCCTCGTCTTGGCCCACACTCAGCCAAGTCCCTCTCAAAATTTGTTTTTATTTAATTCCCCCAATTCCATTTTTGCCAGTTAATTGTATGTCAGGCCTCACTTCAGGCCTGAAATTTGTTAACATAAAAGCAGGTCAGGGCTTTGAGGTCCAGATGATTAAAATTTCGATGATGAGAAATGTCCAAAGGAAGAAAATGATGATATAGCTATCTATTGTACTGTACAGTGCTACAGCCCTGTATACCTAGGATGGACTGGCAGATTTGGACTACAGTGGTAGCAGAGGTTTATGGCAATATTCTTCTATGATCAGGATCGATGCATAAGGCACCAGGGCTGGAATGTCATTGTCGTGCTGTGTGTGTGTGTGTGTAAATTGGGCCCCCTGCCTTAGGTGGTCTGGCTGCTGGGGCCTTGCTTGTCTCTCACCACATCTCATAAAAGAAACATTCAAACATGCTACTCACTAAGAGTCCTGCAATTTACGATATGCTTTACCCTTAACTTTCATAAATAGTTTTGTTGGACTTAATGATTAAAAAGAAATGGTTTTCATCAATTTCATCATTAAATTAAAGAACACAGTGGGAGCAGCAGTCTGAAGTGTATTTATTTCATTGAAAAGAGTATACCAGGTAAGACAGATGAGCTTAGAGCTATGATGTTGCAGCCATTTCAGAAACTTAGTTGAGAGAAGTACAGGACTGGCAGTTCAATGTTACAGGGTTGAAATGTTTCAGGTATGATAGACAAGGACGTAAAAAGGACAGGGGAACTGCATTATGGAATAAGGAGAATGTCACAGCTGCATTAAAAGAAGACATAGTGGAGGGCTTTTCCAGCAAGACCACATGGGTAGAATTCAAAAATATGAGAAGTGCGATCACTACAATGGGCTTATACTATAGGCCTCCCAATAGAGGAACAGATAAGTAAGTAGATCATTGAAAGATGTAAAAACAACAGGATTGTGGTAGAGGGTGATTTTAACGTTCCCAATGTTGATAGTGACTCTTTAGTGCCAAGAGTTAGATAGGGCAGAATTTGTTAGGTGCATCTTGGAGGGTTTCTCGAAACAATATGTAGATAGTCCTTAAGACTATAAGATCATAAGACACAGGAGCAGAAATTATTTCATTCAGCCCAGCGAGTCTGCTCTGCCATTCAATCATGGCTGATAAGTTTCTCAACACCATTCTCCACTTTCTCCCCGCAGCCCTTGATCCCCTTGACAATCAAGAACCTATCTATCTCCGTCTTAAATATATTCAATGACCTGACCTCCACAGCTTTCTGTGGCAGTGAATTCCATAGATTCACCATTCTCTGGCTGAAGAAATTTCTCCTTATCTCCGTTCTAATAAGTCTTCCCTTTACTCTAAGGCAGTGCCCTCGGGTCCTAATCTCTCCGACCAATGGAAACATCTTCCAAACATCCACTTTATCCAGGCCATTTAGTATTCTAAGTTTCAATTAGATTCCCCCCTCATCCTTCTAAACTCCATCAAGTATAGACCCAGAGTCCTCAAACATTCCTCATATGTTAAGCTTTTCATTGCTGGGATCATTCTTGTGAACCTCCTCTGAATCCGCTCCAGGGCCAGTACATCTTTCCTGAGATATGGGGCCTAAAACTGCGCACCATACTCCAAATGTGGCTTGACCGGAGCCTTGTACAGCCTCAGAAGTACATCCCTGCTTTTATATTCAAGTTTTCTCAAAATAAATGCCAAAGTTTAATTTGCCTTCCTAACTCCTGACTCAACCTGCAAGCTTACCTTGACAGAATCCCAGACTAGAACTCCCAAGTCTCTTTGCACTTCAGACTTCTAAATTGTCTTCCCATTTAGAAAATAGTCCATGTTTTAATTCTTCTTACCAAAGTGCATGACCTCACACTTTCCCAAGTTATATTCCATCTGTCACTTCTTTGCCCACTCTCCCAATCTGTCCAAATCTTTCTGCAGCCTCCCCGCCTCCTCAATACTACCTGTTCCTCTACCTATTTTTGTATTGTCTGCAAACTTAGCTAGAATGCCTTCAGTTCCTTCATCTAGATCATTAATGTATAAAGTGAAAAGTTGTGCTCCCAACATTGACCCTTGTGGAACACCACTTTGTCACCGGCTGCCATCCTGAGATAAACCCTTTTAACCACACTCTCTTGTCCAACCAGAGAAGGGGCTGTATTTGACCTTGTGTTGGGGAATGAGCCTGGCCAGATGATCAAAGTTTTAGTGACACGACATTTTGTGAACAGTGAACATAAATCTGCAAGTTTTAAGTTAGTTATGGACAAGGATAAGACTGGTCATCAGGTAAAAGTGCTGAAGTGGGGAAAGCTAATTACAACAGCGTTAGGCATGAACTGGAGAATTTAAAATGGGAGTAGCTGTTTGAGGGTAAATCCATATGTGGCATGTCAGTGTCTTTTAAAGGCCAGTTGATCAGAGCTCAGGACCAGCATGTTCTTGTAAGGATGAAAGAAAAATGGCAAGATGCAGGAATCTTGGATGTCAAGATATATTGAAAGTTTGGTCAAAAAGAAAAGGAAATGTATGGAAGATTTAGGAAACTGAAATCAAACAAGGCCATGGAGGAATATAAAGGAATCAGTAAAGAATTTAAACAAGAAATTAGTAGAGCTAAAAGGGGCCATAAAATGTCCTGTGCCAGTAGGATTAAGGAGAATTCTAAGGCATTTTATATGTATATTCAGCGCAAGAGGGAAGGTAGGGAAAGAGTACATCCGCTCAAGGTCAAAGGAGGGAATTTATGTATAGAGACAGAGGAAGTGGGTGAGGCCCTTAATGAGTATTTTGCATTAGTATTCATAAAAGAGAAGGACATGGATGATGGCAACATTAGGGAGGGATATGTTGATATTCTAAGACCTGTCAATATTAAGCAGGGGAAGATGTTGGGTGTCTTGAAAAAGGTGTCAGGTAAATAAGTTCCCAGGGCCTGATGAGATCTACCTCAAAATACTGAAAGAGGCACGGGAACAGATTGATAGGGTCTTGACAGAGATCTTTGTGTCTTCTTTAGCCATAGGTGAGGTCCCAGGAGACTCTAGAATAGCCAATGTTGTTCCTTTGTTTAAGAAGGGCAACAGGATAATCCAGGAAATTGTAGGTCAGTGAGCCTTGCATAAGTGGTAGGGAAATTACTGGAGAACGTTCTTAGGGACAGGTTTTATTCGCTTCGGAAATGAATGGATTTATACTGGAGAGTCAGAGGAATTTCAGCAGGGGAGGTCTTGTTTTCATAAATTTTATTGAGCTTTTTGAGGAAATAAAAAGATGATTGATGAAGATAGGGCAGTGGATGTTGTCCATATGGGCTTTACTAAAGCATTTGACAAGGTCGCTCATAGTCGGCTGCTCTAGAAGATTAAGTCACATGGGATCCACGATGAGTTCTTTAGATGGATACAAAATTGGCTTGGTCAAAGAAAACAGAGGGTAGTTGTGGAGGGATTTATTATGACTGGAGATCTGTGACCAATGGTGTTCCACAGAGCCCAATGAGTAAAGAGGCACAGAGTTATACAGCACAGAAGCAGAACCTTCAGTCCAATTCGTCCGAGCTGACCAGATATCCTAAACTGATCTTGTCCTATTTGTCAGCATTTGCTGGGACTTATGTGTTTGCAAATGATGTGGATGATAATGTAGGCAGTCTGATTTGTATGTTTGCAGAGAAAAATATTAGGAGAGTTGTGGATTGTGAAGAAGGTTGTCATAGGATACAGCAGGAAATAAGTCAGTTGAAAAGTTGGGTGGAGAAATGGCAGTTGGCATTCAATCAAGACAGGTTTGCAGTGATGCATTTTGATAGGTCAATTGCAAGAGGAAAGTATACCATATATGGCAGGACCCTTCACATCATTGATGTACGGAGGGATCTTGGGTCCACATCCATAGCTACCAGAATGCGGCAACACAAGCGGATCAGATGTTAAAGAAGGTGTATGGCATGCTTGCTTTCATTAGTTAGGGCATTGAGTATAAAAGTTGCCAAGTCATGTGCCGCTGTATAAAATCTTAATTAGGCCACACTGGAGTATTGTGTATAGTTGTGGTTGCTACTCTATAGTGAGGATAGGGATGCATTGGTGGGGATACAAAAGAGGTTTAGCAGGATGTTGCCTGGATTGGTGTGTATTGGGTTTAAGGAGAGGTTGGACAAACTTGGATTGTTTTCACTACAGCATTGGAGGCTGAGGGACAATGTAAAATTATGAGAAGCATGGATAGGGTAAATGATCAGAGTCTTTTTCCAGGTTGGAAATGTCAAATACTAGGGGGCGTAGGTGTAAGGCAATGGGGGAAAGGTTAAAGGACATGTGCAAGGCAAGTTTTTTTACGCAGAAGGTGACAGGTGCCCAGATCACACTACCAGAGAAGGCAATAGAAACAGATAAAAACATTTAAGAGGCATTTAGACAGACACACAAACAGGGAGGGAGTAGAGGAAATGGACTATGTGCAGGCAGATTGAATTGGTTTAGAATGGCACCATGATCAGCACAACCATGTGGGCTGAAGGGCCTGTTTTTGTGTTGCTGTATTGCTGTTCTATGTTTTAGAAGGTTATATTTACATAATTCCATCAAAATAGAAAAATATCTCAAGGTATTTTATAAAGGGGAAGAAAAATGGTTACTTAAGCAAATAAGAGATGATGATAAGTAACTAAAAGTTTGGTCAAAGATATGGGCATTAAGAAAGATGCGGCACATGAAATGGCAGTGAGGCTATAGAGAAGAGGATGAGTGCTTACACTGCTGAGGGTATACATATCAATGTTAGAGCAAAGGGAAGGATATTTATAAGAAATCAGAGAGAGCCGATCGCCAAGTCTGGTGTTGAGAGTGCTTTCTTGGCCACCCCTTTAATAGGTGCAGCTGCCCTTTAGTTACATCAGAAATGCCCGGTTTTCAGACTCCCTCCCTAAAAATTGCAGTCATAGGGTAACACAGGTTGCATACTTGCGTCCTGATAATGAGAAGCAACATAAATGTTATTTGCTACCTCGGAGTCACAGATAGTACAAATTAGGTTCGTTCTCCCCAGGTACTCATTTTTAGGCATGATCTAATTTCTAGATTGTTGACCTTTGAATGGGATATTAACAAGACATCTATCTGGTCTCTCACAGATATAAAATAACCTGAGGGTACCAAATGAAAAAGTGCATGGAAATTTTCCTTGTGCCCTAGCCAACTCACACTTTAATTTTTTTTTGTAGACTTCAGTTTTGTTTAAATGTGTGGGCCCCTAAATAATTTTTGGTGGTTGTGTAACTTTTGCCTGGTTCATGGAAGCAGCTGGCCATTTAAATCACTGACTGTCTCCACACCTGGGAAATTTTGGTAATGCAGGAATGTGAGCCTGTACAGCAGACCTGGTAAAAGCAGATGAACTTTGTGCATTTCTTCAGATAGCCAGAGTACTCCTTTGGAAAGGTAAGACACCCCTTTGGATACGGTCTCAGGATACCTTTGTGGGACAGCAGGTGACCTTAGAAAAAGTTAGGTACCCTTTGGATGAAGTAAGGCATCCTTTGGAGGAGGTAAAGTGGCCTTTGGAATGGTTAAAAGAAAGCATGTATAAAGTGCATGATCTTCAAATTCATCGGAACTGTCAACAGACCTGTCAAAATCAATTGTCAAAAGAAACTGTATGGAGGCCCCCCCACTACTCTGATTAAAAATTTGACTTTCTGGATCACTTTTTTATGAGTTAGGTTTGCGGAGCTGGGAAATGTTCTGATTTTGTGCTCCTGAACCAGGATCAAATGTTCAGGTCTAGATCTCCCATATTAAACAGTTTTCATAAGAGATTGTTAAGGTGATAGCAACCTAGTTTTGGTGGAGTGGAACATTATTGGATTGTTATGTGAAACAACTAGTTAGGTAAGAGCAGCAAACTTAAACAAAAGTATGATCGAGATTTTCTCAAATTTAACCCAAAGAGCAAGGACAGAGCAAATTCCAATATAAATAAAAAGAAAAAAGGCTATTATGATGCTTACTTGTTCCAATTAATGCTCACTTATGCTTGCACCATTCAATAGGCCCCATTAGACAATGGGTGAGCTTCTGCTGGAAATAATCAGCAGGTTTGGCAGTATCTGTGGGAAGAGAAACAAAGGGTGGAATTTTTGTTCCCTTGAGCAGTGCGGGCAATGGCAAGAAAATTAGGAAAATACAGTGAAAATTAGAAAATTAGAATCTAGAGTTGAGGAATGTTGAGAAAAAATGCTCAGATTTTCTCCTTAAGGCTTAAATGGCAAATTATGAAATTTGCTAATAAACAGTGACAAACTTACTTCCATCATTTGCAACTCATTTCTTTTGTTTTAGTTTTACTATAATACCTTTAGTTTTCTTTCTACTAACTTACCTTCTGGAGAGAAGTAGCAGTGGCATCGAGCCCTTTGAATTTGGCGGTTGGCTAGATGTCCGAAGTGAGGCAGTGGCTGGGGGCCTGACATGGGTGTCTCGGTGAGTTCTCAATGCCTGGTGTATGGACTAAAGGCGAGGTTGAGGCCCGGCGCAGATGGCGCCTGGATCGGGGCTTTGGCAGTCTGATGCGTGGCAGCGGCTGAAGGCCTAGATCGGGACTTTGCTGGTCTGAGTTTCTAGGAGGGAGCTCAACGCAGCAATAAATGTTCCCTTGACATCTGCAGCGACAATGAGAGCAGGGGAGATTGAGGTGGTGTCGGGAAAGTGTGCCAAAGCGGATGAGATTGAGCCCTTGTCGGAAGTGCAATCCCAGCACACCTAAGCACTTAAGAAAGACTGAAATGGTTGAACTTGTAACTTTATTTTTTCGTTTTTCAACTTTATACTAAGAAGGACTGTAATGTTTAACTTTTAACTTTTTTATGCTATACTATAAGTGACTGTAATTTTTAACTTTGTTTCTTATTTCTTTCTACCTTGTTCTTAAGTTTTTGTATGTAAGCACTTGCACCTAAGATGACACGTCATGTGAAGACATTGAAAACTTTTCACTGTACTTTTGTACTTGAGTGCACGTGACAGTAAAGTCTAAATTAAAGTTAAGTCATTAATTGCTCAACTCACCTCACTTCTATGCAGCTTCCAGTTCTCTTTTTCTTCCTTGAGAAACTAGATGGTGCCAATCCCACCATGAATTTCAGAATGGTTACTTGATGATAGCAGCTAATTGTTTGCTTCTTCAGATTTTCATCCAACTCTGTCTTCACCACAAGATCCTTGCAATGTCCATCAACAGCTTCCTCCTCCCTTTATCAATGCAAGTTGGCAAGAGCAAACTGGAAGTCTCACCATATCATCAGGCCTGCTCTTGGCCCAAATCAGACTCCACTTCAGACCTTCAGGACTTCATTTTTTTTCTTCTGTAACTTGCATGTTTCTGCCAAGTCGCTTTGCACACAGGAACACACACAAATCTAATGCATCTACACAGGATGCATCTTGTGGTCCTTAATTCCTTAGCCCTTATTCACTTTGCCCTTACTGGACACTTTCAGCCTCTATGGCTTGAATTGCTTTTTAGTGCACAGGCTCTTCCGTGCTTAGTTACAGCACATTAGCTTCTGTGGCTTGCTTAACTTTGTAGCACAGAGAGACAGGCTTGTCACTATACTACCATGCCACATTATTATCATACCTACAGCATATGTCAGCAGCTTACATGGCAAACACAGTGTATATGCTTCAATGGCATGTCTGAAAGTCAAAGGGGTCTAATCTTTAGTCAGGTCAAGGGGGACCACAGTCCGTCAATGGATTTGTCCGACTTCAGTCCAGTATTAAAAAATTCCTAACTCCAGACTAGGTTTTCCCTAAGGAAAAAGGCTCCTCTGAGATGCTGTGAATCATGTCATCTATCAATGGTCTTGATTCTATGAACACTAACCTAGCAAGTTGTAAAAATTTCTTATGCTGTACAGGTTTTACTGGACTATTCCTGACACACAATGGGAACATGTTTCCTGAAATTGTGCAGTTCTAGCATAGGGAGATGCCTATGAATGTAGGAGGTACCATCAGTAAGTTCACACAGAGATTCATGCAGCATGGAAACAGACCCTTCGGTCCTGTTAGTCCATGCGACCATATTACCAAACTAAACTTGCCTGTATTTGACCCAAATCCCTCCAAACCTTTCCTGTTCATGTACCTACCCAAATGTCTTTACGATATAACAGTGAATTGTTCAGTTTTAACAATGCACAACCCTAGCCAATGCATTACAGTAGAATTTTAAAAAGATGTGTAGGAGCACAACTGGACCAATAATATGGATTACACAACTGAGGAATGCGACAGATTGAGGAAGCACAGTTCATGGAGATCGTTTTGACACCTTGACCTTGTACCAAACTACTACCAGAAAGCGATGTTCAAGTCCAATGTAGAAAAGTAAGCTGTCAACTTGGATTCAACTGGTTCACATAGAGAATAAGTAAGTGTTTGGAGAAGAGATATCAGGCAGGGAGCATCAGGAAATCAGAGAAAGATCTGGAACATTTCTGATGAAATAAGTGATTGAGGAATTTGAGATAGGATTGGTTATTTCAAAAGAAACTTTATAACACAGAAATTGGTAGTGTGGTAAACAGCAAGGAGGAAAGCTTTAGACTACAGGATGATATAGAAAGGATGGTCAAATGGGCAGAACAGTGGCAAATAGAATTTAATCCTGAAAAGTGTGAGGACGAACATAGCAAGGGAGTACATGTTTAAAGATAGGATCCTTGGAAGTACAAAGGGTCAGCGGGACCCTGTTATGCATATCAATAGATTTTTGACGGCAGCACGAATGGCAGACAAGATGGTTAAGAAGGCACATGGGCTACTTGCATTTATTAGTTGAGGCACTGAACACAAGAGCAAGGAGGTTATAATGGAGCTGTATATAACATTAGTTAGGCTACAACTAGAGTATTTTGTGCAGTTCTACTCACCACATAATAAGAAGGACGTGATTACACTAGACAGAGTGCAGAAGAGATTCACTGGAATGTTCCTTGGGCTGGAGTGATTTAGCTTTGAAGAGTTATTAAATAGGCTGGGATTGTTTCCCTCAGGGCAGAGAAGGTTGAGGAGGATGCACCTGTCTGAGGTGTTCAAAATTCTGAGAAGCTTAGATAGGGTAAATAGGGACAAACTGTTCCCCTCAGTATTGGGGACAATAACCAGGGGCATCATATTAAGGTCAGGAGCTGGAGATTTAGAAGGGATTTGAGGAAATATTTCTTCACCAGAGAGTTGTTGGTATCTCGAAGCCTCTTTTTAAAGAATGGTAGAAGTGGGAACCCTCAAGACATTTAAGGACTATTTAGGTTAGCACTTTAAATGCCATGGCATACAATGCTACAGGCCAGATGTTGTAAATGGAATTAGAATGGATAAAAGTTTGACAACCAGCGTGGACATGATGAGCTAAAGGGCCTCTTCCCATGCTTAAAAATTTTGCGACCATGAGACGATGAAGGTAAAAAACACAAATGTATCACTGCCACTGATCCTGGAGAGTTCCTGTATGTCATATTTAAATTGGAAAAGCACAGCAGTAGGTTGACAGGATTTTAAGACTATGTAAGGTGATGGAAAGAAAATTAACCAAAGCATGCTGGTGATGTCCAACCAATTTCACATTTGACTTTTACCGTAATCTGCTGTTTGAGTGATGCAGCTGTTTATAGAGATGAACGGCTGATCAAATTGCAACCTCTGCTTGAAACTTGCAGTCTTAAGGCTTGAGAAGAATATATTTATGTGGTGTGGGTAGTCACAATGTTGAACCTTTTTACATATTGCAGTGATTGTAACAAGATCAGCCAGGTGGACCTCATAGAATGTGAGGTCCCTGCTGTTTACTTCGTCCAATCATGGAGCCCTAGCTGACAGATAAGAACAGGAGTGTCGGACATCCTGTCCACTCTGACAGCTGGATCTGATGAAGTTGGATCAGTGTCAAGGACTCTCCATGTGTAAATGAAGGGAGACTTGGTATCAGCATACTAACCTCTATGGAATTATTTCATAAAATGCACCATTTTGAAGTGGGATTGATTGTTAACTGCACTTCATATTGGGTGATTTATCTGATTTTCTGTCTTCACATACATGTACAAATTTGTTGCTTTTTTATAAATTATGTGACAGGAGTCACTCTGTCCCAGTTCCATATTAACTAAGTGAAACAAAAATAAATATATAGGTTTCGTTGTATAAACAAGTTCTAAACTGAAAGAGCACTTTTGGGACAGTGGAAGTTTTAATTCACGATGTGGACACGCCGGTATTGTATTAGGATGGACGAGATCAGAAATCACCATACCAGGTTATAGACCAACAAGTTTATCTAAAAGAGTATTACTCCTTCTTCAGGTGTTCCATTAATTTTTTGTCGGACATTTCGAATTGAACATTAAACATAGGCTCTGTCTACTCTCTGAGGTGGTCGTAAAAAATCCAATGGTACCGTTTTCCAGAACAGCAGGGGAGCACCCCTAGTATCAGAGATAAAAGGTACTGCAGATGCTGGAGAATCCGAGATAACAAGCATGGGGCTGGATGAACACAGCAGGTCAAGCAGCATCAAAGGAGCAGGAAACTTGACGTTTCGGGCCTAAACCCTTCTGATTTCTGATGAAGGGTTTAGGCCCGAAACGTCAAGTTT
>JAHRHZ010000021.1:38207389-38238845 GCA_024137785.1 Ginglymostoma cirratum
GAATCCCCTACCCCTCCCCCATTTCTGAAGAAGGGTCTCGACCCGAACCGTCAGTTTTCCTGCTCCTCTGATGCTGCTTGGCCTGCTGTGTTCATCCAGCTCTGCACCTTTGTTATCTAGGGATTGAGTCAATACTGATTATATAATTTTAGTAATGCCATTAAAGGTATCTTGTAGACTACAGTGTAAACAAATGTTCACTGTCAAAGCCAGTGGGTTTTTAGAACAGAGTGAAATAAATTGGAACAGTTTATGGGCATTGTTCATTTTCAGTTTGCTGGAGGACGATCCTTGCGTTTGAATTTGGAGAACCAGAGCTAAGTTTAGAACCAAAAACGGACAAGGTAGCCCTAGTAAACATTCTGATCAAATAGAGAAGGTTAGAATTTCAAACATAAAAAGGTAGAGGGGTGAGAGGGAGAAGAGTCTTTGTTCAAACATTTTAAATTGAGTGGGGAGCATCCACTGAACCCAGTGGAAGTAAGGACACCTGGTCAAGAACTGGAAGTTTCAAAAGCTAGCCAACAAGGCGAGATGGCTGATTGCCTTTACCCCAAAGAAGCCCTTTTTCTACATCTAATTAACTGAAGAAGGAGTAGATGGGAGGTGAAAGAAAGAAGAAGAAACAGCTGAGAATGCAAAGGGGATAACCTCCTCCCAGACCAGAAAGGAAGCTTTCAAAATAAGCAATTCCAGAAAGCCCATATGTTTCTATGTATTCCACTGCTCATTGTCCTTTTCTCTCTCTGCATTGAGTGTCTCCAACATTTCTGTTTTGATTTCAAATTTTCACCATCTGTATTTTTATTTTGGAGCACTGACAGTGGGCTACGTTTTGTGTTGATATGTGAACAAAATGTTTTTTTTTCAGGTACACATGGATTTAGTTAATCCTTCTCAAAACCTTGAGCAGAAGTCCAGGTAAATACCCAACAATGGAAATGAATATGACTTACAGCAAAAGGACTGATCTGACTAGTGCAAAACACAAAATTGGTGAGGTAGCCAAAGTCTGTAGTGCACGACTTTACTAAAGTCCAAAAAAATCAACGATGTAATGATCAGATCATGCTAAATTAGATTTTACATCTAGAGTTGCTTAGCTTTTCGTTCTGGAAATAATTAAGTCAATTAGGAAACTGCAAAATAATTTTAATAAATTGAGCATGGGGGAGAAAAATCAGGAGTTCTTTTTAACACTTTGCATAACGTGAGTTTAGAATGCATTGTCATGAAGTGAAAGAGGTTTTTTACGTTCATTTGTGGGTTGTGGGCATCTCTAGCTAGACCTGCATTTATTACACATCCCTAACTGCCCTCTGGGCACTTAAGAATCACCCACGTTGCCTTCGTCTGTAGGTAGGGATGGTAGATCTCCTTACCGAAAGGTAATTCATGAACCAGATGAGTGTTTTTCCTGACAATCTGCATCAGCATCACCATGAGGCACTTCTTTCCAGATTATTATTGAATTCACATTCTACCATTTACCATGGTGGGATTCAAATCCAGATCCCTAGGACACTGGTTAGGTCTCTGGATTCATAGTTTAGTGATGTTAGCACTAGGCCATTGCCTACCCTATTTAAAGCTAAACATAGTAAAGCATAATTAATCGGATGACCGGCTTTTCTTGTACCAGGTAATTATTTTTTATGTGAGCAGTTTTCCAAAAATTCCTTTTTGGAGTATGGAAATTGCTGGCAAAGCCAGCTTTTGTTGTCTGAACTGAGTGGCTGGCTCGGGTAGTGAAGAGCCTGCCACATTAATGTGGGGCTGGTGTTACATGAGGTTGGATAAAGTAAGGGTGACAGGTTTTCTTTGAAGCAATCAATGATTAATAGTTGTGATGGCCATCTTTTACTGATTTCTTTTTTTTAATTTCACATTTATTTATTAACTTTAAATTATACCAGCTGGTATTGTGGATTTGCACTCTGAATTTAACACTGCCACTGTCACCATTTCCGCACCACAAGCATATGTGAATTGTGTTGACGTTTATGATCTGAGATGAAGCTTTACTTTTAATGTGAATTTTTCAATTGAAAATGATATTAAGCTACTACTACAGACTGGAGACATAGAGAAGAATTGTTGATTTATGACCATTTGGTAAAGTTTTCCTTGTTTATAATTGGAAATGTGATATCTTGGCGTATAATTTTTTGTCACATTTAAGTTAGATTTAATCTTTTCTTGAAACATGTTACAACATAAGGTAATTCAGGTGAGCAAGTTTGGTGCATCCAGACTTAAATTGCTGAGAAATTAAGTTACTCGAATTACTGAGTTTAGGACTATTTTGTTCTTGCCTTCAAAATGAATATGGAAAAAAAAATGAGGATTTAAAATGCTTTTGATAGGTATAATTCACATGCTTCCTCCCACACTTAGTCCATAATTTTTCAGACTCATGATCTGAGTTAATGTTAATGCTTGACAAGTCATATCTCAGGGCTGGTAACCTGTAACCTTTTTAACGATGTAAGTCAGTTGCTGAACACATTTTATACGAGTCTGCAAGTGTTCTTTGACCATGTAACATGTTTATTCAACAAAGAAAAAATTGAATTGTATTAGAATAGACAAAAAAGGTTATAAAATTTCAGTGCAAGCACCAGCAAGAAGTTTTGAATTCAAGATATTCTGTTTATCCCAGCAATATCCTTATGATCTCCAATCTTAATGAAGATTCAATATTATTTCCATAATAAAACTTCTTCCCAAAGCTGGTACAGCTGCATCTGGTTTTCTTTTGGCAAATTCCCGCACATTTTCTGGATGTTATTCTTTTGCTGTCTCTTCCTGAGGTCATTAGTGATGGTTTAACCTGAAGGTCACCACATCTCAGGCAAGGGGAGAGGTTGAGAAGGAGAGCCCCTCATGATAACCTCAGCCAGTACGGGAGTTGAACCACATTCAACAAAATCTGTTTTGCTTATGATATGTGTTCCTTCATATTTTCTCATGATATTTATTCCTTCTTATTTAGAATTAGAATCACCTTTTATTGTCACATGTACTCGAACAAGTACAGTGGAAAGATTTTATAATTCGCCACTTAGATACAGAGGTACCTAGGGTACAATACTTAGTTACAGAATAGAGAAATGAAGAAAAAAGTTACATTTTCAGCTATACACATATAGGTCAGAAAAACAAGAAGCAAATTTAAGAAGACAAATATCACAGCCTCTCTCCACAATCTCCCACCCTCCTACCCCAACACACACGTGTGTGTATATACAACCTCCCTCTCCCTTGCGCGCATACATGTGTGAATCTATGGGGTGAATTTGTGTTTGCAGATACATTCTATTTTGTTTCAAAAGCACACAATTTATAGACAGTCAGTCAATGTAGTGTTTTATAAGTTCGTATTTTAGAAATAAAACCAATCTGACTCCAAATCAAAACACAGATTCTAATACATGTATGTTATTGCTCCTTGCAAGGGTGGGGATGGTGCAGGGAAATGTCTTGGCCTTTTATACACCTTTTCAATATTTTTGTAGGGTATTTCAAGCTCAACCAATGAGGCTGTTTTGAAGTGTCACTGGTAATATAGGAAACACAGCCAAATTATACATGACAAGATCCCACAAACAGCAACGTGACCATGATCTGGAAATCACTTTCAGGAAGCTATGGACTTGGATCTCTAAATCCCTCTGCATTTCAATACACCTGGGTGCCCTGCTATTTACTGTATAATTTCCTCTTGCATTGACCTTCCATAACACATCACCTCAGCTTGTCCAGATTAAACTTCATCTGTCATTTCTTCACCCAGCTTTCCAACTGATCTATAGCCTGTTGTATCCCTTGATAAACTTCCTTATTATCCACAACTCCAATTTGCACGTTGTCTGCAAAATTACTAATCGGGCAGTCTACATATTCATCTAAGTCATTCACATATATTACAAACAGCCAAGGTCCCAACACTGATCCTTGCGAAACACCACCTGTCAGAGAACTCCACTCATAAGAAGCTCCCCTACCACACCACCACCCCTCCCCGCAAAACATGACTATTATCTGTCCCCTATGACCAAGCCAATTTTGTATCCAATTTGCCATATTACTATGGATCCCACGTGACTTAATCTTCTGGACCAGCCTACCATGAAGGACCTTGTCGATACATTTAGTAACATCCATGTAGACAACATTCACTACCCCATTCTTATCAATCAACTTTGTCACTTCAATAAAAAAACTCACATCAAGTTTGAGAGACAAGATCTCCCTTGCATCAAGCCATGCTATCCCTGATAAGTCGACTGTTTTCCAAATGCAAGTAAATCCTGTCCTTAAGAATTGTTCTCCAATAATTTCCCTACCACTGACGTAAGGGACAATGGTCTATAATTCCATGTAGTAACCATGTTGTCCTTCACAAAGGAAGAACATTGGCTATTCTGGGACCTGAATTATGGCTAAAGACGTCAGCAATTTTCCTACGTTGCCTCTCTCAGTATCATGGGATAAATCCCGTAAGGCCGTGGGGACATATCTATCTCAGAGTTTTTCAAGACACCCAACACTACCACTTAACATCGACATACCCCAGCACATCAACATAGCCCTCCTTGATGTTGCCCGGTGAATACTGATGTCAATTACTCATTAAGGACGTAACCCACTTTCTCTTACTCTACACAATTTTCCTCTTTTCTCCTTGAGTGAATCTAGCCTTTCAACAGTTACCATCTTTATCATACTCTATGTATAAAATGCCTTTGGAGTCTCCTTATTCCTACTTGCAAAGGCCATTTCATGGCCCCATCTAGTTCTCCTAATTCCTTGTTTAAGTTCTTTTCTGCTCCCTCAAGGGTCTTGTTTGATTTCAGTTTCTTAAACCTTACTTATGCTTTCTTTATCCTTTAGGACAAAACTTTCAACATCTCTTGTGATTTAGGGTTCCTGAATCTTGCCATCCATATATTTCATCCTCACAGGAACATGCTGGTTCTGACCTCTCATTGAATGGCCTTTAAAAGACTCGCACATGTCAGAGATAAAAGGTACTGCAGATGCTGGAGAATCCGAGATAACAAGCATGGGGCTGGATGAACACAGCAGGTCAAGCAGCATCATAGGAGCAGGAAAACTTGACGTTTCGGGCCTAAACCCTTCATCAGAAATGTGGATTAACTCTCAAAAACCGCCCCCGATCTAATTTCTCCAATTCCTGCCTAATACTGTTGTAATTAGCCTTCCTCAAGTTTAGTACTTTCACCTAAGGACCAGTGTTATCCTTATCCACAACAATTTTAAAATTGACTGAATTATGATCACTGTTCCCAAAATGCTCTGCCACTGAAACTTTGATCACCTGGTAAGGTTCATTCTCCAATACAAAGTCAAGTACAGCCCCTTCCTTAGTTGGACTATCTACATGTTGCTTCAAGAAACCTTCCTGGAGGCACCTAACAGGTTCTGCCCCATCTTAGCCCCTGTCAGTAAGCAAGTCCCAGTCAATGTTGGGAATCTAAAATCACCCATGACAACAACCTAGTTGTTTTTTTTTCCATCTTTCCCTGATCTGCTTATATATCTGTTCAATTATCTCCTGGTTATTGGAAGGCTTATATTTACAACTCCATAATAGTGATTACACCTATCTTATTCTTAAGTTCTACCCATATGACCTCTTTGGATGAATCCTTCATTATGTCCCAGCTGTACTGGAAGAGGACATTCTCCTTGATCAATAATACAACTCCCTCACCCTTTTTTATATCCCTGTCTGAATCGCTTGAAACACCTCAACTCTAGTACATTGAGCTGCGAGACCTGCCCAATTCTCAACCAAGTTTCTGCAGTGGCTACCACGTCGTAGTCTCATGTACTAATCCAAGCTCTAAGTATCAATTGCTTTACCTGTTATACTCATTACTTTAAATTAAATACACGTCAGACTGATAGTTCCACAGTGTTCATTAACCTGGCCCTGCCTGTTCTTCCTATTAGACTTACTTGACTTAACCACTACCTTCTCAATTACTCCAAATGCTGACTGACAGCCTGTTTCCTATCCCCTGCCATACTGGTTTAAACTCTCCTGAATGGCACTAGCAAACCTCCCCCAAAGATATTGATGCCCTCCAATTTAGTTCCAAACCATTCTTCTTGTCAGGTCCCATCTGTCCTTGAAGAGATCCCAATGATCCAATATTTGAAGCCCTCCCTCATACACCAGCTCTTTTGCCATGCATTTGTCTGTATTATCTAGCTATTTCTGGCCTCCTGCTTTTAAATTTCCCACCCAACTCCTAAAGTTCTCTTTCTGCTTATGTCATTAGTACCAATATGGACCACAACCACTGGCTGCTCACCCTCCCCTTTCAGAATATCTTGTGCCTGCTCAGAGACCTCATTTACCCTGGCACTACAAAGGCAACACACCATCTTGGACTCTCTAACCTGGACTGTCAGGGGCGTCTGTGGCCACTATCCCTACTGCTTGTCCACACTTCGATACTCCCTGCAGTACAACAGAGCCAATCGTGGTACCACTAATCCGGCTGCTGCTGTGGCTTTCCCCTGAGGAGATGTCCCCTCCAAAAGTATCTAAAATAGATTCTGTTTGAGAGGGAATAGTCAGAAGGGACTGCTGTGCTACCTCCCCACACTTACTAGTCTTCCTGGTGGTCACCAATGTTATTCTGTCTGTGTAACCCTTGCTTGCCATGTGACCAACTTGCTAAACGTGCTATCCATGATATTTTCCGGTTTGTGGACGCTCCATTGTGAGTCCGTCTGCAGCTCCAGCTACTCCATGTGGCAAATCAGGAGCATCAGTTGAACACTCATCCTGTATACATAGCCACTATGGATACTGAAAGTGTGAGAAATCAAGGATACATTGTAGGAGAAGTATGCTGTAGGGCCGAGTTCTTCTGCTATTGTGAACCTAAGCAACTGTAAACGATATACTAGAAACCAGATACACAATCTAACCCAATACTGACAAAAATCAGAATCTCTCTCTCTTTTCCTAACAAACCACAAACCACAAGTACAAGTACGTAACACTCTATTTCCCTCCAGAAACTACTTATTCATTCTGTAGACTTGGTGCCCGAGCAGCAAATATTACATCACTTTTTGAGTTGTGACATCACCTCTGGAACTCCGCCCTTGAATTCTGTGCTACTTTGCTCCTGCTGCCACCATTTATACCCAGGGTCACTCTGCTCTGCTGCCACTGCTGCAGTTGACCTCAATCCAGGCCCTGCTTCTCGAGCTTTATCAGGTTCGCTGCTGCTATTTACATCCAGATTCATTTCACTCTGCTCTAACTTAGATATGTTTTAGAAAAAACAGCATTTCATTGATTGTAAATACAAATCCTCCTCCTCGTGTTAGAAACATATGTCTTCATCTTTCTGCTTCTAGCTGAGTAACATTTCCCAATGCTTTCTGTGAAGCATATTGCATGCTTTCATAGTTTTAAGTTGCCATGTCATTGTTGCCATTAGAGGTAGCCTTATCAGACTGTGGCGCTGCAATTTGAGAGACACACACATCTGGTCAAGGTTTGACCTGAGGGTCACCATGCCTCGAGTGATGGGACAAGTTGAAAAGAATCTTCATGGTAACCTCAGTACATGTGGGGATTGAATGTACGTAGTTGGTTTCACTCTATTGTAAACCAGGATTAATAAAATTAAAATTGGCATTTTAGAAAAGTGCTTTTTGCTTGACTTTCAAAACATTCTATTGAAGTAGTTTTCAAGATGTGTCAAGCATGGACTCAGTGACAGGCATGTTTTTGCACCAGGGTTCTTCTAAACTTACATCACTAGTTTTGATTTTCTCAAAATTTCCAGAAAATGGTAACGCACACAAATAAGGTCTCTGTTAAAATTGCCTATTATTAAAAATCTAGAAATAAGATCTAACATAACAACTGTATTGTAAGATAATTTAAGTAAACGCCCCTAAGATCACTGTCAGTCTCAAATTAACTAACATTTAATGTCATCAACAGGAAGACGAAAAAATCCCTTTTCCAAAAAATTCTGAATTGTTCATACCAAAGCTATTGATTCAGAAGTGTGTTGTCCAGACTGGCATTTCCAGCAAATTCAGAACGCAAATAAAGGCTTAATGATAGATCAACTGGAGAAAGTGATGCATAGAGGTTCCCATTTATTTTCTATGCCAACAAAAAAAATGTGGATTGAGGTTATTTTCATCTGATCAAATTTTAGTAAGGTTAATGACTCAGTTAATTTCTTTCAGTGATTGATGTTGTTAATTTGTATATGTTGAGCTTCAGAGAATGAGGAATGTGACTTTGCTTTTTGTCTTTCTTTTTCTCCCAACTGTCTGAAGGAAGTTCCTGAAAAGTCTGACCCGTAAAGAACCGTGTGAATTGCTATTGGTGATTGGAACTGGAGTGAGTGCTGCTGTTGCACCACATATACCTGCATTGTGCTCATGGCGAAGTTGTATCGAAGCGGTAATCAATGCAGCAGAAGATCTGGAGGTGCTTCATCCTTCTGATATTACAGAGTTCCGTCATAAACTAACAGAAGACCGTGACCTCCTTGTGCTCGCCCATGATCTGATCCGGAAAATGTCACCAGTAAGACCAAATGTTGTTTTGACCTGTAGGAGTAAAGTGTACAAGCATTTCAAGAGGTTTTAGAGCTTAAATGCACAGCTTATATCTACATACATTGTGTTTGAGCAAAAGAATAAACCAGAGGTACAATTTGCAAGGGCTTCAAACATCTCAAATCAGAAGGGGGGAGAAAAAATGTTTTGAAACTTTTTTAATTTGAGAACAGTTAAACTACAATTTATACCAGCATTTAAATTTTATGTTGGCCTCGTTTTGTGTGAACTTTACATTGATAAAGAGCAATCAGTTTCAAAAAAATGTTCTCGCTTCAGTATTATGCACTCTGATGTACTACAGCTTCACATTGTGTGTCCTTGTCTTAAACTTGGAACTTCATTTCTTAACTATCATGTCTGTCACATGGCTTTTTTTTTAGTCCTTGGTGCTGTTTACCATATCCTAAGATACAAAAATAACTCAAAATTTTTCCTAAAAATCCTATTCTTAAACTCCTCTTAACTGCCTGCAACCCCCTTCGTTCCAACAATGTGTATGTGGAGCTGTCCTCTGAAGATCTTCCTCCAGGGCCTCTAACCTCTTCCTCCCCTGCTTCCACCTTCTTCCCAAGATCCACAGAAAGGACTGTCCTGGCAGTCTAATCACTTGAATGTTTTGTGCCATACTGAACTGATTTCTTTTTATCCTGACAATTTTGTTTTTCCCCTTGTATCATCATTTTCCACAAACATTCATGATCTTCTAATGTTCTCCATCATTTTAGCAGTTTTTAATTTTGCTGGCCCTTCTCCCCTTCACCATGGATGTCCAATTTCTCCATCTCCCACTATAATGGTCTGTAGACTCTCCCCTTCTTGCTTGAAATGAAGCCCAACTAGGCTCCATCCACCAACAATCACCACCATCCCTCCTGTCTCAGTCTCTGGGCATTCACTCTCAGCCTATTATCTACTACAAAACCTCCTGTCTCCCATAACTGTCTCAACAACAGTTCTTCCCACTCTGCTTCAGGACTTCATTCCATTCTCCCAGTTACTATCTTTGTCACATTTGTTCTGATGACTCAACTTTCCAAACCAATGTTTCTGACATGTCTTTCTTTTCTTCAACCAAGGATTGCTCTCCACCTTTTCCGTCTCATTTCCTACACTTTTGCTCACCCCTGCAACTCCCTCTTGGAAATATGTTAGGATTCCCCTTGTACTCACCTTCCACTGTACCAGCATCTTCAGCAGGTCAACCTTCACCATTTCCACCACCTCCACCGGGACCAACCACATTTTTTCTTTCTGCCCTGCTTTCATCACTGGAATGGACCAAATTCACAATGATCTCCTGATCTGGTCTTCTATCCTAATATCCCCTTTCCTATCCATTCAAATATAAAAGATTTTTATTTCTCCTCATTGTCCAAAGTGCCAAACACTCAAGTTTAGTAGTCATTTACATGCATTAGTAATTCGTTTAATGTAATGTGATGTACTGTATTTGTTGTTCTACAATGGGGAAATGAAATATAGTTTGTTTGATTTTTTTTTTGTGTAGACCACCTTTGTTCAGTCTGCAGCCGTGATTCTAAACTTTCAGTTGCCTGTAATTTTTAATTCTTCGCCTTGAAGCAGACCTCTCTATCCTTGCCCTCTTGCACTGCTCCATGAATCTCAATGTCAGCTTGAGAAACAGCACTTCAGTGTTGAAACAGGCACTTGACAGCTTTCTGGACATTTGAGTTCAACAATTTCAGTCTATAATCTTTGTCCCCATTTTATTTCATTTTGCTGTCATTTTTTTTCTTGTTTTCCTCTTTTGGGGGTGCGTTGTTCATCACCGGCCATTCACACTGCCTCTAGAGACATCTTTTTGTTAAGTTTATTTGCCGTATTAATGTTTCCTTTGGCCTAGAATGCCAGCTCTTTTATCATTTAATGTCTCCATTGTTGCATCCTCCCTTAGACCTGTCCTTTATTTGTTCCTCTTTCCACTCCACCCCTGCCACTTAAAACCTCATCACTTTCCCTAATTCTGATATAACATTTCAAGTTGATGATTTTCTCTCTGTTTCAGTCTCTAGAGGTTTGTTGAGTGTAAATCACAACAAATTACTTTTAATTCAGCTATCTGTTAAGAAATCTCTCAGACAATTAAGTACTGAAACAATGATTTAAAATTTATTGTATGTAGCAAACAAAATAAGACCCCTCAAGTAAGCAAGTTAAGGCTCACAACTCAACTTGGCTATTACCTGACTAATGGTCGAATCTGGCCAGGATTCCAACCAACAGTGTCCGTCTCTGGGAATATTCAGGATTTGATCCTTAAGTAGTGTTGGTCTTTGAAGTTCTGCTGCTGAATTGTTCTGGCGTTGGATTCTTGTATGTTTTTTTTCTCTTTCAAGTTTGTGGTGTGACATTATGGTGATTCAATAGATACTTTCATTTGTTACACTTCTGGAGACCTCAAGTTTGTACTTGCCTTCTTATCGGAAGTAGATCCTCTGTTTCTTGTTCCATCAGGGTTATCTGTCTGTTTGAAACAGCTTTTCCTGCAATTATCACCTTTTACTTCAGAACATTACTTCTGCAGACTGTCTCAATTGTCCATTTGTCATGAGGCAGCAGTTTATCAAGCAGTGTTATCTTCTCTGTCCCAGGCAACAACTTGTTTATGTTGCTGCTTCCCTGGGAAGGTTAATTCACATGTTGCTTTCAATTCCTTTATAACAACTTCTTCTTGTCCTCCTCATCTCGAGAAAAAGTTATTGTTGATTCTTTCAATTCATGAAGTTGTTGAAGTTGTTAAAGTTGTGAAGTTGACATGATCACAGGTTCTACTTGATGTGCTGTGTATCTCCAAAATATTCTGTTTTCTCGCTTGCAGCTTTGTCTAGGTTATCTCCCCTTGGGTTACCTTTAGGCTCACCTCGTGCAGGAAACCATCTGTTTTAGAAACAAAGAAAATAGGAGCAAGAATAGGCCATTTAGCCCTTTGAATCTGCCAATATGATTGTAGCTAAGCGTTCAACTCAGTATCCTGTTCTTGCTTGCTCCCTATGCCCTTTGATTCCTTTAGCTCCAAGAACTATATTTAATTCCCAACAGTCTTCCCCCTTAACCCTCTTCCCACCAGAATTCTGCCTAATTCCCTTCTTGCTTCAACATTAGCCAATGTTGTTACTCTCCTCAGTTAATGTCCTTTTGTCCTCAAATCTGATATTTTTCAGTCGTTCTCAAAAATTAATCTTTTGACATTGTAGCGTTCTCTTTCACTTCTCAACCTCGCAGTTCTGGCATGTTCTCTTTGCAAGGGTGGGGGAATATGGGAAGCATCAGTCTCCCATGAAATCTTACTTTAATATTCCATTGAATTCTCATGACATTATCAGTCTGGGTGATGCTGTTGAAGTTGGCTGTGGGCTAGATACCCAGTGTAAGGCAGTAGCCGGGGACCTGATCCAGGACACTTTGTTCTGCGTGCCAGGCATCGGGAATTCACTAAAGATGAGGCTGAGGCCCAGCATGGACGGTGCCTGAGTAGGGCTTTGGCGGTCTGAGATCCGAGGAGCGAGCCCAACACGGCGATGGAAGTTCCGCTGACAATTGTAGTGATGACAAGAGCAGACGAGATTGAGCCAGTGCAAGGAAAGCATGCCAACGTAGAAGAGATTGAGCCCTTGTAGGAAGTGCGGTCCTGTGGCTAAGCACTTAAGAAAGACTGCAATGGTTGAACTTTTAGCTTTATTTCTTTATTTTTCAACTTAATACTAAGAAGGACTGTAATGTTTAACTTTTAACTTTATTTCTTTTTTTTAATGCTATACTAAGAGTGACTGTAGTGTTTAACTTTGTTCTTTATTTCTTGCTACCTTGTTCTTAAGTTTATGTACATAGGCACTTGTACCTAAGATGACACCAAGTGTGAAGACATTGAAAACTTTTCACTGTACTTTTGTACTTGAGTATACGTGACAATATAAGTCTAAACCTAATCTAAATCAATTGCACTTAATCAAGTATTAACCTGTTTGGACCACACACATCTCGCTGCTCTCCTACTCCTAAAAATTTATAAACATGTCATGTGCTGTGTTAAATATTTGAGAACCGTCAATAAGAAGCTTTCATTAATGGAAAACTATGAAAGGTAAGTACTTTTCCTATTGTCCCTCAGATCTGTTTCTGTCTTTTCTGAAACTCTATTTGAATCCTACCCTCCCTTCAATTTCTACTCCTTCCACAGTGCCAAAATGGTCCTTGGCAAAGTCACAAATGATATCTAGTGTAACTGTGATGACAGTAGACATGCCATCCCTGTTCTCTTTGACCTGTCTGCAACCTTTTGCTTGCCCACACTAGACTCTTCAGTGTCTCTTCACGATTGTTCAGCTGAGTGAGACTACTCTTGCATGGTTCCATTCTTATTTGTTCAGTTGTAGTGAAAGAATCAATTGCAGCAACTTATCTCCCTGCTTCCAAACCATTACCTGTAATGTCCTCTAAAAAGCTATCCTCGGTCCTGTCCCTAATTATAATTCATATGCTGCGCCTCTGTGACACAGTGGTAGACTTAGTTTTCGCATGTACCTTGACAAAACCTAGCTTTACCTCACCATCATCTCTCTTGACTACTTCACTGTTGCTAAATTATAACACTATTTATCCAAGACCCAGAGCTGACGTTTCCTCCAATTAAATATTGGGAAGACTGAAGCCATTGCTTTTGGTGCTTGTCCTAATGTCCTCTCAAGCCAGCAACTGCACCTCTCATCCGGTTAATAGTCTGAGATTGAGCTGCCTCTTCAAGTTCCCGATGTCACATTGATTCCGAAGTGAGCTTCCAAACTTCTATTCATGTCATCGCTAAGACCATTTATTTATACCCCCGTAACATTGCCCAACTTTATCCCAGCCCTACCCAGACTGCTATTGATACTTTATTGAAGCCTTTGTTTCTTTTAGATTAAACTATTGCACTGTTGTTGCTGATCTCCCTTATTCTACTCTCTGTAACCTTGAGGTAATCTAAAACTCAGCTGCCTATATCTTAACTAAGTTCTATTCCCTCATCACCCATGTTGGCTCCTGGTTTTGATTTTAAAGTCTTGTCTTTGTTTTAGATTCCTATACTGCATTTCTCCTGCCTATCTCTGTAATCCCCTCCAGTTCCACAGCTCCTCTAATCCTGTCCTCTTGTGTACCTTAAGTTTTAATTATTCCACCTTTGGTGTTTGTGCTTCAATTGCCTAGGTCCCAGACTCTGAATATCCACCCCACCTTGATTTCGTTTTCCTCCTTTTAAGACACTTCTCAAAATATACTTTCAAGTTTTTAGTCATATGACCTCATTTTCCAATGTGGCTAAATGTCATATTTTATTTTATAATACACCTGTGAAGCACTGTGGGACATTGCATTCTTTTTAAAGTTGCAGATAAGTTGAGCTCCGAAGGCAAAATTAAGCATTACAACTCCTGTCTCAAATGGCATTGCATGAGGTATCAGAGATGAAGATGAAGTATTTTGACTTATACAAGCTAGAAGAGCAAATATAAGGAGAAGCAGTTAAAAAATAACTATGAAGAATGTTGCTAATAATTAACGCAATGACCAGCAAAACAAGGACCGAGTACAAATTTAGAGGCAGTTGATGTTTGGCTGATTTGGAGATATAGCATGCAGAACTGAATTATAGAGTCATGCAGCATGGAAACAGACCCTTTGGTCCAACCAGGTGTGCTGAACATAATCCCAAACTAAACTAGACACACCTGCCTGCTCCTGGCTCATATCCCTCCAAACCCTTCCTTTCATGCACTTCACCAAAATGTCTTTTAAGTGTTGTAACTGTGCCTGCATCCATCACTTCCTCAAGAAGTTCATTCCACATGTGAGCCACCCTCTGTATTTAAAAAAAAATGCCCTTCATGTCTTTTTTACATCTCTCTTCTGTCACCTTAAAAATATGCCCGCTACTCTTGAAATCCCCCACCCAGGGAAAAGACACCTACCATCCACCCTATCTATACCCCTCATGATTTTGTGAATTTCTTTTAAAGGCACCTCTCAGCCTCCTATGCTCCAGTGGAAAAAGTCCCAGCCTATCCAGCCTTTTTTTTTTTAAATATACAAGTTAAACCTTCCATACTTTGCAACATTCTGGTTAATCTCTTCTGCATCCTCTCCAGCTTAATAACATCCTTCATATGACAGGGCGGCCAAAACTGGACACAGGAATGTAGAAGAGGCCTCTCCAATGTCTTGCGTAACCTCAACATGACTTCTCACCTCTCATACTCAAAGGACTGAGCAATGAGGGCAAGCATGTTAAACACTTTTTTAACCACCCTGTCTTTTTGTGATGCAAACTTCAAAGAATTATGTACCTGAAACCCTAGGTGCCTCTGTTCTACAAGACTACCCAAGGCACTATCGTTAATTACGTAAGACCTGCCCCTATCTGATGTACCAAAATGCAGTTTTTTTTAGTAAATGTCCAAGCACAGTGAAGATGAAATGTGGCACTTGAATGGGAAGTTGTTGACTGATAGAAAATAGGGTGTTCAGATTGCTGAAGGATTTGGAATTGCTGGATTTGGTTTTGTTCTTCACGTGTAGACTACATGGGCTTGTTTACAATGAATATAATTTTAAATCTGACATAAAGGTAATATGTTTAACAATCAAAATTAATAGTAGCTAGCTTTTTTTTGTGGGCTGTTAGTTGCACAGCAATTTATTCCATATGTTTAAAGTTAGATGGCCAAGTTTCTATGAATTGTAAAAGTAAATACTTGAAGACTAACTTTTGCCTGCCCTGTACAAAATAAACAACTACTTGTCAATTCTGACTATTGACATAGTGCATTTTAACTCTGCTTCCTGTGCTGATTTTTTTTCTATTTTCTTTTTAGCGTACAGGAGATACAAAGCCAAATTTTTTCCAGGATTGTCTAATGGAAGTGTTTGATAATCTTAACTGTCACATTCAGAATCCCATGCTCTTGGATGCTATTCTCCAATTAATGGATAGGGGAACAATGGTTCTCACCACAAATTATGATAACCTGCTTGAAATTTTTGGTCAACAGCAAGGCAAACCAATGGAATCCGTGGACTTGAAGTGCAAGCACAAGGTTTGTAGAATGCAAAATAATGCAATGCTCTTTACAAGCCATAGAAGCATCTCCTTAGATGGATCTTGCAGTGGGAACAACAGGAAGTAACTAAAACTATGTTGCAAAATTCTGAAGTGATTTTTCATAATAAAGATGTAAGCATATGGAAACTTTTAAATGGGAATTTTATCATATATGGCCATATGGCTGAAATCTGTGCTCCGACTGTAATGTGGAGAAAAGATGCATAATAGACTAGCACTGTAAGACTAACAAATATGAGCTAAATGTTGGGGCTGAGGAGACTGAAACAAAGCTATAGTATGGTTATAAAGTCCATGTTTACAAATCTGTGTGTGGAAACAAAGGGAGTCAAAGGAGGCTGACAAGGTATAGGTTGATGTATTTATTAGAAGTCAATACATGGATAGTATGGCCTTGAACATGCTCTAGTTTATGTAGAGTGAAATTTATTAAGTTATTAAGTTAAGTTACAAGGGCAGTGAATTGGGGTTTAAGGTGAGAGCAGTTGGAGACCGTGAACCAGTGGCATGGTACACAATGAATGGAAGAGCACAGTGTAGGCATATAGTGAGACATTAGGTGTGAGTGAACTGCAGGAAGGGCAGAGGGCAAGGAAAATACTGCTGCTGGTTTACTGAAGGGTGAGAGTGCATGCCTCGTGAACAGATACTCTGGATTCACTGTGATGGGTTCAGATGAGCATTCTGGCCAAACCTAATCAATAAGAATAGACACTGAAAGAATGGTGTAGGAAGAAGCAAGACAGGACAATTGTTTGAGCCAACAATCCACTATAGTCTCTATAGACTAATGAATGATGTTCTCACTGTGGGAGAGCCTATAGGACTAAGATAGAGGTGATAAACCATTTGTAAGCCCATGGCAAATGCTGATATGTCCACTGGCCACAGCAAGAATCATTCTCAACATGATTGATAACAACGATGATGGTGGTCAACTCAATTTACACATTTGTGGACCAACAATAAAACGTTGTCTGATAGTTGATGCTGTAATTTCCATTGCAGCACAAGCAACAGCAACCCACTGCTGCAGCAGTATCTCGTGCAAGGTCAGCTATGGCCAATGAATCCGTGGGTTACAATTTGTAAAATGGTTTGAGAGATGTCAGTGCAGTTGTAGCGGCATCGATTCATGAACACAGAAATAGACTCTTTGGTCCAAATCTTCCATGACTGCCAAGTTTCCCAAACTAAACTACTCCCACTTGTCTGCATTTGGCTCATATACCTCTTAAACCTTTCCTATTCATGTACCTATCCAAATGTCTTTTAAATGTTCTAACTGTACCTGAATCTACCACTTCCTCTGGCAGTTCATTCCACACATAAACCACCCTCTGTGTGAAAAAGTTGCCCCTCGGGTGGTCCCTTTTAAATCTTTCTCCTCTCACCTTAAAAGTCCTTGTTTTGGACTCCCCCCACCCTAAGGAAAAGATCTTTGCTATTCACTTTATAAGAACACGAGCGTAAGAAATAGGAGCAGGAGTAGGCCATCTAGCCCATTGAGCCTGCTCAGCCATTCAATAAGATCATGGCTGATCTTTTCATAGACTCAGCTCCACTTAACTGCCTGCTCACTATAACCCTTAACTGCTTTACTGTTCAAAAATCTATCTAACTTCGCCTTAAAAACATTCAACTAGGTAGTCCCAACTGCTTCACTGGGTGGGGAATTCCACAGATTCACAACCCTGTTAGGTAAAGAAGTTCCTCCTCAATTCAGTCCTAAATCTGCTTCTCCTTAATTTGAAGTTATGCCCCCCGCTTCTAGTTTCACCTGCCAGTGGAAACAACCTCGCTGCTTCTATCTAATCTATTCTCTTCATAATTTTATGTGTCAATAGGACCACACCCCTCTCCCAATTCTTCTAAATTCCAATGAGTATAGTCTCAGTCTGTTGAATTTCTCTTGGAGCCAACCCTCTTGACTCTGGAATCAACCTAGTGAAACTCCTCTGCACCTCCTCAAGTGCCTGTACTTCCTTTCTCAAGTAAGGAGATCAAAACTGTACGCATTACTCCTGGTGTGGCCTCACCAGCACACTGTACAGCTGCAGCATGACCTCCCTGTTTTTAAACTCCATCCTTCTAGCAATGAAGGACAATATTTCTGTGATTCATGCTTAAGGACACCCAGGGCTAGCTATGTCCCTCATGATTTTCTTAATCTCTATAAGGTCACCCCTAAACCACCTATACTTCAGTGAAAGATGTCCCAGCCTGTCAAGCTTCTCCTTATAACTCATTGTCTAGTCCCAGCAACATGCTGGAACATCTTTTCGCAACCCTCTCCATTTTAATGATATCCTTCCTGTAGGAGAATGATCAGAACTTTTCACAGTACTCCAAAAGTGGCCTCACCAACGTCCTGTACAATCTCAACATGATGTCCCAACTCCTATTCTCCGTAGTCTGAGCAATGAAGGCAGTCGTGCTGAACACCTTTACCACTCTGTCTGCCTGTGACACAACTTTCAAAGAAGTATGTACCTGGACCCTAGGTCTGTCTGTTTGACAATCCAACCAGGGCCCTACCTTTTACTGTACAAGTCCAGCCCTTTTTTTTGCTTTATCAAAAGCAAAACCACTAGTTTATCCAAATTAAACTCCATCTGTCATTCCTCAGCCCTTTGGCCCAATTGATCAAGATCAAGTTTTGCAGTAAATTACTGATTGCTGCGGTGCTCCCCAGAGAGTATGGTGGAGGCTTCATGGAGCAGAAACCTGCCGTCTTTTTCTCAGGAAGTGAGTTTTGGTCCACTTATTCTGCCATTTCTCTTTTTGGTGCCTGTTGCCAACCAGTTCAGTGTTAGCCTCCCAAGACCATCTGCAGCTGCCAACAGCCATGAGGCTGCTGTAGGATAGACAAGGGTACTGAAGTTGAGTATGTAAGGAATGCTTTAAAGTGATTGGCTTATGTTTCTGTGCAGTACAGCATGGTTGCACTCATAAATTTAGATGAAAACATCTATATTTTCAGTTAACCAATGGTCAATGACAGAAGAAGGTAATGTCTGGAATGTTTGAGAACTGGGAATTAGGATTCTGGTGTCTGTTATCTCATTCTAGTGATCTGTTCACAAACAGGCTGGCCAGAAGGAGTTTGTGTTGATTTCCTCCCCACTTTCTCATGTTTTCGTCCAAATCCTTAACTGATTGCTGTGTATTTATTAGCCTTGTGACGACAGTTATGTAGCGTGTTGCAGAACAGCATGTATTTTGACATTTATTCTGAATACTGCAGGTGCACTCCCTCGCGATCCAGAGTGTGAAAAATGTTGTTTCAACATCATTAGTGGTCTAATTATATAAGTAACTTAGCTTTCATTGTATGCATGCTGTGTACATATATTGGTTTTACGTTGGGGTTACGTGCTACATTTGTTGTAATATTGTCCATGTTGCCCAGCAGCTACTCATTGGTTTTCATGATGGTTCAAATGCATAATACACAATGAATTAATGCAAAATTAAGTCACGACTGTGCCAAGATATGTGGTGTGGAATTCTAGAAATTGCTGTCTTTGGTTGCACACTTGCTGGATGTTTAGAGAGATCCTGTCTTATGTTGATTCTGGTATATGGCAGAGTTGACATGTGGCACTTGCATAGTACTGATGAAATTCATAGTACCCTGATCTACGGTAAGCTGGAGTTCTAAGCAATATTCTGAATAACTGACATAAGTTTAGAAGTTGTGAACAATGAAGGGAAAGTAGTCAGTGATCCTGCATTATCTTTCTCACTGATTTTAATTTGCAGACTTTGTGCTTTTTTAGGTGGTTCAGTGGGCCAGAGGACTACAGAAATACAGTGTCCTTCATATACATGGACTATTCACAGATCCTTGTGGTCTGGTGTTGGATCCATCAGGGTACAAGGATGTAATGCATGATCAAGATTTGATGGTAGGCATTAAGTTATCTCTTAAATGAACAATTTGCTGAAAATGCTTTCATAAAAGAATACAAGTGAACAATGAAACAACAATTGTTAACACTTGTTTATAATCGTGTCAAAACAAGTGCAAGCAATAACTGGACTTCCTGTCAACGAGGAAAATAATACTTGTTCATAGTATGACAGCCTCAATGAGGCTTGAAAAATACAAATAGGAAGTGTTTATGTGCAATGTTTGTCATTCACGATGAAATTATTAAGTGAGTTAGTGCTCCTTGTTGCATGTTTTTTTTAACACCTAGTCAGTTGATAGTTTCTGTAAGATGTAGGAACAGAAATAGGCCATTTGACCCATTGCGACTGATCCACTGTTTAATGAGATCATGGCTGATCTGATATTCTTCAACTTCACTTTCCTGCCTTTTTCCCAATGACTTGATTCCCTTCCTGATTTTTTTTTTCTCTATATCCATCCTGAATGCCAGTATAAATGAAGTATGTTTATTTTTAAGTTATTTGCCATATTTGAATTAGCAGAGTCCCAGCAGTAGTTAACCCAAATAGCAATAATTTTCTTGCTGGATGCTCAGAATGTGATATCACATCTTTGCTAAATTATGTTATTTTTAATTCAAATTTTCATATTTTATGGACAAATAGAGCAACATTCTGTAGTTTGCTGCTATAACCCATCAGCTTAGACTGCTGCTTCTTTGGTACCTAATACAGATTCAGCTTTTTTAAAAAAAATTTGCTCATTGATATGTTGCTAATTGCCTTCGAGAAAGTGACGGTGAGCCACCTACTTGAACTGTGGCATTTCATGTTGTTTGGGACAGATTTTTCCATGTCATGGTGGTGCGTTTATCGTGATATTTCCAAACACCTGATGACCTTCTTTTCAAGATGGTGAAGATTGTGCATTTGAAAGGTGCTGTCAGACAAGTCTTGCTAAGATGCTGCAGCATATCTTGTAGATGTTTTATCCTAGCACTGTACTTTTGCTGGTGGAGAGAGTGAATGTTTACTGTGGTGAACTGAGTGTCAATCAGATAGGTTGCTTTTGCCTAGATCATATTGAGCTTCTTGAGCATTGGAGCTACTCTTTCAGGAATGTGGAGACTGTCCATCAATTGAATATTGTAGACAGTTTATAGAATTTTCTTGGCAAAGGTGTGGTTACGAGTGTCATTTTGCCCCTTCATCAGCCCAAACCTAATGTTGTCTAGGGTCTTGCTGTTATGTAAAAACGGATGACTTCAGTATTTGAGGAATCGAACTTTGCTGGCGTACAATAGTCAGAAAACCTCAATTATTATGGTCATGGAAACAGCTGACGTTATGGCTCTCTGACGCTATTTTGTGGTTCTAGGCCCGAAGCATCAGCTTTCCTGCTCCTCTGCTGCTTGGCCTGCTGTGTTCATCCAGCTCTACACCTTATTATCTCAATTCTCCAGCATCTGCAGTTCCTACTATCTCTGAAACTATTGTTCTAATCAACCTGTTCAGAGATGTTATTTCATGCCTCTGGAGCAAGTGGGACCTGAACTCAGATCTTCTGATCCAAGGATAGAGACACTACCACTGTGCCATAAGAGGGTCACTAGTAGATTCATTTTTGTTTCTCACTATTCATGACTGTAGTCTTGACACATTCAGAGCTTTGACCTGACAGATTGCTTATGTAATTAGAGCAGTATTCTTTAACTGTGCTGCTCTGACATCAATGCATCTTTTATCTTGGTCGAAAAGAATGGTCTCTATTTAAATGTTTGAAAATATACAACACTGAAGACGAAAAGATTGTTTTTGCAACTTTCTGTAATTTGTCAAACTGTCTTGAGCTGTATGAACTAGCATCTTTTGATACCAACCCCAGAGAAGATGAACTCCTTCATCTTCAGGTTACACTTATTAGATTTGTTTGATATTCTGATGGCTAGCTTAGTTGTGCAGTTTTGACTAGAATTAACTTCTCAAAGCAAATGAGTCTCTGGGAATTGCCTGGGAAGTTGAAGATTCTGATGGGCAATTCGCCTGGGTCTGGAGCACTTCAAAAAACTCTTTAAAGTCAGAATTCGAAGGGTTGTGACTAAGTTAAGCTATAGAGTTATAGAGGTACACACAGATGTACATGCACACATACAGATGCACACTTGCTCACTTTCTCTTCCTTTCTTCTCTACCCTAGATTTGAACCTACCCCCCAGCCAGGCCCTACACTAACAGGATTCTAGACCTGATGTGACCCACCATCATCAGGGTGGCTCTCTGGCAGATGTAAAATAACATTTAGTTAAAACCAAAAGAACTGCAGATGCTGTAATGCAGAAATAAAAACAGAAATTGTTGGAAATGTTCTCCAATTTGTCATTGCTGGCTAGCACCTAATACATCATAGTCTTTAATTTAAATTAAGGAAACTAAGATTAAAGATTAAAGATTGCTGGAAAAGCTCGGCAAGCCTGGCATCATCTGTGGAGAGATATCAGAGTTAATGTTTCAGGTCCGATAAGGAAGGTTCTGTGGAAGAGAAGAAGGGAAGAGAAAGTAACAAGTGTGCATGCACATCTGTGTGCACATGCATGCTTGCCTTTGTGTCAGTGAATGTATTAGGGGCTTGGTGGTGAGTCAGGATTTTACAGACGGCTTCTGGGGAAGGGACACTGGACCATAAACATTAATGCATATTTCTCTTCACAGATGCTGCCAGACCTGCTGAGCTTCTCCAGCAATTTCAGGTTTTGAAATAGCATCTCATTAACAATGTCTAGGAATGAGGAAGAAGTTTACAGGGTAGCCATTGCTGAAATCCAAATGTAATATTGTGTGGAAGAAAGCGTCCAAATCTGAATTTCATAACTCTATATTAGAATGGGTTAGTTTGAAAGGTACAGTCAAACTTTCTTTCATCGCTGACTTTAGAATTGTGCGGAAACAGGATTTCGTTACCTTTTAATTTTGGGGTATCCCGCATCATTAAGTTGGTTTTCCTTGTGAAAATTTTTCAAAGCAAAGTTTTTCTGAAGGAAATGTCATGCCAACTTATCTCATCTCTGGTTTAAAAACCATGCAATGATAATTTTGGTACAGAAACAAGGAAGCAAAATGGAACAAGAATAACTACGAAAATGACCTGCAATTGTTCCAGTGTAGTTTAAAAGTCAGCATTTAAACTGTCCACAAAAATTGAACTTGTTTATACAGGGTAAAATTGTGTATACAGTATTATTGTAGTCTTGAACAATCTGAGTGTGTATTTACTTCTAGCGCTTCACATTAAGGATGTTTATGCTTTTAATACACGTGGGAAAACATTCTCTTGATGCAGGTCTTATAATAATATGTTTGGGATTCTTTTCCCTGATAGGAAGAATTTCAGGACCTGTACCGTACCAAGTCATTTGTATTTTTGGGCTGTGGAGAAACTCTGCGTGATCAGATCTTCCAGGCACTATTTTTGTATTCTGTTCAAGACAAAGTGGACCTGGAGCACTTCATGCTCGTGCGAAAGGATAGCCATGATCATTTCTTTAAGTTGCAGGCAGAGATGCTGCTGCATGGGATTAAAATAGTATCCTATGGTGACCAATTTGAATGTATGCCTCAGTATTTCCATGACTTGGTGGCACAGATTTGCAGGAGGAAGAGCCCAGGTAAGTCATCTGTTACTGATATTGGGTTCTAATACACGAGGAATTACTTTTTATCCTGATTATTGCCTTGCAGTGTAAATCTTTTTTGAGGCTCTAGATAGTCACAATTTTAGTAAGAGCATGTTTTTTTCAAGTCTGCAAAAATGAGTCCTGATGAATGGAAATACAGTAAAATAGGTAAATATAATGCAGTGGAACATCTGCTATTTAATTCATGTCTTAAGAAGTGACCGATGCAAAAATAACGTATCGAGAGAGCAAATTCAACAATGCTTCTCATCCTTTATCTGGGTTCTGTGTCTCAGTCTCTCTTTGTGCCTGACCAAAATGGAAAAGGAGGTAGGGTAACATTACTAGTTAAAGAAAAAAAACAATATTGAGGAAGGATGTTAACTCTGAAGTGGAATCTGTATGGGTAGCGTTTAGGAATACCAAGGGGCCAAAACAGGTTTACACATAAACTGTAGTGATAATGTTGGGGAAGGCATTAAAAAGTAATTTAGAGAAACAAACAATAAAGGTAGGGCTGTAATTATGGGTGACTTCAATCTGGAGTGTATATGAGATGGGTTTCTGGATCAACATGTTCGAGAACCAACTAGAGAGCAGGCCATCCTAGACTAGATATCCTATATTGAGAAAGGAATAATTGGCAATCAAGCTGTGCGAGGCCTCTTGGGGAACAGTGACCATAATATGATAGAATTCGTCATTAAGACAGAAAATGATGTAGTTGATCCTTAATCTTAGTTTCCTTAAGTTAAGGACTATGATGTATTAGGTGCTAGCCAGCTATAATAAATTTGGGAACGTTACTTAAAGGGTTGATGGTGAATAAGAAATGGCAAATATTTGAAGAATACATGGAGGAATTGCAGCAATTGTTCATTCTGTCTGGCTCAGAAATAAAATGGGACAAGTGGCCCACCATGGCTAACAGGGGAAATTAGATTCAAGGAGATACCTAAACTGTAAATTTGAGGATTGGGAGCAGTTTAGATTTCAGCAAAGGGGTTGAATTAAGAGAGAGAAAATAGAATACGAGAGTATGCTTGCAGGGAACATACAAACTGAACGTAAAAGCTTTATAGGTATGTGGAAAAAAAATTGGTGAAGATAGATGTACGTCCCTTACAGTCAGAGACAGGGAAGTTGTAATGGGGGACAAAGAGCAGAAATGGCAAATAAGTACATATTTTGGTTCTGTCCTCACAAAAGAGAACATCAATAATATTGGGGAATGCAGAGTCTAGTGAGAGGACAGAATGCAAGAAATCAGTATTAATAGGAAGGTGTTGGAAAAATTGGGATTAAAGGCTGATAAATCTCAGGGGCCCTAATGATCTACATCCTAGTGTGCTTAAGTAAGTAGCCCTAGAAATGGTGGATGCGTTGATGGTTAACTTTCAAGATTCTATAGATTCTGGAACAATTCGTATGGATTGGAGGGTGTCTGATAGAACCCTACTCTTTAAACCAGAAGATGAGAGAAAACAATGAATTACAGACCAGTTAGCCTGACCTTGATAGTGAAGAAAATGCTGGAGTCCATTAGAAAGGATTTAATTGCAGAGCACTTGTCCAACAGTGGACAGTCAGCATGGATTCATGAAAGGGAAGTCATGTTTTAAGGATGTAACTAGTAGAGTGATAAGTTGGAGCCAGTGGATGTGGTTTGTTTGGACTTTCAGAAGGCTTTTGATAAGGTCCAATATAGGTCTCAAGATATTAGAATGGGGGATCGTACTGGCATGGATAGAGACCTAGTTGACAGACAGGAAACTAAAAGTAGGAATAAGCAGATCTTTTACTGAGTGGCAGGCAGTGAATGGGGTACTACAGGAAGCAGTGCTATGACCTCAGCAACTCATAATATATTAGTAAGGGGATCGAGACTTATTTAGAGAAGCTAGGAGAATGGTGTTGAGAAACGTACTGGCCATGATCAAATGGTAGAGCTCGATGGGCTCAATAGCCTAATTCTACTCCCATATCAATGGTCATATAATAAATAAATTATTTAGATGAGGGGTTATAACTTACTCGGAGATAGTAAGAACTCCAGATGCTGGAGTCAGAGACAACACATTGTGGAGCTGGAGGAGCACAGCAGGCCAGGCAGCATCAGAGGAGCAGGAAAGTTGATGTTTCGGATCGGGAAGAAGGGTCCTGACCCAAAAAGTCAACTTTCCTGCTCCTCCGATGCTGCCTGGCCGGCTGTATTTAGATGAGGAGGGTGGATTAGCCATGCTGCATTGCCAGTGGTGTCCAGGGATGTGTAGGCTAGATGGATTAGCCATGGGAAATGTAGGATTACAGATTTAGGATGGGGGTGGGTCTAGGTGAGCTGCTCTTCAGAGTGTCAGTATGGACTTGATGGGCTAAATGACCTGCTTCCACACTGTGGGGATTCTGTGAAGTATAATATCTCCAAGTTTGCAGATGACATAAAGCTGGCTGGGAGAGTGAACTGTGAGGACGATGCAGAAATGCATCAGTCATGATTTAAACAAGTTGATTTGAGTTGACAAGTGCATATCGGATGAAATATAACGTAGATAAATGGGAGATAGGAAAAATAGTTTATAATCTAATTGTCAAAGGTTGGGAAAGGGGAGGTGCAATGAGACCTGGGCATCATTGTATACGTCCCTGATGTGACGATACTGTTGCTTTAAGAGGTATATTTGGTCCTGGATTTTTTTTCATGGAGAAAGGTTGAGACAGGCACTGAGCAGTCTGCTTCAAAGCCTATAAAGTAAACAGCTTGTGAGGCCTTAGGGGTTTTTCTCTAAAGTCGGAACAATAGAAGCAGCCTGAATGGGTGGAGTCAAGCTCCCATAGAACCAGGATTTTTAGTTTGTTTTTCAGTAGCCGTTGCTGCTGGGCCTTGAAGCTGATGTGGAAGCTGTCTTTCATTTCTGTTACAGCTAAAAGCTAGGGGTTCTCTTCCTGTTTCTAGAATTGAATGTCAAACAATCTATTTTACTGAATTTGCCTTTCCCAAGGGTGTGTTTATGGGATGTTACTATACTGGAAGAGTTACTGTTTAGTAATTAAATAATCCATTACTCTCTTCAGCTTTCCAATAGAGTTAAGTCATTCCAATTCATTCTTTTACTGTGTTTTAACTATGGTGTATGAATAAAGTGTGTTTTACTTCAAGACTGGTTGTTTGACCAATTGAATTGCATGTGGAACACAACAGCTGGCACTTGCCTTTAAAATAAGAAAAACTTAGGGTCTAGGCTATCTTCTTAATATAGTTTGAGAGAGTTTGGTCTAGTCCATAACACTGAAAGTAAGCAAGCAGATGCAGAGGCTGGTCAAGAAGACAAATGGTATTTTGGCCTTCATAGGGACAGGATTAGAGTACAGGTGCAGGGATGTCTTGCTGCAATTGTACAGGGCCCTGGTGAGATCACACCTGGAGTATTGTGTATAGTTTTGGTCTCCTTATTTGAGGAAGGTGGTTTCTGGCTGTGGAGGGAGCACAACAAAGGTTTACCAAACTGATTCCTAGGATGGCAGGACTAATGTATGTAGAGAAACTGGATCCGTTAGGACTATGATCACTGGAATTTAGAAGAATCAGGGCACATCTTGTAGAAGGGAGACCAAGGGAGTTGAAGGATAGGTGTAGGTCATTCAGGACTGAGATGAGCAGAAATTTTGTCACCCAGTGATGGTGAACATGTGGAATTCTCTGCCACAGAAAGTTGTTGAGGCTACAACATTGAACATTTTCTAAAAGGAATCAGTTCTGTGTGTTAAAGAGATCAAAAAATATGGGAAGAAAGCAAGTACAGGGTACCAAGTGGGACGATCAGCTATGATATTGAATGGCAGAGCATGTTCAAAGGGCCGAATGGCGGCCTCCTGCTCCTGTTTCTGATATTAACAGAAAGGGGTGATTGGGTGTAAAGTAGACTCTGATTGTTAGACGATTTGCCATGGGGAATTCGCCAGTGAATGACAGTAAATAGTCAGAGATAGTAGGAACTGCAGATGCTGGAGAATCTGAGATAACAAGGTGTAGAGCTGGATGAACACAGCAGGCCAAGCAGCATCAGAGGAGCAGGACCCTTCTTCAGAAATGGGGGAGGGGAAGGGGGTTCTGAAATAAATAGGGAGAGACAGGGATGCGGATAGAAGATGGATAGAGGAGAAGATAGGTGGAGAGGAGACAGACAGGTCAAAGATGCAGGGATGGAGCCAGTAAAGTTGAGTGTAGGTGGGGACGTAGGGAGGAGATGGGTCAGCCCAGGGAGGACAGACAGGTCAAGGGGGTGGGATGAGGTTAGTATGTAGGAGATGGGGGTGGGGCTTGAGGTGGGAGGAGGGGATAGGTGGAAGGAAGGGCTGGTTTTTGGATGCGGTAGGGGGAGGGGAGATTTTGAACCTTGTGAAGTCCACATTGATACCATTGGGCTGCAGGGTTCCCAAGCAGAATATGAGTTGCTGTTCCCGCAGTCTTCGGGTGGCATCATTGTGGCACTGCAGGAGGCCCAGGATGGACATGTCGTCTGAGGAATGGGAGGGGGAGTTGAAATGGTTCGCGACTGGGAGGTGCAGTTGTTTGTTGCGAACTGAGCGCGGGTGTTCTGCAAAGTGGTCCCCAAGCCTCCGCTTGGTTTCCCTGATGTAGAGGAGGACGCAACGGGAACAGCGGATACAGTATACCACAGTAGCAGATGTGCAGGTGAACATCTGCTTATTGTGGAAAGTCTTCTTGGGGCCTGGGATGGGGGTGAGGGAGGAGGCGTAGGGGCAGGTGTAGCACTTCCTGCGGTTGCAGGGAAAAGTGCCAGGTGTGGCGGGGCTGAAGGGGAGTGTGGAGGGGACAAGGGCATCACGGAGAGAGTGGTCCCTCTGGAAAGCAGATAAGGGTGGGGAGGGAAAAATGTCTTTAGTGGTGGGGCTGGATTGCAGATGGCGGAAGTGTCGGAGGATGATGCGTTGGATCCGGAGGTTGGTGGGGTGGCACGTGAGGACGAGGGGGATTCTGTTTTGGTTGTTATTGCGGTGAGGGGGTGTGAGGGATGAGTTGCAGGAAATATAGGAGACACGATCGAGGGCGTTCTCGCCCACAGAGGGGGAGAAGTTGCGGTCCTTGAAGAATGAGGACATCTGAGATGTACGGGAGTGGAATGCCTCATCCTGGGAGCAGATGTGGCCGAGGCGAAGGAATTGGGAATGGGGATGGCATTTTTGCAGGAAGGTGGGTGGGAGGAGGTGTATTCCAGGTAGCTGTGGGAGTTGGCTTGAAATGGATGTCGGTTTCTAGGTGGTTGCCGGAGATGGAGACAGAGAGGTCCAGGAAGGAGAAAGAGGTATTGGAGATGGTCCAGGTGAACTTAAGGTTGGGGTGGAAGGTGTTGGTGAAGTGGATGAACTGTTCGAGCTCCTCGTGGGAGCACGAGGCGGGGCCGATACAGTCATCAATGTAACGGAGGAAGAGGTGGGGTTTAGGGCCAGCGTAGGTACGGAAGAGGGATTGTTCCACGTAACCTACAAAGAGGCAGGCATAGCTTGGGCCCATGCGGGTACCCGTGGCCACCCCCTTTGTCTGTAGGAAGTGGAAGGAATTGAAAGAGAAGTTGTTGAGGGTGAGGACGAGTTTGGCTAAGCGGATGAGGGTGTCAGTGGAGGGGGGCTGGTCGGGCTTGCGGGACAGGAAGAAGCGAGGGCCTTTAGGCCGTCTGTATGGGGAATGCAGGTGTATAGGGACTGGACGTCCGTGGTAAAGATGAGGTGTTGGGGACCGGGGAATTGGAAGTTCTGGAGGAGGTGGAGGGCGTGGGTGGTATCACGGACGTAGGTGGGGAGTTCCTGGACCAAAGGGGAGAAAATGGAGTCGAGATAGGTGGAGATAAGTTCGGTGGGGCAGGAGCAGGCGGAGACAATGGGTCGACCAGGGCATTCAGGTTTGTGGATTTTGGGAAGGAGATAGAAGTGGGCGGTGCAGGGTTGGGGAACGATGAGGTTGGAGGCTGTGGGTGGGAGGTCACCTGAAATGATGAGGTTGTGGATGGTTTGGGAGATGATGGTTTGGTGGTCGGGGATGGGGTCATGATCAAGGGGGCGGTAGGAGGAGCTATCGGAGAGTTGGCGCCTGGCCTCGGCGATGTAGAGATCAGTGCGCCATGCTACAACTGCGCCTCCCTTGTCCGTGGGTTTTATGGTGAGGTTGGGATGGGAGTGGAGGGCTGTACGTTCTGCGGGGGAGTGGTTGGAGTGGGTGAGAGGGATGGAGAGGTTGAGGTGATTGATGTCACGACGGCAGATTGAGATGAAGAGGTCGAGGGAGGGTAGGAGGCCTTAGGGTGGTGTCCAGGAGGAGGGGATGCGTTGGAGGCCGGAAAAGGTGTCAGTAGAGGGAGGGTTAGGCTCACGGTTAAAGAAGTAAGCGTGGAGGCGGAGAGCAGTTTTTCCGCCGCTTATGTCCAAACGTCTTCCAGATAGTCAGGCTTTGCTTAAACCTTAAAACCAGGTAGATTGATTCTGAGGAAGGGTCACTGGACCGAAAGCAGTGATTTTTTTTTCTTCACAGACACGGCCAGACCTGCTGAGCTTTTCCAGCAACTTCTGTTTTTGTGGTTGATTCCGTTCAAGACGGTGCCCTAAAAAATGAACCAGCAAACAAGTGGCTGTCATTATTTTGATGAGTTCAGCGGGTTGCAGTGTATGTACATATCCTTTCTGCCTGCATAACAACAGGGCCATTTGTAATAATATGTGTAGCATCCAGTACATGCAAATGCACCATTCTGCCAGCCTGACCGACAGCCCAAAGTTGGTTGTCATTGTAATTTGTGACATTGGAATTACCCATCGAGCATTGCTAGTTGCAGAATTGCATCGAGTGTTGAACATTGTTGTGAATTTTGCAAGTACAGTTGGGTACAGTCAGTACCTTGCTTGCAAGCCGTTGAAGGGATATGCTGTTTGATAACAAGAAGACAAGGTCAACCATGTTCAGTAGCAGTATTTAAGTAGTACAAAGCTTGTATTTATTTTGAATTATACCTTAACTGAAAGGAAAACTCAATCTTCAGGTTTCTAGAGAAACTAAAACTGAAACTTGATATTTTTGAGAAAACTGAAGTTGGTTGATGCTGGATAAAATACACTATCACTATTATCTCATTTCTATAGCAGTGTAGTACACATGGGATTAAGATTACATTGCTGAAGATGACAAAGAGTGAATCCAAGAGCTGGATGACAGATAAACATCAGGATTGCTGTGCTATTTTTGTTACTTCAAGTAATTAACTGGGCAGATGTTACCATACAGTGTGAAGGGTTGTCATTGAGGGTTTAGAGCAAGGTATTTCTAGTGAATCACACCATCAGGACTATCATGAGCAGAGTTAGAGGGTCCAGAGAATCTGGCGAGAGAGCCATTTTGATGAAGTGTGCACCCATAGAAATTTGTTTGATTAGGAGCTGCTTTAGATGAGAATTGATAGAAAATCTTTGAATGAAAAGCTGGAAATCCATTTAAGGAAGTTTAGATCTTTGAAGTACTTTGGGTGTCTCATACTATGCAGATTGACCAGCAAATCAGTGAGATCTATCATTGTAACCACTATTTAACATGTAATTTTTAATTTATACATATATATTATAGTAAGGGAGAGACTAATTTTGTTAATTCATGTTTAGCTTGTATTGATTTTACGACTTCTGTTGTAACAATCAAACCAACATGATACTGTGCTTTGAGGGTAGTCATGGTGAAGTCCAGGGCGTTGGTTGAAAAGTGTGATTCTGTGGCAGACTGTGTTGTTTGAGACAATTCTTTCAATTTTGAAACATGCTCAAATGTTAGTGAGAACTTTGCAGAGTTGACCCTGCTGACTGTACTTTTGTCATGTCTGGTGCCTTTGGTTGATACTACGTGGCTCGTGTGATTTTACTCTCATTGGACTTCTTCGTAGTACTTGTATTTAATTAAGTGGCTTGCTTGGTCATTTGAAAGGGTCTGGAAGCCTGGACTTGCGTGTAGACTGGATTGGGTAAGGATTGGAGATAAAAGGTACTGCAGATGCTGGAGAATCCGAGATAACAAGCATGGGGCTGGATGAACACAGCAGGTCAAGCAGCATCATAGGAGCAGGAAAACTTGACGTTT
>JAHRHZ010000021.1:38243845-38256281 GCA_024137785.1 Ginglymostoma cirratum
AGATAACAAGCATGGGGCTGGATGAACACAGCAGGTCAAGCAGCATCGTAGGAGCAGGAAAACTTGACGTTTCGGGCCTAAACCCTTCATCAGAAAATTTTCTGATGCTGCTTGACCTGCTGTGTTCATCCAGCCCCATGCTTGTTATCTCGGATTCTCCAGCATCTGCAGTACCTTTTATCTCTTATCGAAGAGAATCATGAGTTTAGTAATTTTCCTTCAAGTGCAGTCACTGATCTTTGAGTCTCTTTCCCTTTGACTTTAGTCGTTAGGATTTGTATTCACCATGGATATATCTGTAATGCGCTGGATTACATGAGGAGAGGGAAGAGAAATTTAGCTTTATTCATGCACTTTTAAGATTCTAGCATGGTCAATAATGACCTAAACTTGTTTGTATTGATGTTTTCCTGGGATAATTGAAGAATGGTTCCTTAATGTGTATGTACCTTGATTTGTTGCAGGAACATCTTGTTCGGATTGTGTAAAGCGGAAACAAGAAGAAAATGGTGATGTAACTCAAAAAAGGATCCGAAAAGCAAATGGTACATTTAGAAGAAAGACATTTTAAAACCCTTTTGTTACTTGAGCCTCACTAAGCTCTGAACCCATTTACTGCAGGCTATTTCTGAAACTGGGTGCGGAACAAATGAGTAAAATTTTGATAAAAGCAAGTATTCCAAGAGACTAGATAGAACAGCATGGATATCATTTTTCTTGTTTATAAATTAAGTTATTCATGTTCAACATCTCCACACTGTCATTTCTGGCCAGCTGGAGAAGGGTGTATTTTAATTAATAGGCGCAATGCACCTGAAATCAACGACTCCTGTTTGAGAATCCACAGAAGTAAATTACCCTTATTTTCTGTGGTAGAGACATATGTTAATGCTTCACCGATGATCTTTAAATTAATGCATCACACTTTCTCATCATGGATATTGTATTTTCTTCCTTCCATACTGTATCAGCAATGTTGTTGATTCTCAACTGGTCTCTGGGCCATTTAAGGATGGTTATTAATGCTAGCCTAACAAGTGACAGTCACATCCTGTGAGCGAATTAAAAAAGCCAGCATTTATACAATTCAAGCACCTGTTTTGTTTACTCTTCTTAAAAACCAAATGAAAAAGAAAATAACATTTCATGACAAATAGATGCTTCAGAACCCTTCATTATTTATTTGTCCCTGTTAAATCTGTCTAAAATTTTAGTTTTGAAGTTAAATTTTCCTTCTATTTGACATTGATTTAAAATGTTGATTTCTAACAAGAATGAGCGGCTGGATTTTGATTAATTTGACTGACTAAATTTTCTGTGATTCAGTAGTTAGCATGGTGATGTCATGGCCTTGCATCTCGCTGCCAATCGTCATTCACTTTTGTATTTCCATTGTGACATCTCTACCAGCCACTTGTCAATCAATTGACACTGTCCCCTGATGAGGTATTAATGTTGTTTTCTCCCCCTTTCAAATTGTCCTGAGTGCAAGACATAAAGCTTTGACAAATGTCTTTTTGCAAAGGTACTGAAGTTCTGTACTACCAAACAACAATTTTATTTTCTTTATTCATTCATGGGATGAGGGCGTTGCCGGCTAGGCAGTATTTATTGCCCATTTATTGCCCTAGTTGCCCAGAGGGCAGTTCAGAGTCAACCACCTTGTGGGTCTGGAGTCACATGTAGGCCAGACCAGGTAAGGATGAGTCTCCTTTCCTAAAGGACATTAGTGAACCAGATGGGTTTTTCTGACAATCGACAATGGAATCATGGTCATTGTTCGGTGCTTCATTCCACATATTTATTGAATTCAAATTCCACCATCGGCCATGTTGAAATTCAAACCTGAGTCCCCAAAACATTATCTGGTCTAGATTAATAGTCCACCAATAATACCACTAGGTCATTGCCTCCCCTTTATATAGAAGATACAATTTATATAGAAGAACAGGAAGCTTCAACAAAAGTTTCAGAATGAAGGAATAAATGTGCAAAATTAAATTTCATTGCAGATACAGATTTTGGAGGATCATAAATTATCCCAATAAAGCACCTTCACCAAAGTGCCATATCCCAATCCATGATGTCGGAAGCATCAAAATGGGACTGAAAACTTTATTCGTATCAGCACAAGTTGATGGGTACCTCCGTAGAATAAGAACAGTACTTTGTAACTGTTGAGCAGTTGTTACAATCATTAAATGCAAATCAGTGGCTCTCTTGCCTTCGTGGACTTAACTGTTTATTGTGGTACCTCGGGAAAAAAAAGTCCGGACATTGCTGCTCTTTTATCAAGTGTGACTTGGTGAGAAAACATCCAGATAAAGAACACGTTTGTTTGAAATTTATGTTTCCACTAAAATAACTGTTTTAAATGTATGAATGTTGGATGTTTTGTTCACTGAAAATCATCTGTTCAATGTGTTATGTAATAACTGAGGGAAAATTAGCATTTTGCAGCTGAATCAGTAGGTGGGAGGAAGGCAGCTTGCCCTGTTGAATTGTATATTCTGGTTGATTGCAGAAGGGAATGAATATGATAAAGAAATCTGGCATACTATTCTGCTCTGCTCACCAGAGTATAAATGTATAAGCTTGTAAACTGTGCATAAAAGATTGAAAAATACCAGGCCCTTAGTATGGTCTGTCGTCTTTTTAATGCAGAAGATTTTTAAATGTAAATAGATGTAGTCTAAGTTTTTATCTTTTGGGGAGAGTAAATTGCAGGATACTTTTCACTATACATTCAAAGTTCAAGTCCCACTCCAGGCGTCAAGTATAAAAATCAAACCACTCCAAAGCAGAACTAATGGAGAGAATACTGCAGTATCAATAGTGCAGTCTTTTGGATGAGAAATTAAGGACCAAGGGGCCAACAGCTGGCTTGGATAGATATTAAGGATCTGATGTAACTATTTTGGAGAGAGAGGAGCTATCTCTGGTGTCCTAGCTAGTGTTTATTCTCAATAGAATCACAAAACAAGATTATCTGGTCATTCACATTTGCTATGTTAGCCGCTACCTTTCCTACATTAAATCATACAACTAATCAAATCATGCCATTGATTTACCAGATACTTCAGTGTTACGTGTAACAGGCGCTGTTTGTATTGAATCCAAGGTCGTCTTTATCTTTACTGATTGATTGTATGTGCCATATCCTTTATCCTGTTTCTGGACGTCTGTGGTTCTTCAGTTCTACGCTATTTGTTGTTACTGAAAACATATCGAACTGAAAACTTTACGCCTAACTAACTAAAACTGATTCAACTCCTTCAATTTAATGGTTGTCATTTTCCATGCGTTCTGGTGTCCATCAAGGCACCAGGTATCAAGCTTATGGTTGTAAAAGTACTTGATTATACTTTTTGTATTGGTTGACCCAACAATACAAGCTTTTTACCTGTGTATTGGGCCTGAATTCTCCAAATCCCATACACTTTGCCATCTCGTGTGTCCTTCTGCTGCAGTGAACCATGTAGGTTAAGTACAGAACCAGTACTAACTGGATGATAACCAAGAACGTTAGAGATTTTAATCCATGGATGTATCTATATATTCAATACCAAATTACACAGGTTCTCTCACCAAGTGGTATCTATTTGTCTGACATCGTCTGCTAATGCCCTGGCTTCTTATTGGAGTGTGTCATTCAATGTATCACTGGGCCTCGTCCCAAATAATTTTTAAGGTATTCAGGCAACAGTGACATTATATAGGAGAACTGGTTGAGATACTGTCAGGTTTCCCTTGATGTCTTCCTTCACCTGTACATTCACTATTTCTCTTCTGTAAATTTCCACCAGTTCTAGCTTTCCCACCTGAGTTAGCACCTGTAGTTACAGAAGCATCCACATAGTTGGACATATTTGTTTGTAATGTGGTAATGTGAATATTCTTCTGTAGACAGATATAGCTTATTGTACAGTTGGCTGTTGCATTGAACCTACAACTTGCTGCTGCTGTGTCATTTCAGATGTGGACACCAAAGAAACTTCTACACCATATCTATCAAAAGTGGTGATTACTATATTACCTTGTATCTCCACTGTATGCAGTGGTTTATTATACCTTACATAATCTACCCTAGTTAGCCCCTTATTTTAGATAATGTCTTGATGGGGGGAGGACACTGGTATAACGGATTAACATAATATTTATAGTTATTTAGTTATAAATAGCATTTAGTTATGACACTAAAGTCGGTGGAGTTGTGGATAGTGCGGAAGGATGTTGCAGGTTACAGAGGGACAAGCTGCAGAACTGGGCTGAGAGGTGGCAAATGGAGTTTAATGTGGAAAAGTGTGAGGTGATTCACTTTGGAAGGAGTAACAGGAATACAGAGTACTGGGCTAATGGTAAGATTCTTGGTAGTGTGGACGAACAGAGAGATCTCGGTGTCCATGTGCATAGATCCCTGAATGTTGCCACCCAGGTTGATAGGGTTGTTAAGAAGGCGTACGGTGTGTTAGGTTTTATTGGTAGAGGGATTGAGTTTCGGAGCCGTGAGGTCATGTTGCAGCCGTACAAAACTGTGGTGCGGCCGCACTTGGAGTATTGCGTACAGTTCTGGTCGCCGCATTACAGGAAGGATGTGGAAGCATTGGAAAGGGTGCAGAGGAGATTTTCCAGGATGTTGCCTGGTATGGAGGGAAGGTCTGATGAGGAAAGGCTGAGGGACTTGAGGCTGTTTTCATTAGAGAGAAGAAGGTTAAAAGGTGACTTAATAGAGACATACAAGATGATCAGAGGATTGGATGGGGTGGACAGTGAGAGCCTTTTTCCTGAGATGGTGACGGCTAGCACGAGGGAGCATAGCTTTAAATTGAGGGGTGATAGATATAGGACAGATGTCAGAGGTAGATTCTTTACTCAGAGAGTAGTAAGGGCATGGAATGCCTTGCCTGCAGCAGTTGTAGACTCGCCAACTTTAAGGTCATTTAAGTTGTCGTTGGATAAACATTTGGATGATAAGGGAATAGTGTAGGTTAGATGGGCTTCAGATTGGTTTCACAGGTCGGCGCAACATCGAGGGCCGAAGGGCCTGTACTGCGCTGTCATGTTCTATTAATCTTCACACACACGTTAAACCCCTAGCTGGCAGTTCATCAGGTCATGTTCCCAGGTCCACGATGGGTTAAACAGTGCACATTTGTTATCCACAAGAGAACTTCACCCTGATGAATTCATCTCCAATTCTCACTAGTCTGCTCAAGCATCTACAATCCACAGGTGCTGCAGAAACCATTCCTGACCATTGTTTGAGAGGTTTTTCTGTACATAAACAAACTCCTTATTAGTCCATGCAGGACTCTCTAGTATAGTAGCCAAGCTCAGAATCAGTCTGTACTGAGATGTCTGTTACGGATGCCGTGTCCTTTTTCCAAAGTTTTCTTATCCTAAAATTCTCAACTTTAGATCCACTGTTACCAAGTCAATCAAATTTACTACTGAAGTCTCTATGTTAAATGGTGTAGTAACATCATTGACTAGACAGTCTTTTAGGGGTGCACCCACTGGCTGTTCTCCACCATTAAATCAAAGTGTGTCATCACTTATTTTACAAAAGCTGTATTCAATGCCTCTGGCTTGAACTGAACACCACTCTGGCAAATCAATTTTGGAGATGTTTGAACCATGTGCACTAGTTCATGGTGTACATTATCATAAAATTTTATAATCCTTTACCAACACTAGCCCATTTTCCGGTCCTGGACTTGACCTATCTCCTACACTTGACACCTTGTTCCATATTTCCATGTCAAGTATGAATTTTTGATTCATAACTTCTCTCTCAGATCATGCACTGCCTGCACAGCTCTTCCACAAATCATTTAATATTCTCTCATGGATACTACTTCCTTGGTACCCAACACAACTTGCCCTTCCAATTTCATTGCACTGTCATTAATTCATGGAGTTATCCCTGTTGCTCTATTGGGTGCTGTCCTGATTTCAATTAGTTTCTTAGGCAACACGTCCCTGCCCTTTCTCTAGGATGGCTTTAGCTAGCTCTCTTTGTTGTATTTGTTAACTCTACTATACCTGCAATCTACAGACGATAGGTATTAAATTTTTGTTTGATTGCCAGCAGCCTACAGTCACCTTTCGGGAGCAGCCACCTTCCACTTCCACAAAGCTATTTTGAGGTTGTTGTGGGTTAGTGGTGTGCAGCTACTTTAAGATGATCACTGTTTGTGTTGACTGCATTGCCTGCTGCTATGTTTGTTGCCCTATTTACAAAGAAGAGTTGCTCACCCTGATCAAAACCACAGTCCAAATTTTGACATGTCTGCAGGAGATTCTCAAGGTAGCATTCTAGGCCCAACCATGTCCAGCTGCTTCTTCAATTATCTCATCCCTACCAATAGCTGAAAACACTGAAAAGATTAATGGAAACTTTCTAAAATAAAACATCAGAATGCTACTTACATTAGAAAATTATTCAATTTGTTTCAATATATCTGTAATGCACTTAAGACCACTAATTTCTAATGGGAGATCTATACTTTCCATTCTAATTGTGTGATGCTTTGTGCTTTTTAAAATTTTTAAAAAAGATCAGCTACAATCTTATGAAATGTCAAAGCAGTAAGACTTCCCTTTGCTAATCGTATATCTTTTAGAAAAAAAATTGTCTTGTGAATTCTTTTACAGCTTGTGTTATATTTTGACAGCACTGTTAGATTGACAAAATGGGACATTTTGACTAAAGGTTAGTGCTTTTCAACAAAATTTAGACTTCGCAGGAATCTTAAGAGTACTGTTCAATTATAATCAAGATCTTTTATTCAAGATTGAATTATATACAAGAAAGAAGAAGTGGTGAAAAATATTTAACTAGTTCCGAATTGGAATGAACTTGAATGAACCTGCAGATTTCTCAATTAACCACAAATAATTTAGCCTTTATTTAAATTATGAACTACGTTTTTGGTTTTTGGTTTTTGGAAGAATGAAAACTTGGAAAGAGTTGTCACTTAAACTAATATTGTGAGGCATTCTGATGAAGAATCCTGTGACGGTGAATACAGGTAAAACGTGTAGCCATTTGTTCGAGGTAAAAAGTTTATGTATGTAAATCTTATCAATCTTGAACTTTTATAATTATAGAAATGGTTTGATGGAATGTTTTGTTGATAGTGATAGTCAGGTTAACTGCACTAAAGTAAGAACACAAATCTGAGCAGGAGTAGGCCATTAGGCCCCTTGAGTCTCTGTCATTCAGTAAAAGCATGGCTGATCGGATCGAGGCCTGAACTCCACACTCTTGCGAACCCCTCCATAAGCCTTGAAGCAAGAATTGAAAAATTCACTGAACATAGGTGTTGATGTTCCCAAGGGAAACCAGTGTCGACAAACTAGTTCAACAGATGGTTCAATCAAATGGAAGTTATGTAACAGTAAGGCAGATATATCATACACTGCACCTAGGCACAGATTTTACTTTATAATCATGATACTATTACCCTATATTAGTCCCTTTGCCTTTTCTTGTTAGTATAAATGAAGTGACTGAATGAATAACTGATTTTTCAATGTTTATTTTGACAAAAGTAAAATATCAAGCAATAATATCTTTTCCAATATGTTCATAAAATTATTTATCTTTGACAATGAAACACTGCATTAGTAAAACTAACTATAACTCACACATGTTTAAACGAGTAGTTAATCTGAAATGTTAACACTTCTGGCCATTTATTTTGAAATTGGAATATTTTTAATAGATCACACTTGTAACAGTGCTAATTTTTTGTTGCTATTTTGCCTGCCCTAATATCCCCATTTCACAGCTCTGCCTGGTGCTGGCTTTTTACACTTTCTATTGTCACCTTTTGCTGTGTGTTAACTGCTTCTTATTGCCTAGTTCCTGTTATCGCCCTTTTACAAGGAATACTGCGTGCAGTTCTGGCCTTTTTTATCTGAGGAAGAATGTTCTTCCTCTGGAGGGAGTTTAGTAAAGGATACCAAATTGACTCCTGAGATGGCAGCATTGTTATGAGGAGAGACCGAATTGATTAGGATTCACTGGAGTTCAGACGCATGAGGGGGGGGGGTTCTCATAGAAACCTATAAAATTCTAATAGGAGTAGACAATTACATGTAGGAAGGATGTTTCTTATGGTGGAGGAGTCCAAATCCAGGGCTAATAGTTTAAGGATAAAGTTTAAGACCTTTAGGACTGAGATGAGGAGAAATTTCTTTACCAGAGAGTCATAAGCCTGTGGAATTCACTTCCAAAGAAAGTGGTTGAGGCCTAAAACATCTGTTTTTAAGAAGGTGGTAAATATAAGTCTTGTGGCTAAAGGGATCAAGCCATATGGTGGAAATGGGATTTGGGTGCTGAATGGTAAGTCATTATTGTATGAATGACTGAGCAGGCTTGAGGGGTTGAATGTTCTTCTACTGCTATTTTCTATCTTTCCGTGTTATATCAATAATCTTTTTCCCCTATTCTATCCCATCATATGCTGACAACTGTTTTCTTAACACCTTCAACATTAATTTCTTTTGAAGGTTTTCTTCAGCCTCCACAACCCATCTTGTTTTTATGCTTCTAGCAACCTCTTCACCTGTCCACATTCCTACTTCTCCATATCCACCTGAATATTTGCTGTTTTTTTTGCTCACTCTTCATTGTACTTCTCTCCCTCGTGCTTCCTTTTAACATTTTCAACTTTGTCACTTCCACTACTGATTTTCACTGAAACTCCTGGTCTCTGGTTTACATATACTCTTGGGTACTCTCCCCTCTCCAGTATATGTGATAAATGAGGCCCATGCTTCTCAACCAGTTTTCTTCACTGTGTTAACAATTAGTTTTAACAAGTAATAACTAGAAACAATAACATGATTAACATTTGGGCAAAACCAAAAGCATTTTGCAAGTATATAAAATGCAATCAATATAAAAACAAATTATTCAACAGGAACTGCTCTTAGTTCACGTTCTGCAAAATTACCATGTGTGCATTGCAACGCCATAGACGAAGTTTAAGTGTTTAAAACTTGATCTGTCAACTTAGGCCTGCTTTTGTACCAAGGCACTGTTCTGATACCTTACCGCCTTTGGACTCAATTGGGAATTTCAGGTGTTGACTGAGATGCCTAGATTTTGAATCTCCTAGTTTATGGAGAATACACAAGTGGTAATCTTTCATGAGGAATGAAAATCTACAAAGAAACTACTGGCAATGTGTTTTGTTTTATGTTTGAGTAAATCTGTCCTCTTCCTTTTCCATATCTTGAAGATTGCAATGTGAAGTACCTAATACAGGTATGTTATACATCTTGGAAACTTTTTTATTTTGGTCCCCGTTATGTTTTTAATTATGGGACATTCAAATTCACTAACTTAAATTTTCAAAATCAAATGTGATTCCTGAGCATCTGATATGATTCATGATTTTGCTTCTTCACAATGTCATTGTTACTGAGACAGCCAGCAGTATAACAATAATTTTAGTTGTTCTCTTAGCAATTGCAAATCTTTTGTTTTAAACAACCCCTAAAAAGGTGCATCTGAAGATTTGCATGCAAGCTTGCTCTAAAATTGACCATTTGAAGTTTCCTTTCAGTTTTACAAGTTTATATACTCAATTAGACAGGGCTTTAATGGTAGCAATTGTTGGTTTTATGGAAAAGTATGACCAATAAATGGCACTTTGTTTCTTGAATTCCAACTTAATTTTTTTAGTTAGTTAACTTAAAAAAACTATGGCTTTATGAATGAATTTTCTGCAGAACAATTTTTTTTTGTTTGACAGAATTGAAATAAGTTTTCAAATGCATGTTAACAGACTTGCTAACAAAGAGACACTGGTGATTCTTAGATAACACACAAAACGTAAGTGGTTAACAACAATTCAGATGAGACAGTAGTGTTTCGAAGTATTTACACGGAACCAAACTGTGGTCTATTACTCTTCCTGCCTTGGCTGCAGTGTCTCTTCCCTTCCAGTATTTTCTGGGTAACTGGTAAGGTCGAAGGTTAACAGTCGACTGAACATGCATTCTCCTTGCTATAACAAAAACTACAAAAGTTAGCAGATGTCAAAGTTTAAAATGCTTATTTATTTTGTCTTCACCATTTTGCAAAATGAGGAAAGAATGATATTGAATGTCTAATTTTAAACTTCTGAATATTTACTTACATGCTGTCTAAGAGTGATATGTAGTATTTAAATGTATTGATGTTAAGTGTATTGATGGGGATGACGGTCCATGAACCGTTTCATTTTTCCATGATTTGGTAACTTTACCAATATACAAACAACAAACAAGAGTAGGCCACTTCCTCCTTTGAGACCTGCTTTGCCATTCAGTAAGATCACAGTTGATCTGATTTTTAACTTTTATCTCTGCATTCCTGCACAGCCCCAATAACCTTTCATCTCTTTCGGTAATCAAGAATCTATCTAACTCTGCCTGAAAAAGATTTTAAAATTCTGCATCCACTGCCTTTTCAGGAAAGGACTGCCAAAGACTCTGAACCGTTTAAAAGAAAAATGTTTTTTTATCTGTCTTGAATGAGTGCCCCTTATTTTCAAACTTGGATGCCCTAGATCTAGATCCTCCTGCAAGAGGGAATATCATTTAGACACCCAACTGGTCAAGTCGTTTTGGGATTGTATGTTTCGATTAAGTCACCTCTTACTCTTTTGAACCCTAGAGGCTACAGCTGAGCCTGTGTAGCTTTACCTCAAAGATTTCCGCTCATTCCAGGTATTAGTCTCGTAAACCTTCTCTGAACTGCTTCCAATGCATTAACATCCTTCCATTAGTAAGCTGACCAGTACCATACACTCTTCTAGATGCTGTCTCACCAATGCCCTTTATAATGGAAGCAACAGCCTCCTAATTTTGCATTAAATTCTCCCCAATAAACAACATTCTGTTAGCTTTCCTGATTACTTGCAATACCTGCATACTATTTCTGCAAGTCATGCACAAGGACTCCCAAAGCTCTCTACATCTCACCATTTAGATGATATGCCGCTTTTTATTCCTTCTGCCAAAACAGACAATAGTATACTTTTTCATATGCCACTCCAATTGCCACCGGAAGGGTATTCTGTTTTCTAATTTATCTTCCACAAATTTCATGCAGTGTACATGCGAAGATAATTTGTGCAAATACAGATTAAACATACATTTTGTAGTAAAGGTTATGTCTGTACTTGGGTGAGTGAATATTAACTGATTTTATTGAATATTATTAGACACGGGATGGAAAGAGTGTCTTAAGAACTATATACTATGGTCCTGGTGAAATCTTGCTTTGACATTATTCATAACAGCTCCTTACATGCATGCTCGATAACTACTGCCACAGTAAAGTAATTGTTAGCCCCACACTCCTCAATTCTCACAAAATTTATGGCACAAATAAATACTCTTCTTCCATTTGAGTCCTCTGAAATAAGTGAACAAAGGCTGCAGGTATTTGGTTCAGAGGTGAGAGAGCTAATAATTTAAGGCAATGTATGTAGCTAGCTTGTGAACCTTCTGGGTTTGTAAAGACATGGAGGTAATTTGATCCTTTTCTACAAGTTCAAACCAAGTGAGATTTACTTCTTTATAAATATCAGGATAGACTTTGTCTGCAACTTGCCATTTAGATATTATCAGCATTATCAGTTCCACTGAAAATTAGGGTAGAATATTCAAGTTGTGGAATGACGAGGTAACAGACTGAAATTGCATTTAATTAGGTGAGGTGGCGACGTATCTGGATTTCTGCCACCTTCCTTCCTCCACCTGAGCTAAGTTCTGGGTGGGATGATTCAGGGCCAGCTTCCCACATTTAACGTTAACTGATGGACTTACATGGCCCATGAAAGTCCACTTAAAGGCAGTGGCTTGCTGCCACAGAGACTGACCCCAGCTGCTGGGGTCATTATCAAGCAGACTTCCTAAAGGCAAAAAAATGTGGAACGCTAATTTGCTTGGAGTGCACAACTCCCCCATTGTTTGCCTCGGGAGATTGATGAAAATCTGTGTACAGTTGCAACCCCAAAGTAAATGAGGATAAATGATGTAAGTACATTTTTGCATGTTCGAATTACAAGCCACAACTAGAAAGTTTAAAACTGGAATACTGTTTGGAACAATACCTCTGGATATACTCCAATTAATGCGTCGGCTTTTGAATAAAATTCCTCTTTCAATGAGATGACAATCACTTGGAAGTTCTTCCTGGATTGATCTCTGATGTAATTTGTAACCTGAGGGCAAGAATGGATGATTTTTTGTTTCAGAAACAAAGGCAAAATGGGGCCTTCACATCTAAAAATGCTGAGCCTATTTCTGAAATCTCCACCCAGCTGCTAGTTGTGTTCACTTTGAAAATGCCAAACACCAGTGGCCATTTTTAAGGAAACCTTGGGATTTTATTCCAATTCCAATTCCAATCAAGGGGGGGGAGAGGGAG
>JAHRHZ010000021.1:38256381-38292106 GCA_024137785.1 Ginglymostoma cirratum
TCCGAAAGCTTGTGAGTTCAAATAAACCTATTGGACTATAAACTGGTGTCACGTGACTTCTGACCTTGTTTACCCCAGTCCAACACTAGCACCTCCACAATTCGCATGTAGCTCAGGTAGTAATCCAGAGACGATTACCCTTGTCCTGCTTTCTAATTTAGCCACAAGCTGCTCATAATACCTCAAGGAACCCCTTTCCTAGTTCTAACTGTGTCATTGAAGTTTAGCAATTGGACACTTCCCCTCCCGGAAGCGATGTCTTGAACATTAATACCAGGTAGGCAACATAGCCTTCAAGGTTTCAGTCTTTGCTGCAACGAACAGTAGCTAATATGACCCAGTGTTGTCGAACAGAGACCTATGGGTTCAGGCACACAGTTCTTCAAAAGTTGTACTACAGGTAGACAGGGTGATTAAGAAGGCACTTAGCACGCTTGCCTTTATTGCTCAGACCATAAAGTATAGGAGTTGGGATGTCACACTGAAGTCAAACAGGATATTTTTGAGGCCACTTTTGGAGTACTGTACAGTATTCTGGATGCCCTACTATAGAAAGGATATTATTAAATCAGAGAGGGTTCTGAAAAGATTTACCAGGATGTTACTGGGACTGGAGGGTTTGAGTTATAAGGAGAGGCTGGATAGGCTGGGACTTTCTTTTCACTGGAGCATAGGAGGTTGAGAGGTGACCTTATAGAGGTTTATGAAATCATGAGGGGCATAAAGTGATGAGCAAAGGTATTTTCTCTAGGATGGGGGAGCTCAACGCTAGGAGGCATATTTCTAAGGTAAGAGGAGAAAGATTTAAAAGGGACCTGAAGGGCAACATTTTCACACAGAAGGTGGTTTTAATGCAGAATGAACTGCCAGAGGAAATGGTAAATGCTGGTACAGTTACAAAATTTAAAAGACATCTGGATCGGTATAGGAATAGGAAAGGTTTAGAGGGATATCAGTCAAACGCTGGCAATTGGAACTAGTTTATTTTGGGAAGTTGGTCAGCATGGACGTGTTGGACCAAAGGGTCTATTTCCATGCTCAGACTCTATGTTCCACTAACAATGCTATACCTTATTACTGCTATATTTCTCCTTTCTCCCTCCATTTGAATGGAACTCTGTACCATGATGCTGTAGTCCACACTGGGAGCAAGAACCTCATACCTATTGGATAAGGGAAGTGGCTGAGGCTCCTCTAAAACTAAATTCTAGACATTCATTCCTGTTCCACTCATAGTCACATCCTCCTGTCCCTGTCCCTGACCATGGACCAAATTTAATGTAATTAATCTAAGGACTGCTCTTTACAGAGCTTCTGTCCTTGCTCTCTCCTGATAATATAATGATCCAGAACGTCTGACCCTCAACATCTCAAGCAGCTGGCTGATCGTATCCTGGACTGAGATCAAATAATGACAGACACCCTTGACTAAGGACTTAATCTTTGAGACATGGGCATTTTTTTGGAACATATTGTGGTTTGCTGCACACCTTGAAATGTGATACTGGCGTAGCACAGTGTAACACAGCATAATATCCACCTGCTTGACTGATCACTGCTAGCAATTATGACCATCTGCCTTTGTGTTTGCACTGAAAGGCCAGTCAAGATGGAAGTACCGTGAGCCTGTAAATTCTGATCTATGCAACAGTAAAAAGACAAGGCAAAGCAGAGATACTGTGGACATCCAACCCATTACGAAGTGCTGAGAAAACAAACTAATAGCCCAGAGACTCATCTTGCTCCGATGCATGGAATGGGTGCCTGTCCCTGAGCGTAAAGTGGACTGACAACATTGCGATGAAAGGGGTAGGTGAGCTCCAAAGTACAGTACTGAAATGGTGAAACGTAGTAGAGTGAGCTGAGAAGTGCCATGATAGTGGGAATCTGATATCATTTTCTGTGGATGGGGGTATGGCACTCGCTGCCATGGTGCATACCCTGAGATTATGGGGAATGCTGGCCAATGGAGGCCTAGAGGAGCAAGTGGTGAGCTAGAGCCACCAGATACCTACTAAGACTTCCATGTCCTGTCGAGTTTTACTCCATTGCCTGGGAAGATAGGTACTTGCAGATAAAATCATATGACAGTAGATTATAGCATGATGTTAATGCATGCAAATAGGCCTCTGCTCATCAGTTAGATTCTCATCTTGCTGTTAAAACCATGGGAGAAAATTGGACTTCATTTATCCTCGACTTCGAGGATCTCGTTTTATGAGCTTCCCACATTTTCCCCATGTACTTGCCACTGCCAATATTGTTCAGGGTCCGGAGAAGTGTAAACAACTGTAATGGCCCATTCAACTTTAACGGTCTACTTATGCCCCACTTGAGCCCTCTCCTATCTTTCCTCATGAAATCCTCTTGTTATCTGTCCTACTTATTGAGTCTCCACCTAAATAAATTTATCCAACTCTTCTCAACCACTCTTTCTGGTCTTGAGTTTCATATTCTCATCACTCTGGGCAAAGAGGTTTTTCTTAAATCTGCTGTTTGATTTCTTGGTCACTATTTCACATTAATACCCTCTAGCTTTGCTCCTCTTGGCATTCACATAAACACACATTATGCATACTCTATAAAAACCTTTTGTAATTTTAAATACCTTTAATAGGTCATACTAAGCTTTCTTTTCTCAGAACTTCAGTACCTTCATTTTTCAGTAACTTCACATTTCCAGTATCATTCTTGTAAATCATTTTTGCATCCTCCATTGCACCAAAGTTTAATGCAAATGCAACTTATCAATTCTATCACTCAAATAAAATTCTGTTTAACTGGAAACCAAGGAAGTCTTTGGCAAATTGATAGGAGTAATTGATGGAGCATGCACCCTAACAATACCTACTTTTCCAATATTTGTGTTATCCAAAGCAGCATCAACTTCATCCAGCACAAAGAAAGGGGCAGGCCGGTAGCTGGAAGAGAAATAATATTTTAAAGAATTTTTTTTTGAATGTGAGTAACTTCTTTGGTGAACATAAAACCTATTATATTTGTAAGATTAGAAAATGGCAAACTAATCAGAGTTACAAAATTAAATGGTATCTAAAGTGTCTTCAGAATGAAGTGAGGCCAAATACAAGGATGAAATGTCATTATGAAAGACCTATTTCACGAAAGTAATAAAAGCTGTGGACTGCATGAATTTCATTTATTGATTTCCACATTAGAAGACAATATGGCAAGGTACCATCCATTATTGACAAATGTTTATTCAGGGATAGATAAGACGAATAGCATTAGTCTACAATTTGCATATGAACCATGAATTTTGTGATAATGCAATAAGTCGTTTTCCTCTAACCTTCGTTTTGAAAAGACAAGTATCAATTTCTTGTTTAATTAAAAAGGGCATCATCATGTCAATAGCAGCAAACGATGAACTTAAGAAGTGCATAAATTGAAGAATTTGCACTTCATCTGCACAAAATAGTTCAATACTACTTATTTGCAAATATAATGCATGATTTTACAAATGGGTGTGCTAGTATTTTTTATTATTCAGAGTGATCTGTCAGCATTGTTCCTGCTTGAAACCATTCATTTTCCTATCGGGTGGACAGAAAATCCACCTATACTAGTGGTATTTCAAAACAACTTACACCTCTTGGCATGGTGAATATTTATACCATAAAAACTGGAGTCATTATTTAAGATGACTGCAGCTAGGGCCACCAAATTTGTGGACAATGCAAGGAGGTCCTTGAAATAACTCCAGAGAACTTGATATCCTGTCATCAAGTCACCCTTTATTTGCAAACATAAAGTCCTTGACACTGATCCAGCCCCCTCAGAATCAGCTCTGAGTGACAGGAACTCTGACACGCCTATTTTTATCTGTCAGTCAGCCAGGGCTCCCTGATTGGACCAGATTACCAGCTCCAATCAGGGAACTCGTATTCAGTGAGGTCCAATGGGCTGACCTCTTAAAATCAGTACATCCCTCCTTGTCTGAGTTTGAGGACATAGGCTGGTTCTTTTCCTTGTAGCTCCCCCTGGGCGTTTTAGCACAAGGTCAGGTTCCTCTGACTCTGTGGATACAGGCAGCAAGTAACGTACAGCAGCTTGCCTCTTGCACCTGCAGCATCTTGGAAGAAATTCGTTCTCTTCTTCAGGCAGAAAAGGCAGCGACACCTGCCATGTCCATCCAAGGTCTCTTCAACATTTGACAAAGAGGGAGAATCCCTGAATTCCATCAGCCTTTCCGCATGTTCCAAGGAGCGAGGCACGTTTTGCTCCTGCTCTATTTGCAAGTTTGCAGCTTTCATATGGTCCACGTGCTTGTTCAGGACGATCGCTGGGCTTAACCTTGCATCAACCATGCCTCTTACCCACGCAGGGCCATTCCAGTGATTCCTACATTAAACATCATTCCCTGATGTAAACTGTCTCTCTATTACTGTAATCTTGTGTCTGGCATCAGCACTCCTGATGCCGTCTCACCCTTTCCTCCCACCCCAGGTCCGGGGAGATCAGATTGAACCTGGAGCGGAGTCTTCTGCCTATTAGCAACTCTGCTGGAGCTATCACTGTAGTTGCAGGAGGGGTGGTCCTGTAATCAAATAGGAACCTAGTAGGGATATGTGGTCCATTATTATACCAAATTGTAACATAGTGGTACTAGTGGAACTTCCTGACTCCAAATATGACCGCCAAACTTCTCTATCTGGACTTATTTACAATCTGTATTAGGCAAAGTCCTGAATGCATACGCTATTGGGCGCTCCTCTCCACTAGGCTATGAGCTAATACTACCTCAATGCTGTACGGGGAGGCACCGCACGTCAATACCAGATCTCACCTGGGATCATACCGTTCAAACACGTTACAGAATAATAGCTGTTTCTTCACTTCCCTGAAAGCTATGGCTTGGCTATGTGACCATTCAAAGGGTGACTCTTTTTTCAGAGTTGATGCAAAGGTGCAGGAGACCAGGTTATGTGTGAGCTTTCGTTATAATTTACCAGCTCGAGGAAAGACGTAAGCTCTAGTACGGATGTGGGAGCTGGGGCATCTTTGATCGCCCTCATTTCATCTTCTAAAACGTGTAACCTGGTCTTGTCAACTCTGTAGCTGAAGTAGATCACTTGGGGTGCCTGGAAATACATCTTTCCTTTCTAAGGCATATGCACCTGGGAGAAATGTCTAAGGATTATGTCCAAGTTCTCTAAGTGCTCCATATTGGTCTTCCCTGTTATTAGCATGTCATCTAGATAAACGGCGACCTGGGGTAGACCTTGTAAAGCGTTCTCCATTGTCCACTGAAAAATCCACTGATGAAAGCCCAAATAGCAGTCTCATATATTGGTACAAATTCTTATAGGTATTAACTGTAGCATACTTCTGGGAATCCTCATCTAACCCCAGGATTGCAAGTACCCGTAGCTCATGTCCAGCTTTGTGAAGGACAGTCCCCCTCCAGCTTTGTGTATAAATCCTCTATGCGAGGGATTGGGTATTTATCGTTTGTTTAGAATCTCCACAAAGGCAAAGCGACCCATTGGGCTTCTCAATCAGTGCAACCAATGCTGTCCGTTATGCAAACTGAACTGGTTTGATGATCCTTTTGCTTTCCAGCCTTCTGATTTCTGCCTCTACTTTTATATGTAAGGTACTGGGCAGGCCTTGCAGAATTGTGGAATTGCTTCCTGGTCAACGTGCAAGGTGGCCTTGACCTTCCTGAAAATCTTCCCGGTATTTAATTAGGACTTCACTCAGACACTTCAAATAGAAGAATGTTAAGCCAACCTAGGTGAATCTTTCTCAACAAGTTTCAACCCATCAAGCTTGGGCCTGAGCCTTTTACAGCAATCAGTGGTAACTGAACCAGTTACTTCTCATAAAAGACTGGGACTGAAGTAGTACCCTTAATCTGTAAAGGTTCACCAGTATAAGTTGTCAGGCTAGCTGAGGTCTTCCACAAACTTTAGGGTTGGAGTCCAGAGCGAATTTTCTTAAAGACTGGTTCTGCGATCTCTGAATCAGCCACATCTCTATCAATCTCCATTAGAACCGGTGACCAATTAACCGGATGTTTATTTTGATTGGTTCTGATTTGGATATTGATAAGCAATTTAACTGTTCCAAACCAGATGTAGGTGGCCTTGCCAGGGTGTGCACTCTCCTGGATATTGGCCTATTAGTTCCCTTACTCAATTTCAGTCGAGTAGGAGTGTTATGCAGTCTTGAATCCGCAAGGTGTGCCTTGTGTAGTAATCGTTCTTTCAGTCACTAAGAATTTCCTGAAGGTGGAAGAAATCACATCTGGAATTTTACAGCAAGTGAGTAAGGTGAAGTTTTTAGAATCGGTAGACCACCTGGAGTTGGGATTGCCTTTGTCCGTGCGAAATGGGAGGTAATTGCAGCAACAGCTCAACAATAATGATTGCGCAATAATGATTGCCAGAAATGCCATCGGAATCTTTATACATATCTACAATTCAATTGCAAATGAAGCAGCTTGAATTAAGAGGCAAAAGAAAAAGATAGAATAGCGCTAGCAGAAGAAAAATAGAAAGAGACAGAAAAGCAGAGAGAGAGAGATTAAACTTCAGAAGTTAGCATTTAGAGAGAAAATTGAATTAAAAGGGCCGAGGTGAAGGTAGAAGGTAGGCTTAGTGAGGTGGATAGTGATAATAAGCAAACCGATTATAGCCAAAGGCCCAGTGGGGATCTGTTTAAATATGTCTAAGGATTGCCTAAGTTCGACAAGAAGGAGGTGGAAGCCTTTTTAATTTCATTTCAGGAAGTAGCTACTCAAATGGAATGGCTGGTGACCATGTGGATATTGTTGATCCAAACAAAGTTGGTCGGTAGAGTTAGTGAGGTATTTGGGGAGTATGAGGAGGTGAAGAAAGTCATCTTAAGTGCAAATAAGAGATAACAAGGTGTAGAGCTGGATGAACACAGCAGGCCAAGCAGCATCAGAGGAGCTGGAAAGCTGACGTTTCCGGCCTAGACCCTTCTTCAGAAATCCTACAGATGTTTCAGGAATCGAAGGAGGGACCCAGGTCAAACATACATTGAGTTTGAAACGATCAAACAAGTAATTTTGACAGGTGGAGAAGGGCATTAAAAACAGATCAAACGTTTGACTTCTTAGAGAGATGATTATTTTGGAGGAGTTCAAAAATTCACTTCCTGAATTAGTGAGAATTCATGTGGAAGAGCAGAGTGTTAAACTGCAAGTTCAGCAGCGGAAATGGCTCAGACATCAAAGTTTGGCTTCCAAAGTCAATTTCAGTCCATGAGGGATAGAAACTGGGGAAAAGAGAAACCCTCAGATGGTAAGGGAAAATGAGATCTCATTGAAGATAGTAAAGATAGTTTACCACAGGGTAAAAAGGAAACCCATAAGGGGGAAACAGAAGTAAAAAAGCTCAGGTGTTTTCACTGCAATAAAGTAGGCCGCATGAAGTCACAGTGTTGGTGGTTTAGATAAAGCGCCAGGAAGGCAGATGTGGGGAAACAGGATAAGCCAGTGAGTTTTGTTGAAGTGGTAAAGGAAAGCACAGTGGAAGCTAAATAGCTGCAACAGAATGTACATACTGATCTAGGGTTGGTTGAGAAGAAAATGTCAGATCTCCTTAAAGAATTTACTTGTATATGACAGGAAGAGCAAGTAAAGAAATTTAAATTTTAAGAGATGCAGGAGCATGTCAATTTTTGATGTTGAGTAATGAGCAGATTTGTAATTCAGAAGCAGTACTGCCAGAAAAAGTGGTAACATGGAGAATTCATGGCAAGACGAGAAATGTTCCATTATATAAAATGAGTTTGGAGAGTCTGGTGATAAGTAGAGAAGTGGTGGTAGTAGTATTAGAGAAACTCTCGGTTCCAGGAATACCATTTATTCTGTTAAATGATATAGCTGGATCATATGTTGAAGTAATGCCTACTGCGGTTGAAAAGCCACAGGAAAATCAGGCAACTGAGGTATTAAATGAAGTATATCTTGGGACTTTTCCTGACTCTGTAGTAACAAGGTCACAAATCCACTGGTTAAAGTAGGAGGAGAAATCAAAGAATAAAGACAAAGAAATTCAAGTTCAGTGGTCAGAGACTAATATCCAGTTTGCAGGCTCTAGCTGCCTCCTCTTTACCACGGACATGCAATCCGTTTACACATCCACCCCCCACCAGGATGGTCTCAGGGCTCTCCACTCCGTCCTGGAGCACAGGCCTGAACCGCACCCACCCACCACCACCACCTTCCTCTGCTTGGCTGAGTTTGTCCTTGCCCGAAACAACTTGCCTTTTAACTCCTTTCATTTTCTTCAGATCACAGAAGGGGCCAAAGGACCTGCAAGGGTCCCAGTTATGCCCGTCTCTTTGAGAGGTACGTTGAACATTCCTTGTTCCAGGTCTATTCTGGCCCCCACCCACAACTCTTTCTCTGATACATCAATGATATCATCGATGCTACCTCCCTCATTTGTCCAGAATTGGAAACGTTCAGCAATTTTGCTTCCAATTTCCACCGTACGCTCACTTTCACCTGGTCTATCTCTGACTCCTCCTTTCCCTTCCTCAACATCTGTTTCCATTTCTGGGGATAAACTGGCCGCTAATATCCACTAATAAACCCATCGTCTCCCACAGCTACTTGGACATACGTCCTCTCACCCTGTTTCCTGTAAAGACTCCATTCCATTCTCAGTTTCACTGTGACCATCGCATATTTTCTGATGAGGCCAACTCTCTCACAAGGGAGCCTCCAAATGTCCACCTTCTTCCTCAACCGAAGATTCCCCAGCAGGGTTATCGACAGGGCTCTCAACCAGGTCCGAACCATCTCCTGCACTTCCACCCTCACACCTTCACTTCCCTCCAGCAACAGTGAGAGGGTTCTCCTTGTCCTTACCTACCATCTAACCAGCATCCACATCCAGAAGATCATCAGCTCCCATTTCCACCACCTCCAGTAAGATGCCGTCATCTGACACATTCCCGTCCCCTCCATTGTCCGCCTTCTGCAGGGACATCCTGGTCCACTTGTCCTTTACTGTCAACATTCTCCACAGCCCCACGGAACCTTTCCTTGCAATTGCTGAAGGTGTAAAAGCTGCCCATTTACCACTTCCCTCCCTGGTATCTAAGGGCCCAAACATACCTTTCAGGTGAAGCAGCACTTTACCTGCACTTCACACAATCTAGTCTATTGCATTCATTGCTCACACTGCGGTCTCCTGTACAATGGGGAAACGAAGTGTAGACTGGATGACCGCTTTGCAGAACTTCTGTGTTCTGTCTGCAAAAATGACCCTGTGCTTCCAGCTGCCTAACACTTTAACACACCACCCTGTTCCCTAGCCAACATCTTTGTCTCAGGCTTGCTGCAGCGTTCCGGTGAAGCTCAGTGCAATCTGGAAGAACAACACTTCATTTTCCACTTGGGGACCCTGCAGTCCTTCGGACTCACTATCGAGTTCAATAATTTTAGGGTCTGAACTCTTCCATGGCCTAGCCCCCAACTCCACACACCAGGCCTTGTTATCACATTGTCTGCCATTAGACACTACCTATTGTTAGCCACTAAGAGTCTCTTTGGGTCTATGCGCACCTATTGTTTACTCCTTACCCCCTCCCCCCACCCTATGTTCTGTATATAAACCAACATTTTCCGAGCTATCGTCAGTTCTGAGGAAGGGTGACCGGATCTGAAACGTTAATGCTGATTTCTCTTCACAGATGCTGCTGAGCTTTTCCTGTAACTTCTGTTTTTGTTTGGCTCTTATCCCCACTCACTGTTTACTGCCCATTAGCCAATCTCTATCCATGCCAATATACCTCCAATACTATGGGCTTTTAGGACTTAACCTTTTGTGACGTATGCCTTCTGGAAGTCCAAATACAACTCATGTACTGGTTCCCCTCTGTCCACTCTGTTTGACGCTTCCTCAAAAGACTCTAATAAATTAGTCAGACATGATTTCTCTTTTGTGAAGTCATACCCACTCCGTTTGGTTGGTGAAATTTTCACTATTGTGAGAGCTGAGTGAAACGCTTTGGTGTATTTAAAGGGAGGTTAGATAAACATATGATAGGAATTAGGTGAACAAGGATATATGCAACAAATATCAGCATGGACCTTTGCGTTAAATGGGGTGCTTTCTGTGCTATGAATATTTTGGAAATTCACTGACCTAATTAAAAATGATGATGAGATAATGTTGCTTTAAATACAAATAAATTAGACGATAATCATTTACCTGTGAATAGCAAAAAGCAATGCCAATGCTGCTACTGACTTTTCTCCTCCAGACAAGTTATCCATAGGCATGAATCGTTTCCCTGGAGCCACACAGTTGTAACCAGTACCATCCAAGTAAGGTTCTTCTGAGTTCTCTGGACTGAGAAATGCCTATTGAGTAAAGGTATTTATTTTAACAGTTTTCTGCAAACAAATTCTAAAAGGGAAACTTTTGAATTGGAAGTAAAAATAATGGAAGTTCAGGATTGATTTATAAATGATTACATTATTGAATTTATAGGATTGAGTTTTTTCCAACTATTATAGTTTGATGAAAGTAGTGCGCAAGCAAGCAAGGTATTAATATTGTATTATTTCTTTGTGGTCAACAAAAGACACCATGATTTGGGCCTCTATTTATACCTGGATTTCTGTATGCCAAATGTGATGTGACACATTGCCTCATGCCAAAGCAAGGACATAATTTTATGGTCATAATATGGGACACATAACGTAGGACACCCATGGTTACATTTTATGGATCATTAACAAGACAAATTTTACGGTATGACTGTCAAAGCAAACGCTGTGAAAATAAGCTAGGTTTTGGAGAGTGATTTGGCACTTACTAGCTGTATTCTCTTCAAAGTCTATTGTCTCACTTAATGTAGCTTTAGATCAAGCCACAGTTTTATGTTTTAAATTGTCTTAGCCTTTTAACTTAAAGGTGCTTTCAGGAGAAATAATCACTCTTGACAAAGTCTGACAGAGGTATATAGAATTTGGATAAAAGCAAAATAGTGCCGATGCTGGACATCTGAAACAAACACAGAGAATGCTGGAGAACTTTAAGGAAGCAGTGAGGAGCCTTCAGACCATCCTGATGAGTATTGATGTGTCAATGGATTGCACATTCATTGTGAAGAGGAGATGGATTGGACCAGAAAATTAGAAATTATGGAACCACATCAGAAATAGCATAAATATAAGTAGGAACAGACTGTACAAAGGGGGAGAAATGGAGTCAAGATGGGAAGAAATAAGTTCAGTGTGACAGAATCAGGCTAAAACGATAGATCTGCCAGGACAGTTGTGTGTGGATTTTGGGAAGGAGACAGAAACAGACTGTGTTGGTCTGGGGGACCTTGAGGCGGAAAGCTGTAGAGGAAGATCTCTGGATGAGATGATGTCCACGACGGTCCTAGAAACAAGAGCGTGAAGTTAAATACATGGGTCATGATCGAGGGAGAAAGGCAGAAGTGTCTTAGAGGTGGCACTCAGCCTCTGCCAGGAATAGGTTTGCACACCAGGTGACAACTGCATCACCCTTCTCGGCAGGTTTGACACCAATTTTGGGGTTGGACCTGAGGGGACAGGATGCACCAAGCTCAGAAGGAGATGGAATTTAGAATTTGGAGTAAGGACAGGAAAGTGGACGTGAGGAATGTCGGACCAGCCATGGCTTACTCCTGTTCCTAGTTCTTATGGTCTGTGATTAGTTTTGTAGTTATTTTGACCCTTTATATCATAATTTATGTGTATATCTAGGTGAAGCAACTTTTTTATATTTTATTTAACTTGTTCCAGAAGCCAGCAGGCTCTATTAAATCATACATTAACAAAAGATTCCATTGCCTAAAATATACTTATAGGCTCTTGAACTCCCCAAAACATCTAGATATATTGATTAGAGATTTGGGGTGACATTACAGCACACATCCTCTTTCCTCAAGCAGACACAAAAATTACCTCGTGGTGCCTCAATAGCTGTTTCCTGTCCTCTGGCTTCCCGTTGTAGCCACAATATTTATATGGTTAGTCCAGTTAAATTTCTGGTCAATGGTAACTCCCCACCCCCCAGATTGTTGACATTAGGAGGTTCAGCGATTGTAATGCTATTGAATGTCAAGGGGCAGTTGATTATTAGATTCTTTCTTGTTGGTAATGGTCATTGTCTGGCACTTGTTAGCCCAAACCTGGATATTTTCCAGGTCTTGCTGCGTTTGGACATGGATCTGAAAAATCAAAAATGGTGCTGAAATTGTGCAATCATCAAAGATTAATAAAAAGTCACTTATGAAGCAGTTGAAGATGGCTGGGCCAAGGACAATGCCTTGAGGAACTCTTGCAGAGATGTCCTGGAACTGAGACAACTGACTTCCAAAAACCTGAAACTGAGATGACCGACCTCCAACAACCACACCCATCTTCCTTTGGGGCAGGTATGAATCCAATCAGCAGAGTTTTTTCCTCAAATCCCAGTGACTCTAGTTTTGTTAGACTCCTTGATGTCACATTGAATCAAAAGTAGCCTTGATGTCAAGGACAGGCACTCGCATCTCACTTCTGAATTTTAGCTCAATTGTCCATATTTGACCCAATGCTATAATTAATCCAGGATCTGAGTGGTCCTGGCAGAACTCAACTTTCTCACTGATGCTCAGTTTAAAGCTAAGCAAGTGCTGCTTGATAGCACTGTTGATGACACCATCTGCCACTTTACAAATGATTAAGAATAGAAAGGGCAAAAGTTGACCTGGTTGGATTTGTCCTGCTTTTTGTGCACAAGACTCGCAGGGTAAATCCCTCCCGACTGTATACTACTTTCCCACCATCTCTTCTGAATCTGTCCTTGCTGGGAGAGTCCAAACCTATATTTGGTGCTTAGGGCATTGCAAGGTATAATTCTTTGAGTATGACTGACAGTCTGTTGCTTCACCAGTCTGTGAGACAGATCTTCTAATTTTGGCACTAGTCTCAGATGATGGTAAGGGGGACTTTGTAAGGTGAACAGATTTGTTTATTTATCATTTCTAGTACCTTAGCTGATGGCAGTTTTCATTCCTTTTTGAGACTTTTTACAGATTCATACAACTGTACAACTTGCAAGTCCACTTACAGACCATGTAAGGACAGCAACCTTCCTTCCAATAAAGTAACATTAATGTACCAGATGCATTTTTATAACAGTCCATAATGATTTCATGGTCATTATGAGCTTAATCTCAAAATCTGCCATGGGATCCATTACCTGGATCTCTGGATTACGAGTGGTAATACTATTATTATGAAAGAAATAATTATTATGAACGACTTATTTTAAATAAAAGTCTTCTGAGAAGAAAACTTCAATTGTTGTTTTGTATGTGATATTTAATTAATGATTTGGATATCAGAATAGAATAGAATTTGTTTTTTCCGGTAATGTCAAACCTGGAGAAGTGGTAAACACTGAGGATGAGTCAACTGCAATAGCTCTGGTCATCACATTTTAATAATGATCTGAGGGTCAAAATGTGAGTTTAACAAACTAATAATAAAAGCACAAACTGAAGATTCTGTATCTGCATGCACGTAGTATTGAAATCAAAGCTGATAGTGTAGAAAGAAAAACACAAGTAAGAATTAATAGCCACCATAGTTGTGGCTGCTGGATGACATGGCTTAAGACCTGATATTGAAGGGTACATAACATTTAGAAGGGACAGGAAGTTTGGAAAAGTGGACAGGCGGCTCTACAAATTAATAATGGCATCAGCACAATAGAGAGGATGAAATATGGCCAGGAAACAGGGATGTAAAAATAATTTTGGTTGGGATGAGAAATAATTAAGGCAAGAAGTCACTGTGGGACTGGTGTTCAGGTGCTTAACAACAACCGCACAATAGGAAGAAATAGGAGCTTGTCAGGAGGTACAGTGATAATCTTGCCAGATTTAAATTTACGCTTAAGGACTGGAAAAAAATCAGGTGGGCAAAGGTAGCCTGGATTATGAGTTTATACAATGTTTTTGGGATAGTTTCTGAGAACAGCACATTCTAGAGCCCAAAGCTGCAGGAAGCAGGCTATATGGGGTCAACATGGAAGCAATGTTTCCTGTTGTATAAGAGTCTAGAACTGGGGACACTATTTTAAAATTAAGGATGTCCCTTTTAGGACCAAGAAGAAGAGGTTTTTTTATCCTCTTGAGCTGTCTGACTTTAGAACTTTTTGCCTCTCTGCCCAGTTGGATGTGGCGTCACTGAATATTTTTAAATCAAAGAGAGATAGATTCTTGTTAGGCAAGGGAATCAGACATTATCTAGGTATATGGAAACATGAAATTCAAAACAGACGAGCAATGATTTTATGAAGGACAGAGCAGGTTTGAGATTTGAGGAACTGAATGTCCTACTTCTCCTATTTTCATGCATTAATATTTTTGCTGTTGTATCCAATGCCTTTTCCTTAGCAAAGTGCCCACTGTTTAAAAGATACACAGCAAAGTTTGTTTTAACCAGCACCTTATCAAACCTCAAATGCCACAACGTTGTAAGTGATGTGTATACCCCCTGCATTACATTTCTATTTCTTATTGTGTGTTTGTGCATTGTTTTTAGGAGGTGTGTTCATGTTATTACATAGATTTTTTTGAGGGATGTTGATTGCACTAAGCTTCACTTGGTCAGGGTTTACTGCTGTTTTATGTACTTCTTGATTATCCAGATATCTGAGCAATCGGCACACTCCTGGTCCCATAGGTGCAGGTTAATAAAACATTTGCTGTATTTATTTGGGTCCACATAATCTTTTAAAATATATTTAGATTATTTCTTCATAACACCTTTTACATGCCAGTTCCCTAAAAACACCAATTAAGCATTTTTTTTGTTGTCCAAATAGACCTATATCTATATTTATGCTGCCCTTGTGAGCATCTGTGAACTTGGAAGAGCATGATGCTCTAAATTGATTTTCGAAATATATGATTACAAGACTAATTTCTTTGCTCCAAAAAGCATTTTTTAATAACATTTTTCTGGGGGGGTCTAATGGAGAAGTAAAAATTCCACTTCCTGTTCTAGCAATCTGACTGCCCAATTTCAAGATTTTTGTACTTTACTGTGCTTTCTTGTAGTGAAAATAATTCGTTACAGCCCAAATATGTTCAACCTTCATTATTACAAAAACTTGAGTCAGATTCCATAATTTAGATAAAAATATCAAAGATATGATTAATATACTCCTTTTGTCATATTTTTTCTGAAAAGTTAATCTTTAACAATATCATGCATTAGACCTGGGTCAGCCATGATCTAATTCACTGGCAAAACAGCTTCAACATTTTAATGGTTAAATCCTGTTCCTAATCTACAACTGCTGGATGAGTAAGCTTGGCACATTTTATCAGATTTGAATATTTAGAACATCAAACTGCTCTAACAGGTCCTTCTGCATTGCTGAAGGCAGATGTGACATAACTCTAAGACTCTGATAGTTCGAGAAGGTGTCACCTGATTGACAGGTATTACAGGAACAGGGGTAGGCAATTTAGTCCATCAAGCATGCCTGGTTATTCAACATGATCATCTAATTGAACGCTTCAATGCCATTTACACATATCACCCCCATAACCCTGTTCAGCATAGTGGTAATCAAAATCTAACAATCTCCATCTTAAACATATTCAAAGACTGAACCTCTACAACCATCTATGGTAGAAAATTCCAAAGGTACAAAATATCATGAGTAAAAGAATTTCTCCTCGTCTCAGACCTAAGTGGCATCCCTTTTATTTTTAAATTGTGCCTCTTTGATCTACACTCCTAAACAAAGGGAAATATCTTACCTGCATCTAGCTTGTTTATCCCTTTAAGTACTTTGTACGTTTCAATGAGATCACCTCTCATTATTGGAAACACAAGAGAATACAGGACCAGTTTCCCAATCTCTCCGCATGGGACAACCCTGCCATTCTGAAAACAAGTCTGATGAACCACTGAGACCAAAAGAGCACATAGTATTCCTGGTGCGGTCTAAGCAAGCTCCTACACAACTGAAACAGAACTTCACTACTATGCTCATTGGCTCTCCTTTATCAATTTTGTTAGTGATGTCTTCAAAAATCTCCCAACAAGTTCATTAAACAGAATTTCCCTTTTGCAAATCCATGTCGACTATGCTCAATTAGATCATATCAACCAGGTGCCAATTTAGCCCACGTCCAAAATACATTCTAGCACTTTCTTTATTACTGATGTAAAGCTAACAGGTTAAAAACTGAACGAACCGTGGATGCTGGAAATCAGAAACAAAAACAGAAATGGTTGGAAAAGCTTCGCAGGTCTAGCAGCATCGGTGAAGAGAAATCAGAGTTAACATTTCAGGTCCAGTGACCCTTCCTCAGAACCGAATTTTGGAAGATAATCACCAACGCATCAACTCTCTGTATAGCCACCTCTTTCAACTCTGTGGGATGCAGGCTATTATGTTCTGGGAATTCATCAACTTTCGGCCCCATTCATTTCTCTTGTACCATCTTCTTAGTAATGCTAATTTCCTTGAACTCCTCTTTCTCCCTAGCTCCCAGCCACATGAATCTCTAGTTCTGGTAGATTTCTGATATCTTCTTCAGTGAAAACAGATACAAGATGATAATTAGCTTCTCTGCCATTTCCCTATCACCCATTATAAATTCTCCTGACTCTACGTTTAAAGTACTCACATTCATTTTTTCCAAACATTTCCTTTTTGTGTACCTACAGAAGTTTTAAAAGCTTATTTTTATGTTTTTTGCTAAACTGAATTCGCATTCTAGAATCACACCTTCTTAAGGGCTTATCCTATCGAGACTTAATAATAGAAAGGTAAGCAACAATTATTGTGGATTCACAGCTCCAGCTTATGGGGTATGGTATATGCATATTCTCTAAGAAGTGAATCTGCCTATGATGATGGTTCTAAAGAGCTCCTGATCATTTCTGTCCACACAGCAAAGTATAAAATCTACCTTTTCAAATTGTATAATGCTTTTCCGGGATTAGAAGAAGTGGGGTCTCTTTGAGGCTGAAGTGGATCCAAATTAATATATCTTACAATCATTGGGAATATTGAGTTTACAATTCATATATTTTAGTATTTAACTTTTAGTTTTAGGAATTAAAGTTTAACTAAATAAATGGAGGCATCTGATCAAAATTCTGATAACCACTCCTACCAAAAGTGAAATTCCAACAAGTTTGGAGTTAATCACAGTTAAAGCTGTCTCCGTTGTATATGTTCAGATGAGGCCAACTTCGACAAGGGAGCCTCCGAAATGTCCACCTTCTTCCTCCACCGAGGATTCTCCAGCACCGTTGTCGACAGGCCCCTCAACCGGGTCTGACCCATCTCCCACACTTCCGTCCTCACCCTTTCTCTTCCCTCCCTCAACAGCAATAGGGTTCCCCTTGTCCTTACCTACCATCCCACCAGGATCCACATCCAGAAGATCATCAGGTGCCATTTCTGTGACCTCCAGCGCAATGCCACCACCAGATACATATTCCCCTCCCCTCCCCTCCCCTCCCCTCCCCGCCTTCTGCAGGGTCCGTTCCCTCCAGGACACCCTGGTCCACACTTCCCTCACCCCCAACATACCCCCTCAGCCCTACGGCACCTTCCCCTGTAACCGGCGAAGGTGTAATACCTGCCCATTTACCTCTTCCCTCCCCAGTATCCAAGGGCCCAAATATACCTTCCAGGTGAAGCAACACTTTACCAGCACTTCCCAGAATCTAATATACCACATTCACTGCTCACTATGTGGTCTCCTCTACATTGGGGAAGCGAAGTGTAGACTGGGTGACCGCTTTGCAGAACATCTACGTTCTGCTTGCAAAAAAGACCCTGAACTACCTGTTGCCTGCCACTCTAACATACCATCCTGTTCCCTGGCCAAGATCTCTGTCTCTGGCTTGCTGCAGCATTCCAGCGAAGCTCAATGCAAGCTGGAAGAACAACACCTCATTTTCCGCTTGGGGACCCTGCAGCCCTCCAGACTCAATATCTAGTTCAATAATTTTAGGGCCTAAACTCTCCTATGTGCCAGCCCCCTACCTCACACACCAGGCCCTGTTATCACATAGCCTGCCATTACCCGCCACCTGTTGTTAGTCACTAAGAGTCCCCATTAACAACTATTCGCCCTCCCAGCCTGATCGTTATCAACTCCTTTGTCTGTCCCACTGTTCTTCTCTCTCTTTAGGTTCTATCCTATCGCATCCCTACCACCACCCTGCCAATTTTCTGCATATAAAATGATGTTTTCCCAGCCACCATCAGTTCTGAGGAAGGGTCACCGGTCCCAAAACATTAATTCTGATATTTTTCTTCACAGATGCTGCCACACCTGCTGAGCTTTTCCAGCAACTTTGTTTTTGTTCCTGATGTGCAGCATCCACAGTTCTTTCAGTTTTAAAACTAACCTATATTCATCATACAATATTAGATGTTGAAATGCTAAACTTGAGCAATGAATGATCCATCTCTATTCTTGTAATGCAGCAAGGAAGTTTAGACAAAGTGCAATTACCTGCCCACCATTATGGACTTCATTAGCAAGTGTATAGAGGACTGCGTACCAAAGAAGTCAATCCATATGTTCCCCAACTGGAAACCTTGGATGAACCGGGAAATCCATTGCCTACTGAAGACCAGGTGTACAACGTTCAGGTCAGACGACCTGAACCTTAAAGGAAAACCAGACACGACCTCCATAGGGCCATCAGAGATGCCAAGAGGCAATACCAGACTAAGTTAGAGACCCAAACTAACTACACAGACACCCACATTCTGTGGCAAGGCCTACAATGACATAACAGGCTACAAAGTGAAGCAGAACAGAATAGTGGACAAAAATACATTCCTCCCCAAGGCGCTCAAAACATTTTATACTTGGTTCAAACAGAAAGTCAGCAAAATAGTGTCACGTGCCCTGACAGCCTTGGATGCACCTATACTCTCAGTCAGCGCTGCAGATGTCAGATTGGCCTTCTTGAGACTGAACTCATGGAAAGCGACTGGCTCAGATGGAGTCCCCGGTCATGCAGTCAGATCATGTGTGGATCAGCTGGCAGGAGTATTCACTGACATCTTTAACCTCTCCTTACTATGATCTGAAGTCCCCACCTGCTTCAAGAAGACCATCATTCCAATACCAAAGAAAACACATGCAACATGCCTCAATGACTACTGCCAGGTGGCTCTGACCTCTACTATTATGAAGTGCGTCAAGAGGTTAGTCATGACTCATATCAACTCTAGCCTCCCAGCATGCCTTGATCCCTTGCAATTCACCTACCAGTGCAGTCACAAACCCACTAGCCCTATGCTGATCTCCGGAATATCTGAATGATAAGGATACTTACGTCAGACTATTACTTATTGACCACACCACCACCTTCAACACTATAATCCCAACCAAACTAATCTCCAAGCTCTGAGACCTAGGTCTCTGCTCTGACCTTTACAACTGGACCCTCACCTTCCTGACCCACACACTGCAATCACTGAGGGGAGGCAACAGCATATCCTCTACGACAATCTTCAATACCAGCGCATCTCAAGGCTGCATACTCAGGCCCTTACTGTACTCCCTGTACACTTGTGACTGTGGTCAAATTTTGTCTGAACTCCAACGTTCACTGACGACACCACTGTTGTAGGCCGGAATCAAACAATGATGAGTCAGAACGCAAGATAGAGAGAGAGTGCTTGGTGGCGTGAGTAAAGATAATAATCTCTCCTTCAACATCAATAAAACTGAAGAGCTGATCATCAACTTCAGGAAGCAAGGAGGAAAGCACGCCCCTACCTATATCAATGGAGCTGAGGTGGAAATGGTTGAAAGCATCAAGTCCCTGGGAGTGACGATCACCAAGATTTTTCTTGGACCACCCATGTTGATGCGACGATCAAGAAGACTAAGGAAATTAGGCTTGTCCATAAGGACTCTCACCAACTTTTAGAGGTACACCATAGAAAGCAATCTAGCTGGATGCACCATGGCTTGGTATGGCAACTGCTCTTCCCAGGACCATAAAAAACTACAGAGAGTTGTGAACACATCCCAGTCCATTACACAAGCCAACATTCCAACCATTGATTCCATCTACACTTCTCACTGCCTTGGAAAAGCAGCCAACATCAAAGACCCCTCCCACCCCAGCTGTAATCTCTTCTAACCTCTTCCGTCAGGTAGAAGATACAAAAGCTCAAACACATGTATCAGCAGGTTCAGGAACAGCTTCTTCCCCACTGTTATCAGACTCAATCAATCAATCAATCCAAAAAATCAAATAGAAGTTACGGAATCAGATTTCTACTGAAAGTAAAATAGAACATAGAACAGTACAGGCCCTTCGGCTGACGATATTGTGCCGACCTATTATCCTACTAAGATCAAACTACCCTGCATATCCTACATTATACTATCATCCATGTGTCTATCCAAGAGTCACTTAAAACTCTGAAATATCTGACTCCACTACCACTGCCGACAGCGCATTCCACATGCCCACCACTCTCTGTGTAAAGAACCTACCTCTGACATCTCCCCATACCTTCCTCCAATCACCTTAAAATTATGCCCCCTCGTAACAGTCATTTCTGCCCTGGGAAAAAATGATGAATGTTTGATAATATCTGAAAACCTATCAAATTGCTGAAATGATTCAAGTTGGCCTTGGTTAAAAGACTTTTCTTTCTATTTATCTGTACATGTGTGTGCTGACAAAAGCAAGCACTTCATTTTGGAAACAGACTGAAGCACTACAGAATTGGTCTTGTGTAGGCTGCAATTCACTGAGTGGGGAGAGGCAAATGAAATGAATGTCAGTCAGATCTGCATTTAGCAGAGAAAATACTAACGTTGTTCAACACATGGAATATAGTTGGGGCACAAGCGAAGTTTGGAATTTGTTAGGGTGGTTTGGTTGGGGTGTTGCAGTGGAAGCAGGTGAAAAATTTCCCCAGTTTGAAGCTAGAAGAAGAAACCTACTGTAGTCTTTGCAGGGCCTTGTGGCAGAAAGCAATCAACTTGACCAGTTAGCTTGAAAAGAACTTTACAGAGGCTGTGGGAGCAGACTGGAAAAAAGCACTCTATACATGCCAAAAGTCAGGACAAAAAGCTGAAAACTCCACAGTTTCTGTGAAGCAAACTGGAGGACCACTTAGCCAAATGCAAATGGAAGGATTCCCATGGAATTTGTAGCTCAGGGAATAGCTAGAATGCTAATGAAAAGTAAAGGAAACCCTGGAGGACTGTTGTATAATTTTGGGTTGTTCCCAGGAAAGGTAAATAAATCCTCAAGATTTTGTAAGATGACTAAACACTTTTTTGGGGCAGTAGCACAGGGAGACATTTCAGAATAGTAGCGAGTTTTTGGCATAGGTCTTTATCAGCTAAAGTGCAAAGTTAGTGGTGTTTGCAATGATTCTCTTTAACAAGGTGAAATTGTGTGACACAGTTTAATTTAAAAACAAAGTGCTAGAGAAATGCAGCAGGTCTGACAGAATCTATGGAGTGCAAAACAGATCTGACACAGAGTCCAACTACTCTGCCTTGGAAGTGACTGGAAAACGATGGCTTTCTATGCTCGTGACAAACAGGGAGGAGAAAATGAAACAGAAAGTGAGGATGCCCAGGGCAAAAGACAAACAAAGTGTTAATGGTGGTAGAGTAGCAATGGGGACACAAAATAGAAGTTAATAATAGGGCAACTGCAGAACTCCAAAGACACCTTTCAGGTGAAGCAGTGGGTTTACCTGTACTTCTTTCAATCTAGTCTACCATATTCACTGCGCACAAATCATTGATGAGACAAAATACAGACTGGGTGACTCCTTTGTGGAACATCTCCATTCTGCCCTCAAGAGTAATCCCGGCCTTCCAGTTGTTTGCTATTTTAATGTACCATTCCACGACCATGCCACCATTTCTCTCCTGGGGCCGCTGCAGTCTTCCAGTGAAGCTCAATGCAACCTCACTGTTTGCTTGGGCGCCTTGTAGCCTTTAGAACTCTGTCCTCTGTTTTTATGACACCTCACTGCCATGGTTTGTTTGTGTTTTCTTGACGTTTGCTGACAGTAAAGTTCTTCTATTCACACCTATCATTAACACCTATTTTGCATCTCAATCTATCCTTTACTACCATAACACTTTCTTTGTCTTTTACCATTGTAACCATCACCATCTATTTCATTCGCTCTGCTCTCCTTTTGTCAAGAGCATAAAAAACATCATTTTCCACCCCTTCTAGTTTCAAAGAACAGTCATTGGACTTGAAACATTAATTCTGTTTTTCTCTCCCCAGATCTGCTCGGTTTCTCCAGCACTTTAAATTTCTATTTCAGATTAATAGCACCTGCAGTGTTTAGTTTTTAATTCTGTTTTAAAAAACAGAAGGTGCGAGAGAAACTCAGCAGGTCTGGCAGCATTTGTGGAGAGAAAAACTCCAGATCTCCACCATTCATAGTTCTTTGTTCTGTTTTGTTTTGGTTCTAATTGTCATTTAACTGCTGGTCCTTTGGACTTCTTTTGACATTAACAGCTCCTAATATGATCACGACACAATGAATATTAACAGCCAATTTGGGGCTTTGTGGCAAATTCTGTAACCAAATATCTCAATTAAGTAAAACATCAGTATTTCTGTTTTAGCCCAGCTAGCTCACTAATGGAAACTGCAACCACTGGCCTATCAAACACCTGGTGTCTTAACATCAAGTAGTCTCTCCCAGAAGCCACTGCTTTAAAAGTAAAGAAACAGTTGTGCTGTTTATTTTAGCTTGGGTTAACAGTCTTCCTGCTTAGACTAAAAGTTCTCTAAACACTCACTCAACCAACTTCAATCAGTTTTAAAGATTTGGGGGGAAAAAGGCAATGCATTGTAGTGAGATAATGTACCTGCTATTTTTGGCGAATCCATTTCACGTGAGCAGATTTTTCCATCACTTGAATGAGTTAGTCGAACACAGTGAAATTTTATAAGTATTTCATACAGCTTGTTCACCTCTTATCCCACACAAAAAAATCGTTATATTCACTGTTTACATAAAAAACAAATTGACTAAAGTGAAACGAAACGGTACAAAGCTGATTTTTTGGGACAAGAATCATGATACTGAAATTCCATTTTAAAAATATGATTTACCTGAGCACTGGTATTTTGACACATCATCTTGTAGATCTGATCAATTTTCACCGAGACATGCTCAAAACACTGGTTAAACAAATCGTATCTTCTTCTTTTGACATATTCAAAATCCTGTCTGCATATTCTAGCTTTCTTTCTGCTTGTTTCAAATGCTAGGAAAGAACAGATATTCTAGGTGGGAAAATTTAGACTAAAATGGATTGGAAAAAATGTAACCATTTAATTTCTCATAAGCTTATTTTCTAGCTATTTCAAGGCTGTTTTCTCACACTGGCTTCATTTGTTGAAAGGATTTTGCTGTAGATCAAACATCATTAGTCCAGTGAAATCCAGCATTCAAGTTGCCTTAAATGGAGGGCATTGGTGACTGACTTGGTTGGGTTTGCAATAAGCTTTAGTTTGTTTTATTCCCCAAACCTTTACACACACGGAATGCCTTTATTGTTATTTAGTCACCATTCCCACTGTTACCATTTTACAGGATAACACACACTCTTCTCCCACCCTAGAGCACTTTTTCATTGGCTTGGCATTCCAGAGTCTTTTATTCAATAGAGTCTAAGTCTGACAAACCAAAGCACCATAATCGAACATCAGAAACTGACCAAATACAAAGGCAGAAGACTAAAAAACAGGAAAAATCTCATTAAGAGCACATACCTGTAAATTAGAAAAGAAATCTAATTCATTTAATTACTGTAAGTCAGTAAGTGTTCTAAAACGAAGCTTTAAAGTCACCAATTTCTGATTATAACTAAAGCAAAATTTCAATCATGTTGGGATGAAAGCCAGCAATTGCAAAGTCAGCTCAATACACCAAACTTCGAACCTACCAGACAATGACTCTTGAAACTTATCCCATGTATTTTGTAGCTTTTCAATAGCTCTTAAATTTGGGGCAGCAGTTCTTTGTAAAATTGTCTCCTTTTCTTCCAATAGCTTATTCAATCTGTTCTCCTCCATCTCAATGTCCTTAAGAGATGTGAGGCCCTGAAAAAAATTGATAAATTTATGTAGCTTGGGTTATGGTCTAAAAAAACTGCAAAATAATTGACATCTAATTGCAAGAATTATACAGCAATTGGGAGTGTTGGAAAACCTTGAAATCAGGTTTACTAAATTACTAAATACTTTAGTAGAAATTATTTATTGACCATTATAATACTACTTCAAATGTTTAAGGTAGTATTTAATACATACCCATAATATTAAATTGGGTGCCTTCACATTCCTTAGCATGTAGACGTATACTAACAGAAAAAGTGTAAACACTCAAACTGGTACTTGTGGAGAGAGACACGATTAACTGTTAACTCTTGTTATTCTCTCCACAAATGCTACTAGATCTGCTGAGTAAATGTTTCTGATAACATACAAATAGAGAATTAGGTGCAGAATTAGGTTTTATCATTCAATAAGATCTATTTCATATCTCTGCCTACCCATCTTAACCTACCACAATAACCCTTCAGCCTCTTATCAAGAATCTATCTACCTCTGCCTTAAAAAGAAATTCCAAATATTTATTACAAATAAACAGCTCATTTTTGAAAACCCATTCAGTAAATTTACGGTTCTTTAACTGCTTAATCTTTTATCAAACAAGTATTTGATTCAAGTGTTAAGACAATATCTTTTTAGCTTTCTGTGTTTTGATTGTGGACTGAAATGGGAAAACAGCTGGTTTAAATGCAAGTAACTTGATATGTATTGTTAGTGCCGTTCACACAACTGCTTGTTCAAGCAGCAGCGGAAACCTTGTTGCAGATGAGCTGGAGCCAAGGGGTATGAATACAGCTTTGGCTGGCAATAAAAAGATGATCGATCTGTGGACCAGAGATCAGTTATCGATGATAAAGGCTTCTGCCTGGTAACAATGATGTGAATGGTTCTCAGGAAGCTAAACACCTTAGCAGTGTGAATCACAGAATCACACAGTACAGAAGAGGGCCTTTGACCCATTGAGTCTGCATTGACAAAATGTACTCTGAATATACACTCATCCCACTTTCTAGCCCTCGGCCAATAGCCTTGAATGTTATGACATTTCAAGTGCTCATCTAAGTACTTTATAAAAGTTATGAGATTGCGCACCTCAACAACTCTCCTTGGTCATGTTTTCCACCCTCCAAGAACCTAAAAGACCACAAGATACAGCAGTAGAATTAGGCCCCTTGGTCCATCAAGTCTGTTCCACCATCCGATCATGGCTGATATGTTTCTCACCCTGTTCTTCCATCTTCTCCCCATAATCTTTGATCCCTTTACTGATCATGAACCAATGTGCCTCTGCCTTAAAGAAACTTAACAATTTGCACACAGTTCTCCAACTGTGACCTAACCAAAGTCCTGTACACCTCCAACATAACCTCCCTCATCTTACAATTTATGCAACGACAGAAAAAGGCAAGTGTCTTCAGTAATCTGTGAATAAGCACCCCAAGATTCCTTTGTTCCTCTGAGGCTCCTAGTGTCATGCCTTTCATTGAGTGCTCCCTTGTCTTGTGTTTTCTTCCAAAGTGCATGACCTCACACCAATAAGAGTTAAATTCCACCTGCCATTGATCTGTCCATCTGAACAATCTGTTTATATCCTCCTGTAACCTAGGACCTTCTTCCTCACTGTCACCACAACGCCAATTTTCGTGTTGTGGGCAAGCTTACTTATCATCGTCCCCACATTTTCTTCTACCTTACTTATATGTATTATAAACAATTTGGGATCCAGCACTGATCCCTCTGGCACACCACTGACATCAGCCTCCAGTCACACAAACAACCTTCTATCACTATCCTCTTACCACTAAGTTACTTTTGGATTTTACTTGGCAAGTTCCCCTGCACCCATGGGCTTTCACCTTCTTTATTTGGTTCCCATGTGGGAATTTGTCAAGAACTCTGCTGAATGTTTGGAGAAGTCATTGGTTCTCTGGAGTAAAAATCATCTGAAGTCTGAAGAAATACAGTTTGTTTTTTCCTCCGCATTTGCTCTAAGCTGTGGCTTTTGATTAGCGAGGCAGAGACTTTAGAAGTGTAAACCAGCCACTTGTAGCTTCTGCAAGCAAGTGAAAGTATTTGAAGAAGGAGAATCCATGGTCTAGCACATCCTGACAAGCCAAAAGGACCATCTCAGTGAACCCTGTAAACAGGAACCACTGAACTGCCTTCCCAGTCTTTCCTTCCTCCTATCACATCCATTTTGTTTTTCCCCCAACTGTGTATGCCTGTATGTGTGGGAAGCCTATATGGGGGTTAGATGTTAACTAGTAGAGTTGTGCTAATAGCTCCTAACTGTTTACCTGTAGCTACAGCCTATTTAGTTGTAACAAATAATAATTAAGTACAAAAAGCTGGTCTGTGCTTTCTGTCAAACTGGGTCTGAAAGACAGGTTAATCGGGAAATTCAGCTTACTTTTCAAAATCTTTAAGATGACTCCAAGAATAGCAAGGTTTGATTTCCAATGCGCTACACCAGTGAAGTAATAACAGAAGTGCATAATCTCTTATATAGACAAGCAACAGAATTTTTTGTTATTTGTTTCTGGGATGTGGACTTTGCTGGCTCAGCCAACCTTTATTCCTGAACTCTAATTTTCCTTGAGAAAATGATTTTGAGTGGCTGACCTGACCGGTTGCAGAATTTGGATTGTAGGTTCACACACAATGCTGTCAGGAAGTTTCAGAATTTTGATCCTATGACAGTGAAAGAAGGAGCATAAAATTCCAAGTCAGGCTTTTGTATGGCTTGGAGAGAAACTTGTGGGTAGTGGAGTTCAAATGCATCATTGCCCTTGTCCTGCAAGTGGTAGAGTTTGCATGGTTGGAAGGTGCTATTATGAGTTGCTATAGTGGTAGATAGTATCTGCTACAATTGTTGAAGGGAGTGAATCCTGAAGATGGTGAACGGGGTGCCAATCAAGCCAGCAGTTTTGTTCTGAATAGTATTGGGCTTCTAGAGTGTTGGTAGGAGCTGTAACATCGATGAGTCAGGTGAATCACTTGCTGTAGGACTCCTGGCTGCTGACTGGCTTTGGTAGCCATAATTTATTTATATGGCCCTTCCAATTCACAGCCTTGTCAATGGTAACATCCAAGACACTGACTGTATGGGATTCTGTGATGGTAGTGTAATTGAACATCATTGGGAGATGGTTAGATTCCCACTTATTGGAGAGGGTCTTTGCCTGTCACTTTTATGGTATGAATATTGTCTAGACTTTCCTACATATGAATACACACTATTCATGGAACAAGATGACTCATGGGAAGCCTGGTTTTGAGTTATTAGATCAGTTGAAATCTATTCAAATTAGCACAGTGATAGTGCCACACAGCCGAATGAAGAAGAAACTTCATTTCCATAAGGACTGTGAAGTAGTCATTTTCCAATACTATCATGGAAAACGAATTGGTAGCTGATGTACTGCTGAGGATGTTCCCATACCACCTGTTGCAGATACATTCTAACAACTATGTCCTTTACTACTCAGCCAGCTCAGTCAGTAGTGTTGTGTTACTGAGCCAATCTTTCTGATGGAGACTGAACTCCCCCATCCTGAGTACATTCTCTGTCCTTTCCACCCTCCAAGTTTGTTCTGACAGATGTTCAACATTGATTATTACTTCACTAACCAACGTGAAGTGATGAAAGCAAGAAGAAGGGGAAAGACTTCATGGGGTCTGGAAGACTCTCAGGGTAACCCCCTGCTGGCTGTATACCACTGTGCTACTACTACTGGTGGATCTGCTGGACATTCAGGATACACCAAGGGGTGATGTCAGTTCCATTTCAAACAGTTTATAACACTTGAAGTTATCAATCAGATTATGAAATGGCAGCCATCCTACTATGAAAACTGAAAGTTGCGAAGTCAGTCATGCAGTACTATTCCAGTAATGGTAGTCCTTAGGTTTATGTCAACAGTTTTTTTTTGTAACATATCAGTTTGTTCAAAGGTCTGAAGGGCAGGGGTTATAAATGCTTTGACAGCTGCCAGTCCTTCTTGATATCTTTGACAGTTGTTTTGATTGTTGCAATCAGCTTGACAGTTAGTGAATTTTGTTGCCCAATACTGTCTACTTTTGACAATCCTCAGGGGCACCGTCCCTCCCTCAAAGGGCATCTGAACTTCCCCAACGCTCTTCTGGGGCCATATCCTAAAGGATATTTTGTGGCTACCCAAATGCCTTGCTACTACCAGTTCTAGTCTGAGCACAACACTTTTCACAAATCATCTGTTGATTTGTATGGTCAAGACCTGCATGCATGGGACACAGTTCATTCCTTGAAAATGGCAGGTACCCTGTTTGAGGGGGTGAGACATCCAATTTTTTTATCTCAGCCATTTTGCAATGAGGCTCTTCAGCTTTGTGAAAATCCAGTTGAAAAGAGTTTGTAAATGAATATTGATAGTTTAAGTATAAGGCAAAAAAATTAGCAAAATAGTATTACGTGGAGTGTTATAGTGTGAGATTTTTCATTTTGACAGGAAGAATATAAAGTAGAATATTATTTAAATGGAGGAACACTGCAGAATACTTCAGTACTGAGAAGCATGCATGTTCTTATTCATAAATCACAATAGCTTAGCATGCAGATATGTGTAAGTACCTGTAATGCCGGCCTTTATTGCAAGGGGGTAGAGTATATAAATAGGGGAATCTTGCTATAACTGTACAGGGCATTTGTGAAACTGCATTTAGAGCACTGTGTACAGTTTTGCTCTCTTGACTTAATAAAAAGGATATATTTGCATTGGAAACAGTTCAGAAAATAAGAACACAAGAAACAGAAGCAGAAGTAGACTATTCAGCCCCTCAAGCATTCTCCATTCCTTAACAATATCATGGCTGAACTCACGGTGCTTTTAAAATCTACTTATCTTCCTGACCCCCATAACCCTTGACTTCCTTGTCATTCAAAAATCTGACTATTTCAGGTCTGAATATTTACAATTACCCAGCCTCCACTACTCTCTATGGACTAGAATGCTAAACACCAGCTCTGAGAGAAGAAACTGTTTCTCCCCTCAGTCTTAATTCCTCCTCTCAATCTTAAATGGGAGACCACTTATTTTGAAACCATGTCCCCTTTTTGTAGATTTCACCTTGAGGGGTAAAATCTACCCTGTGAAATCCTCTTAGAATTGTGCTTGTTTCAATTGGATTACCTTTCTTTCTTAATTCTTAACCTGCTCAAACTTTCCTCAGAAGCCGAACACCTTATTTGCCTAAACAAAATCAGAAATTGCTGGAAAAACGCAGCAGGTCTGGTAGCATCTGTAAAGGGAAAGCAGAGTTAACGTTTCGGGTCCAGTGACCCTTCCTCATATGCCAATATACCTTCCCTGGTTCAACAACTGGCTTCCTATTTTAATATTGAGTTTACTGGAAATGTGGAAATACAGAAAAATCTCATATTTAATCAAACACGAAAGTAGTGTTTGACTAATCCAACTAAAATGCATTGATTTCTTCAGAAATGAACATCTGTATCCTTGCAATCTAATAAAGAGGCATTATCTTTTTTCATCATTCTCAGCTGACTGAGCGGGCGTAGTCTATAATTAAATATAAAAGGCAATATAAATGAATTATAATTGCCATTTCAGTGGTATATGCACAGAAAAAATCTATTTTTGCTTGTAGTAAGTCAGTCATAAGTTTAGCACCTACAGGTTATCTAGTTAACTTCGCTTAAATTTTATCAGGGTGAATGATTGTGTGTAATGTTGTGACTGTGATGACAGGAATGTGCTGGCAATCAAGTCTCATTACTCTACAAGTTGAGCCATTGATATCAATGATTTTGATTCAGTCACCAAAATGGCGAATTGCTTCCCCTTTCTACTGCTACGAGAATGAAAAAGAATAGTACAATACCTCTTTAATGAACTCAAAATAATCTGTTTATTACAAAATGAAATTTGTTCTTAAGAAAATGTGGTAAAACTGGTTAATTAACTAAGCTATAAGGATGACCAGCAGATTTCATGTTGACCAAACTGAATTGGAGACCGCTACAGACTGTCGGAAGATCTTTTCAAACAAGGCTTCAGTTTGTATGGAGTTCAAGCTCAATCCAAGTCTTGGAATAGTGGTCACAGTGCAGCACTTCAGACTTTACATGGTAGTTAAAACAATGAGGTATGGAAACTTTATTGTAGTTCCCAAGTACTTTAAGCAAGAAAGGGAGAGAGAAAGATTTGCAACCTTGATGTTGCTTTGGAGGTTTTCTTCCTTCTGAGCTCCACAGGTCTGACAAACAGAAAACAAGTTCACAAAGAACTGCAAGGCAATTATCAGCAGAGTCCTCATAATCTCTTTAAAAGCCAGGTTTTCCTGCTATTCGGGGCAATAAGCCCTACCTTTTATCTCTCTAAAAGCTTTGCTTAGCTATTTTTCCAGTCACTTCATTTTCTATAAACAGCAGGTAGAAAACAACTCACATTAAACTTTAATCATCATTTCTCTTCAAAACCTTGGTAAAATCCCTTTAAATCTAGATGTCTTCAAACAGTTCAATGTATTCCAATTTTTATAAAGGACATACATCCTCAACATTAAGAACTGAACAATGTTTCTAAAGTGATCAAATATTATAACTGCTTACTTTGAGATCTGTTGGTAAACCGCTGTAGTTTATTTCAAATGCAGCTTCCAGTTCAAAGACACTTCTTGCAGCTTGGGTACTTTCAACTTCCATTAAAACCTGTAAGAAAACTCAAACTTACATCGTAATGTCTCTGAAAAGAAACGGTTCCCTCACATTTTCCTATCTGGTGCTTTTTTTTTCTAAATAAACCTTATACAGTAGCACACAAGTATTTGTGAGAAACCCCTGTATGAAACTGCTCCATGTTATCTACAGAACACTCAGTAATAGCATTATTTCTGTATTCGTTCCTTACTTGATCTATTTTGAGTGTGATTAATATCTTCAAGAGAACATCAACCACTGCAGAAAACAACATACATAGCAAATTTAAATTTTGGTCACTTGTTTCTTCAGTAAAATAATTTTGGGATGGGCTCAAATAAAACAAATTCACAGCTTTCTCTGCTTGCAAATAAAGATATACTGTTTTCAATAACCAAAGGTTGCAAAATTCCATAGAATCCCTACAGTGTGGAAACAGCCATTTGGCACAACGAGTCTACAATGAGCCTCCGAAGATCATCCCACCCAAACCTGTTCCCCTGTACTTCCCACGGCTAGTTTAGGGCGGCACAGTGGGACAGTGGTTAGCACTGCTGCCTCACAGCACCAGGGACCCCGGTTTGATTCCACCCTCGGGCGACTGTCTGTGTGGAGTTTGCATATTCTCTCCGTGTCTGCGTGGGTTTCTTCCGGGTGCTCCGGTTTCCTCCCACACTCAAAAGATGTGCAGGTTAGGTTGTTTGGCTATGCTAAATCGCCCGTAGTGTTCAGGGAGGTGTGTTATAGGGGGATGGGTCTGGGTGGGATGCTCTGAGGTTCGGTGTGGACTTGTTGGGCCGAAGGGCCTGTTTCCATTAGGGATTCCAATTAATGCATTTAACCTACACATCCCCGAACATTATGGGTAATTTAGCATGGCCAATCCACCTAACTTGCACATCTGTTCCAAATGTGCCATTTAATTGCAATTCTTGAGTTCATATTGATGAAAGATGTAATAGATTAGCCTGTGGAATCTGAGAGCCAAACAGTTGCAGTGACAACCAGTTATCTCATCCGAATCTAATTAGCTAGGAAGAACCTCATGTATTTTTAAAGCAACAGGAGATGTTTTCTGATGTTTACACAGCAAGGTGGAGGAAGGAATGGTACTTGGTTTCATTAGAGCACCTGCTGTGAAATCATTGTCTTTCAAGTTAGTGACACAATGCTTACCATGGCTGGAACAATTGAGATCAATGGGACTTAAATATTTGGCTCTTATGCCTGGAGTTTGTAACTAAAATGCATGAGTCTGTATCAGAGATAATAGGAACTGCAGATGCTGGAGAATCCGAGATAACAAGGCGTGGAGCTGGATGAACACAGCAGGCCAAGCAGCATCATAGGAGCAGGAAAGCTTGACGTTTCGGGCCTAGACCCTTCATCAGAAATAGGGGAGGGGGAGAGGGTTCTGAAATAAACAGGGAGAGAGGGGGAGGCGGATAGAAGATGGATAGAGGAGAGGATAGGTGGAGAGGAGACAGACAAGTCACAGAGGCGGGGATGGAGCCAGTAAAGGTAAGTGTTGTGGGGAGGTAGGGAGGTAGGGAGGAGATAGGTCAGTCCAGGGAGGACGGACAGGTCAGGGGGGGGAAATGAGGTTAGTAGGCAGGAGATGGGGGTGGGGCTTGAGGTGGGATGAGGGGATAGGTGAGAGGAAGAACAGGTTAGGGAGGCGGGGACGAGCTGGGCTGGTTTTGGGATGCAGATGGGGGAGGGGAGATTTTAAAGCTTGTGAAATCTGTTCAACCGTGAACCTATCCCTCTCTCGACTGACCCCTTCTCCCACCTCCAACCCAAGCCCTCCTCCTGGACACCACCTCACGGCCTCCTACCCTCCCTCGACCTCTTCATCTCCAACTGCCGTGGAGACATCAATCGCCTCAACCTCTCCACCCCCTCACCCACTCCAATCACTCCCTCGCAGAACGTGCAGCCCTCCGCTCCCATCCCAACCTCACCATAAAACCCACGGACAAGGGAGGCGCAGTTGTAGTATGGCACACTGACCTCTACATCGCTGAGGCCAGGCGCCAACTCTCCGACACCACCTCCTACCGCCCCCTGGATCATGACCCCACGCCCAAGCACCAAACCATCATCTCTCAAACCATCTACAACCTCATCACCTCAGGTGACCTCCCACCCACCGCCTCCAACCTCATCGTTCCCCAACCCCACACCGCCCACTTCTATCTCCTTCCCAAAATCCACAAACCTGAATGCCCTGGTCGACCCATTGTCTCCGCCTGCTCCTGCCCCACCGAACTTATCTCCACCTACCTCGACTTCATTTTCTCCCCCTTGGTCCAGGAACTCCCTACCTACGTCCATGACACCACCCACGCCGTCCACCTGCTCCAGAACTTCCAATTCCCCGGTCCCCAACACCTCATTTTTACTATGGACGTCCAGTCCCTAAACACCTGTATTCCCCATGCAGATGGCCTAAAGGCCCTCCGCTTCTTCCTGTCCTGCAGACCTGACCAGTCCCCCTCCACTGACACCCTCATCCGCTTAGCCAAACTCGTCCTCGCCCTCAACAACTTCTCTTTCAATTCCTCCCACTTCCTACAGACAAAGGGGGTGGCCATGGGTACCCGCATGGGCCCAAGCTACGCCTGCCTCTTTGTAGGTTACGTGGAACAATCCCTCTTCCGTACCTACGCTGGCCCTAAACCCCACTTCTTCCTCCGTTACATTGATGACAGTATCGGCGCCGCCTCGTGCTCCCACGAGGAGCTTGAACAGTTCATCCACTTCACCAACACCTTCCACCCCAACCTGAAGTTCACTTGGACCATCTCTAACACCTCTCTCACCTTCCTGGACCTCTCTGTCTCCATCTCGGGTAACCACCTAGAAACCGATATCCATTTCAGGCCCACCGACTCCCACAGCTACCTGGAATACACCTCCTCCCACCCACCTTCCTGCTAAAATGCCATCCCCTATTCCCAATTCCTTCGCCTCTGCTGCATCTGCTCCCAGGATGAGGCATTCCACTCCCGTACATCTCGGATGTCCTCGTTTTTCAAGGACCGCAACTTCCTTCCCCCAGTGGTCGAGAACGCCCTCGACCACGTCTCCCACATTTCCCGCAACTCATCCCTCACACCCCGTCCCCGCAATAACAACCAAAAAAAAAATTCCCCTCGTCCTCACGTACCACCCCACCAACCTCCGGATCCAACTCATCATTCTCCGATTGCCATCTGCAATCCGACCCCACTACCAAAGACATTTTTCTCTCCCCACCCTTGTCTGCTTTCCGGAGGGTCCACTCTCTCCGTGACTCCCTCCACACTCCCCTCTAGCCCCATCACACTCGGCACTTTTCCCTGCAACCGCAGGAAGTGCTACAACTGCCCCCATACCTCCTCCCTCACCCCTATCCCAGGCCCCAAGAAGACTTTCCACATCAAGCAGATGTTCACCTGCACATCTGCCAATGTGGTATACTGCATCCGCTGTACCCATTGTGGCCTTCTCTACATCGGGGAAACCAAGCGGAGGCTTGGGGACCGCTTTGCAGAACACCCGCGCTCAGTTCGCAACAAACAACTGCACCTCCCAGTTGCGAACCATTTCAACTCCCCCTCCCATTCCTCAGACGACATGTCCATCCTGGGCCTCCTGCAGTGCCACAATGATGCCACCCGAAGACTGCAGGAACAGCAACTCATATTTAGCCTGGGAACCCTGCAGCCCAATGGTATCAATGTGGACTTCACAAGCTTCAAAATCTCCCCTCCCCCATCTGCATCCCAAAACCAGCCCAGCTCGTCCCCGCCTCCCTAACCTGTCCTTCCTCTCACCTATCCCCTCCTCCCACCTCAAGCCCCACCCCCATCTCCTATCTACTCACCTCATCCTGCCCCCTTGACCTGACCGTCCTCCCTGGACTGACCTATCTCCTCCCTACCTCCCCACCTCCACTCACCTTTACTGGCTCCATCCCCACCTCTTTGACTTGTCTGCCTCCTCTCCACCTATCCTCTCCTCTATCCGCCTCCCCCTCTCTCCCTATTTATTTCAGAACCCTCTTCCCCTCCCCCATTTCTGATGAAGTATGGTGACCAGTACTTTACACACTACTCCAGGTGTGGTCTTAACAATGGCCTATCTAACTGAGACTAACCTCCCCACTCTTGTATTCAACTCTCCTTGCTATCAAACATAACATTCTATTACCTTCCTGCTTACTTGCTGCATCTGTGTTCTAACGTTCTGCGATTCATACATTAGAACATGTAGATCTCACTGCGTCACAGAGGTCTGCAATCTCTTAGCATTTACATTCTATGCTTTATTTTATTCTTTCTGCCAAAATGGACAATTTTGCACTTTTCCGTATTACTCTCTGTTTGTCAGATCTTTGCCAAATCACTTAACCTATCTATATTCTTTTGTAGACTCCTTACGTCCCCTTGACAACTCACTTTCCTATCTTTGTCATCAGCAACTTTGGTCCATTGGTCCCTTCATCCAAATCATTTATAAAAATTGTAGATTTAATTGTAGATTTTAAAAAATGGCACCGACCACTGTGGCACATCACTTGTGATATCCTGCCACTCTGGAAAAGGCCCATTTATTCCTACAGTCTGCTCCCTGTTAGCCAGCCAATCTTCTCTCTACAATATGTTAACCACAAAACCATGAGTTTTATTTTCTGCAATAACCTTCTGTGTAGTACCTTATCAAATGAACAAAATATTTAAAAAGACAGTTATAAGTTGATTGGAAAGGTTTTCTTCCAGAACAAAACACTGTTAATTATTAGAGATAAAAGGTACTGCAGATGCTGGAGAATCCGAGATAACAAGCATGGGGCTGGATGAACACAGCAGGTCAAGCAGCATCAT
>JAHRHZ010000021.1:38292506-38311868 GCA_024137785.1 Ginglymostoma cirratum
ATGATGCTGCTTGACCTGCTGTGTTCATCCAGCCCCATGCTTGTTATCACTGTTAATTATTAATGTCTTCTGAAGTAACTTAGAAACTGACTCAGTACTAAGGCGCTTCAAAACGGGACCCACTAAAACATCTCATGGCAAAAGTGAATTGATAATCATATTACTTTGCCATCATAATCCACATTCCAAGAAGAAGCTAAGTTTGAAGTGTCCCAATGTGGATGCTACAATGAACAGTACAAAATACCGTGAAATAGTGACTGCATTTGATTCCTGACCACAACATGGACACTAGTTACAGATCCATGAACAACTCCAACCGTGCAGATTCAATATCAGCCAGGCTATTCACAAATCAATTGTTGGTACTGGACAGTGGTATTTGTATATCTAATCTCATTCTTAGCTCTTGGTAATGGCTTCTAATGATTACTGTCTGCACCTTCAGAGTTTTCTCATTAGCTGCGCAGTGATCTGCTGCCTTCAGCAAAATGAATGATCTACATAATAGAGCCTGTGACATACGTGCCATTAAATGTAAATGTAAGAAAGCATGCTTACTCTTAGTAACTGCTTAATCAAGTTGTGTGTGATGACCTTTGGCAAATGGTGAGTTGTGAGCTTTACTCCCATTGGAAGGTAATCTGTGCATATAGATACAGGCTAGAAGTCTCCTTCCCTACCACTGTTGGGTCCCAGTTGGAACAGCAGACAACTAAATACTCACAGGTTGAAAGGAAAAAGATCATGGAATGCCTACCTCACTAATTTCTTCCAGGTTGCCTTGGAGAAGTTCAATCTGTACATCTTGGACTTTGCAGGCAAGTAGAAGGTTGTGTCTCTCCAATCTTTTTTGTTCTATTGAAGTTTCCAAACATACATGTTCTTTCTGAAGTTTTGCTAGTTCCCTGGACACAAACATCATCATGTCAAATTTTGGTTACTTTTTGGCATGCAAAAAGTTAAATTGTAAATATTTTTCATTTTACAATTAGGTAAAAGTAAAACAGGGAAATACAGCACTCAACAGTACATGTTATGTTCCCATCTGATGTCATCCTAAACTGAAACCTGGTTTGATAGATCTTTGAATTGTTTTGATCTTAACAAACCTTGCTGAAACATAAACAGACAATACTGCACATTTTGCTTTAATAGTAAAACAGAAGTTTATTAGCAAAAGAAATGAAAATAAAATGGAGTAAACCAAGCTATCTATATATAACACAAATTCAAAGATTTTTAAACACAGTAAAAGTATAATTCCATTAATCCCAAAACACTCCTTTATAAATTGAAAAAAAAGCAACAGCTTTTGTATAGTTCACAGAACACACCACTGATACAGTATCTAAAAATACACCTTGCACAATACCCCAAAACACCACTTCTACAGTACTCGAAAGTGCCTGTCTCTTAACATCTTGATTGGTTAAAGTCACTTTTACTTTAACCAATATACTGTAAATGCAGATAGCTTCTTCCTGGAGCTATTATGCATGTAAGCTTAAATCTACTCAGCTTTAAGTAACCTTTTCAAGGCTTTAACCCAACACTCTGATCTGGGGCTATCACTAAGTCTGTACTCTAAGGTAAGCTAGCTATATTACGTTTTCTTCTCACTAAGGGCCATACTAGTCTGAAAATGTCAAATCTCATCTGATCTTGGAAGCTGAGCAGACTAAGGCCTGGAAAGTACTTGGATGGGAGTGCACCTGGGATTACCAGGTGCAGTGGGTTTAAAAAAAAAGGGGGTGGCATGGTGGCTCAGTGATTAGCAATGCTGTCTCAGAGAGCCAGGGACACAGGTTCAATTCCAACCTTGGGCAACTATGTGTAGAGTTTGCATGTTCTCCCCACGTCTGTGTGGGTTTCCTCCAGGTGCTCTGGTTTCCTCCCACAGTCCAAAGATGTGCAGGTTGGGTGGACTGGCCATACTGAAATTGTCCAGGGATGTGTAGGCTAGGTGGATTAGCTATGGTAAATGTGAGGTCAAAAGATATAGCAGGGGTCTGGGTAGGATACTTTTCGGAGGATTGGTGCTTGATAGGCTGAAGGACCTCTTTCCCATTGTAAGGGTTCTACAGTGTAGAATCATAGATTCTATGAATCTACGAGTACCGGTTTATTCAGTCATCTTCATCCAAGATCTTCACAGGACTGCTCAAATGCTAAGGTTTCCCTTAAGCTTAAAAAGCTCCCTTCCCACCTTCTAAATTTGCTATCTTCTTTGGTGGTAAAATCATACCAATGTACACAAGAACCCATTAACTCTAAAGCTAGAACTCAAAAAACCTTGTAAAAGGCATCTTAAAACAAGATTTTGACTATAATAAATTGCTCAAATCTAGGCAACTCTTGTATCACCATTTACAGGTTAGCAACCTGGAGCTCCTCTGTTAAAAGTTAATTCAGAACATTTGTTTCAGAGGCAATGCTACTGATTGGTAAGGTCACTTTAAGTTTACTAAAAGGTAGGGTGCAAACAAAATAATCCAGTAAGATCAACTGTTATAAATTCAATGACTAAAATGAATGTCTTTAAAAAAAACTATTTGCTAATAATAGCAAAAAAAAAATGAGATACTCAGAGTAGCAGAATGAAGTAGCTCTTTACAGAAGGGGCAGAAAAGAAGTCCAATTTTCAGGGTAGCTTCATTGAAGTTTCAAAAACGTAACAATGTCCCAAGCAATTTTCTGTAATTCAGGTGGGTATTAACTAATATAAACAGAAATAATCAATGACAAAGAAATGCCCATTTTTATTTATTTTTAAGACAAAATACGGAAGTTATTTTGTTGAATACAAACGATTGCAGGGCTTCATAAACAAAACCAGATTCTCAGACCATCACTTTCTCAATTGCAATTAGGGATGGGCAACTAATACTAGCTTTGCCAGCAATGCTCATAGAACAAGCAAAAGAATACAGAAAACAACTTAGTGACGAAACATCTGTAAATAATTTTCAGTGCTTGCCTGGCAGGATCCCCATCACAAAAACTGATAGGAATAGCTTTCTGATCAACAATCATTCAAATATTAAATTGCTACATGCTGAAGATCCCATTCATTGGTGTTGACTTCTGACTTTTATGAGCACAATCTTCCTGAAATCTTTCCAAAAGATTGTGCTTTTTAAGTGGGATTCAAATTCCTTCAAGATTTAGCCCTAGCTGAAAAGATAGTGTTAGACTCCCTTTCCACTAAATTGGTTACTCATCCAGCATGAATTAAATTTGCATTTACAGACATTCAGTGAAGATTTAAAAATTAAACTGGTTCTTTTGGCCAGAACAATTACTAAGGCACTGATAACTGCACCTCAATATGGGTAGGAAACCTATAAATCTTTTTCAGTCATGTATCTTGATTATTCACAGGTGGTGGATTGAAATGATTTAAAAATGCTTTCTTTCTTAAATAAATCCATTTTCAGCCGTATCAATCAAAGTGTACCTACAGTACTTTTGCAACTCATTTTTATGTTTTTTTGCTATATTGCATTCATATTCTAATCTAAGAATAACATGTGGAACCTGTTTGGGTGGAGGTAAGAAACAGCACGGGGCAGTAGACATTGGCTGGAGTCACTTATAGGCTACCAAATAGTAGTAACAGTGCGGGATATGGTATTTATCAGGAGATTAGAGAAGTATGTAGCATGGGCAACATTGTAATTATGGGTGACATCAGTCTGCATATAGGCTGGGTAAAGCAAATGAACATTATAGCTGTGGATGATGGGTTTCTGTTGTGTGTTAGGGATAAGTTACGTTGAAGAGCTGACGAGATGACTAACTTTTTTAGATCTAGTAAAACTTTAGGAGTAACCACAATATGACAGAATTTTACATTATGTTTAGAAATGAGGTAGTTCAATCTAAATCAAGGGTGTTAAATTTGAATGAAGGAAATTACGAAGGCATGAGGTACAAACTGGCTGAGTGGGAAAATTCATTAAAAGGCTTGATTATAGACAATGGACAGTCTTCAAAGCATGGATTACTGCACCTACATATTCCTTCAGTTAAGGATTGTAGAAGATTTAAAAAAAAGACTTATGAATCTGGTCTATTCAACTGTCTGCCAAGATTTGTTCTGAATTCCTTGTGAGGTAATCAAACTATTCAGAGATGTTCTGAGGAAGGGTCACCGGACCCGAAACGTTAATTCTGTTTTCTCCTCCACAGATGCTGCCAGACCTGCTGAGCTTTTCCAGCAACTTTGTTCTTATTCAGAGATGTTATTATTTAGAGCAGGTTGGACTTGAACTCATGCTTTCCAGTCCAGAGGTAAGGGCACTACCTAATTCAAGTGATATTAAATGACTCAAAAGTGTTCAGCTAATAAGAGAGTAAGCATGGACTTATAATGGGCAGATTAGGGGCAGAGTGCTCTATCTCCTCTTCTAACTCCGTTTTGATTCAGCCCCTTCTTCCTCTCCCTTGCCTTTGATGGTCTGTATTGCTCTTAATGGGCTTTGCAAGTAAATTAACCAATTGGAAAACACAAGTAATTTACTGGTGGTGGTTAATAGATGAAAAATACCACAGGTGATTTGGTGATGGGGGAAAAAAATTCAGTTGTGTGTAAGAGCACTTCTTGATATGCAAAAAAAAACACAGGCAGGTCAGGTCTAAATAAATCAGATTGAATTATTTGATGAAGTGATTAAAGCAGTAAACAAAGGAATGTCTACTGATGTTATTTATGTGGATTTCCAGAAGGTGTTTGATAAAATCCATCATAAGAAGTGATCAAAGGAAAAGGAAGAGGAGAGATATGGACAGTTCTAACTGGCAGGACACAACTGACGGTGGCCCACAAGAATTTGTGTTGAAACTAATCACTGTATTTGTAAATGACTTAGAAAATTGGACAGAGAGTCACACTTCCAACTTGCTGATCACACAAAGGAAGGCAATTTTCGAAGCAGTATAGATCGGGTAGTAACAATTTACAGCTCACAGGCCGTATCTGGCTTATGATCTAGATGTATCCATGCCAGACTCTCTCAGGACTTCACTAAATAGCCAAAACATTTTGGAAAGGGAAAGATAGAAAAACCTTGAATGAATGACCACAGGAAACAGATGAAGTTAATCTTTTATAACTAGAGAACTACTATACAATGGGATATATTTCACGGTTTAGCTGTATAAAACCTTTGGTAAGACTACGCACAGAGCACAGGGAACAGTACACCCAAAATGGCACTTAGACTCCAATGGTTAAATTACCAGGAAAGATCACACAAATAGAATTGTATTGCCTGGAACTTAGAAGGCAAAACAGTAATTTGATCGAAGCATTAAGGGGAATATATTTGGTGGATTGGGAGAAACTATTTCCACTAGTTGGGAAATCTAGGACTAAGCAATTAAACATTAGAGACAGACCTTTCAGAAGTGAAACTTGGAAATGCTTCAAGAAAGTTTAGAACTCTTCTGCAAATCAAAATTGATGCTAGATCAATTTTTAACTTCAAAACTGAACTTGGCAGATTTTTGTTAACTAAGTGTATTATGCGATATGAAACAAAGGCAGGCACGTGGAGATAGGTTGCAAGCAAGCCATGATCTTATTGCATGTTAGAAGAAGTTGAAGGGGCTAAATGGCCTTTTCCAGAGTTTGGAGTCCTTGTGTGGTAACATAGACTTGACCCAAACAATGGGAGGAATGAGTACTTAATATTCCTGTCTACAATGTTTGCAAGAAAGATAGGGACCGGGAAAAGGATTGGTGACAACAGAAATACAGAACAACACAAATTATGTATTGTGGAAACCTTTAGCCACCATGTCCTTGCATTTCTGAATAAAAAAGTTATCTAGCTTACTTCCCATCTGCTGGTCTCTAACCCGTCACAACCCACTAAGAGACCATTAATGCCTTTTAAATATGTAAGTTATGATTTGGATAGCACACAAAACAATTCTTTTCACTCTATCCCTGTGTACCCAGACCACAAGCACCCACAGTTCTTTCCATTTTTAAGATTTGAAAGGGCAGGTTCCAAATGAATTGAATCGTGAGCTAAGTGCAATGTATAGACTTCACAGGCACTTGACAGAAAGACACTGAGTGACTTAAAAAGTGCTAAAATTCCACATTTGGACAAAGCTGTGTGTTTTCATGCTTGGAGATTTAACAAGAATGTATAAACCAGCAGAGGGCATTCACTGCTGGTAAAATTCAGATACTGCTTTAAATTAAACTCAAATGGAAAAGGAGACAGTGGTGAAACCAGTGAAAGGTACTTTTAAGACCACTCTCCTCACAGAGAATGAGTAATCTTGAACATGAGCTCACGGTTTAAAAATAAAGGGGTGGCTCATTTAAGGTGAAGATGAGGAAGAATTTCTTCTCTCTGTGGGTTATTAGTCTTTGGAATACTTTTCGAAAGAACATAGCACAGGCTGGGTTATTGGATATGTTTCAAGGCTGTACTGATGTTTGATTGACATGGAAGTCACAGATTATGGGGGACAGGCAGGGATGTAAAGTTGGGGTCCCAAACAGATCGGCCATGATCTTCATGAAGCAGGCTTGAGGGGATGAATGGCACACTCCTGCTCCAACCTGGTAGGATCTTAAGAAATGGAATCCTAAATTGTGAAATGGAGAAGTTTTAAGAAGGGTTTGGATCTTACTGAGTTTTGGGGAGAAATGTTCAAGTTCTTTGAAAGTGGAAGCTTTAAGATGAGCAAAATGGTTTTTCAAACCTGTAAAATAGCACACTGGAGTTTTTAGCATCTACCAGAATACTTAAAACAGGCAATCATGACTCCACTGGGCAATGCTGTTGAATAGAGAAACCCAAAGAATGTAGTTCTTTGAAAATTGTGTCGCAGGTAGGCAGGGTGGTTAAGAAGGTGTTTAGCATTTTTGTTTCCTTTATTAGTTCACAGGATTAAGGCGTCGCTGGCTAGGCCAACATTTATTGCCCATCCCTAAATGCCCAGATGGTAATTAAGAGTCAACCACATTGCTGTGGGTCTGGAGTCACATGTAGGTCAGACCAGGTAAGGATGGCACTTTCCTTCCCTGAAGGACATTAGTGAGTCATACTTGCCTTTATATCTCAGACCATCGAGTACAGGAACAAAAACAGAAGTTGCTGGAAAAGCTCAGCAGGTCTGGCATCATCTGTGAAGAAAAAAAATCACAGTTAACGTTCTGGGTCCAGTGACCCTTCGTCAGAACGCAGGACCCAAAACATTAACCCTGATTTTCTTCTTCACAGATACTGCCAGATCTGCTGAGCTTTTCCAGAACTTCTGCTTTTCCTAGTTCACCAATCTACAGTTCTTTCAGTTTTCACTGAGTACAGGAGTTAGGACGTCATATTGAGGTTGTACAGGATGTTGGTGAGGCCACATTTAGAGTATTGTGTACAATTCTGGTCGCCCTATTGTAAGAAAATTATTATTAAACTGGAAAGGATTCAGAAAAGATTTACCAGGATGTTGCTGGGACTGGAGAATTTGAGTTATAAGCAGAGGTGGGCAGTTTTTTCACTAGAGTGTAAAGAGGTTGAGCAGTGACTTTTAGAAATTTATAAAATCATGAGGAGCACGAATAAGGTGAAAACAAAGGTCTTCTCCATAGCATGGGGGAGTTCAAAACTAGAGGGCACATTTTTAAGGGGAGAGGAGAAAGATTTAAAAGGGACCTGAGAGGCAATTCTTTTCCACACAGACGGTGGTTCGTATGTGGAATGAACAGCTAGAGAAAGTGTTAGATGTGGGTACAGTTACAACATTTAAAAGACAATATGGACATGTACGTGAGATAAAAGGTACTGCAGATGCTGGAGAATCCGAGATAACAAGCATGGGGCTGGATGAGCACAGCAGGTCAAGCAGCATCATAGGAGCAGGAAAACTTGACGTTTCGGGCCTAAACCCTTCATCAGAAATGGGGGAGGGGAAGAGGGTTCTGAAATAAATAGGGAGAGAGGGGGAGGTGGATAGAGGATGGATAGAGGAGAGGATAGGTGGCGAAGAGGCAGACAAGTCGAAGAGGCGGGGATGGAGCCAGTAAAGGTGAGTGTAGGTATGGGGGTAGGGAGGAGATAGGTCAGTCCAGGGAGGACGGACAGGTCAAGGGGGCAGGATGATGTTAGTAGATAGGAGATGGGGGTGTGGCTTGGGGTGGGAGGAGGGGATAGGTGAGAAGAAAAACAGGTTAGGGAGGTGGAGAAGAGCTGGGCTGGTTTTGGGATGCGGTTGGGGGAGGGGAGATTTTGAAGCTTGTGAAATCCACATTGATGCCATTGGGCTGCAGGGTTCCCAGGCTGAATATGATTTGCTGTTCCTGCAGCCTTCGGGTGGCATCACTGTGGCATTGCAGGAGGCCCAGGATGGAAAGTGTCATCTGAGGAATGGGAGGGGGAGTTGAAATGGTTCGCGACTGGGAGGTGCAGTTGTTTGTTGCGAACTGAGCGCAGGTGTTCTGCAAAGCGGTCAAACCCCACCAGACACCACCACCAAAGACATTTTTCCCTCCCCACCCTTATCTGCCTTCCGGAGGGACCACTCCCTCCGCGACTCCCTTGTCCGCTCCACACTCCCCTCCAGCCCCACCACACCCGGCACTTTTCCCTGTAACCGCAGGAAGTGCTACACCTGCCCCCACACCTCCTCCCTCACCCCAATCCCAGGCCCCAAGAAGACTTTCCACATCAGGCAGATGTTCACCTGCACATCTGCCAATGTGGTATACTGCATCTGCTGTACCCGTTGTAGCTTCCTCTACATCGGGGAAACCAAGTGGAGGCTTGGGGACCGCTTTGCAGAACACCTGTGCTCAGTTCGCAACAAACAACTGCACCTCCCAGTCGCGAACCATTTCAACTCCCCCTCCCATTCCTCAGATGACATGTCCATCCTGGGCCTCCTGCAATGCCACAGTGATGCCACCCGAAGGCTGCAGGAACAGCAAATCATATTCAGCCTGGGAACCCTGCAGCCCAATGGCATCAATGTGGATTTCACAAGCTTCAAAATCTCCCCTCCCCCAACTGCATCCCAAAACCAGCCCAGCTCATCTCCACCTCCCTAACTTGTTTTCCCTCTCACCTCAAGCCACACCCCTATCTCCTATCTACTAATATCATCCCGCCCCCTTGACCTGTCCGTCCTCCCTGGACTGACCTATCTCCTCCCTACCCCCCTACCTACACTCACCTTTACTGGCTCCATCCCCGCCTCTTCGACTTGTCTGCCTCCTCTCCACCTATCCTCTCCTCTATCCATCCTCTATCCGCCTCCCCCTCTCTCCCTATTTATGTCAGAACCCTCTTCCCCTCCCCCATTTCTGATGAAGGGTTTAGGCCCGAAACGTCAAGTTTTCCTGCTCCTGTGATGCTGCTTGGCCTGCTGTGTTCATCCAGCCCCATGCTTGTTATCATGGACATGTACATGAATGGGAAAGATTTAGAGGGATATGGGCCAAACACAGGCAATTGGGGCTAGTTTAGTTTGGGAAACTTGGTCAGCATGGACAAGTTGGACTGAAGGGTCTGTTTCCATGCTGTATGATTCTATGTGACAATAATAAATCAAATCAAATTAATATTCAATTAAGTTTATTTAGTACGAGGAACTAGAACTGTGTATAAAGACTTCCTGAAAAAGGGCAGTAAAGTTGACAGGAGGGCAAGATAGTTGAGCAGGTAGCCTTTGGACAGTTTCCCCACAACCTTCCCTAGGTTGGGAGTTAAGATCCAGGCAGGCGACATCACTGGCTACCATCCTGACCGGTACTACTGAGTGGCCCGCCTGCCAGCGCCTCAATCTGAGGACGATCAGGGACATGAATGAGACAGCCATTTGAAATCACTCTCATCCTTTTTGTTGAATACACCTGACTGCCTTCTCTCCTGCAGGCCCCAACACACAACGCCTCCCTCTAAGTTATTTCAGATGCTTGCTACTCATGGAGTTCCAAATTAGTGTCGCTAGAAGCTTTGGCTTCTGACACAATGCTGTCTTCACAATGGCTGCTGATCTCCCATTGGCCAGCAGCCTCAAGTGGGGAGGCGAGGGGAACCCAGCGGGGGGGGAATATTGGAAGAAACATTGCTATTACAGGAAGGGACCCTGGTGGAAAGCCTGCTGAGTGACCTTACGTGCCCAATTAGGCACAAGTTGAGTGGGCTTCCCTGTTTGCAAGGGAGGGGAGACATCCTGCTCATTCCCTTTCCACCACCGCACTTAGAACAAAATACCAACGATTTTGTCCTGTAATTCATAAAATATTAATGATTATTCACGCTGAGAAGTGAGTACGTTGTATTTGATTCATATCAAATTTCCCATCAATAACTTAAAATATTTAAAAAATAAATTTGAAGTATTACCAAAATGTGAAAAACAGATGACTGGTTCTGCTTTAACTGGAATTATTAGTCCAGCTCGTAGTTTGTTTATTCACAACAGATGTCTAATGATGCTTTGATAATTAACAAAACATACCTGCTGGTATTAGATAATTTCTTCCTAACTTCATCAAGCTCCTTTTGTGCATCCTTGACGTGTGTCTTTTTAATTAATAGTCTGTTATTGAGATCCTGCTGTATCACCAAGGCTTCATCTACAATTTTCATTAACTCCATCTCCTCCTGTGATTTACAATAGAAACTGCAGTTAACATCACCTGAAAGAAGCTTCTACTTATGCATGAACAGGGACGTCCACAGATAAATGCAACAGGCAATCCAGTACACAAAAGGCATCATGAAAGTTCAGCAAGTAATCTAGAATGTTACTATTTGTCATGAGGAATTGAATACAAAAGAAGGGACGTTATGTTTCAGTTACTCAGGACACAGGTAAAACCATGTCTAGAGTGCTATGCACAGTATTGGTAATCTTATGTAAGGAAGAATGTAAATGCATTGGAGGCAGTTCAGAGAGGTTTAGTCCATTAATATCTGGATTGGGGGTGCTGTCTTATGAGCAAAGGTTGGACGGGCTAGCTTGTACCTGGTGGAATTTAGAAGGATAAGAGATGACTGGACTGAAACGTCAGAACCTGAAGGGTCTTGACAAGGTAGATTTAGTGAGAATATTTTTTTCATAGGAGATTCTAGAACCAGGGCTCATTGTTTAAAAATCAGATGTCACCCCCGTAAAGCAAATTAAGTGAAATGTTTTTCTTTGAGGGCGGTGAGTCTTTGGAACTCTCTTGAAAAGGTGGTGGAAGCGGAGCCCTTCGAATATCATTAGAGCACAGGTAGATAGATTCTAGTTAGGAAAGGAGTCAAATGTTATTTGATAGTCAAGAACGTGGATTTGAGATAACAATCAGATCAGCAACATTGATCCTGGCTCCTGGTGTTCATATAGCAAGATTTAGATAAAAATGCAAAGCTGGAAAAGTTAAACCACCTCTGAATTTTTGATTTCAGTTGTGCTGGTGCGGGATAGCTATTAAGGGGAAGCTAGGTACCCCCAGAGAGGATCAAGTCTCATGAAGTCTTATTACAAAGCTCATGCTGTAAATCTCCTCATAATTGGCTTAACAGTAGTAACTATTTTTGCAGACATCAGATATTTTTAACAAGTGGTGAAGAAGCAAAGTGTAGGGAGGATATGAAAGCAAATTAGCTTTTTCACATGTGTTTTGGATCTAGATTGCACTATCTGGAAGTGTAATGGAGGCAAGTTCAAATGAGACATTCAAGGGGATATTAGCTGATTGTTTACATTGTGCAAAGGTATGGGGAAAAGGCAGGAGAGTGGCACTAATTCATGATGCTCATTTGGAGAGCCAGTATAGACACAATGGGCCAAATTGCCTCTTTCTACAATGTAACACTTCCATGACTTTCTGAATTGAACCTAATTTCAATTTGAAAATCTTGCAACACTATGGGATGACAATCACTATTTAGCTCTTTTTTTTACAATAATAGATGAAATACAACATTTCATTTTAAAAGATTTTGAAAAATTGTATGCTCGCTTGGTCCCATGAAGAACTCAGTTATAAATGCTCACTTTTACCTGCAATATTTATTGCACCTACCATTGAAATACCTTTCCAGCCCCCTTATGATCCAATAATTTCTCAGTCTGGCTAAAAGTGGTCTAAATTGGATAACCCCTAAAATCAAGTATGGCGATCATGATGCGCAATTAATGAGAATGCACACAGAGATGTTAGCAACATATAAACTCTGTGTTTATTATGATGATGCATGCAGCCAATGCTGAACGCACTGTTGCGTGGCGTGCATGCTTTAGCTGGGGCTTCAAATTTGTATAAGGCTAGTTTTATGATTCTAGTGCGTGGTACTACTGGACAAGTCAAATCCCAGAATGAAATCTGGTTTGATAGGTCATGTTCTTTGTTTTATTTTAGTTAACACTGTGGTCAGTCACTGAAACACAGTTGCAAAATACTGAAGAATATCTTTAACAATAGAAGTTATTACACAAAAGCCAAAATAAAACAATCAAGTCATCTAAATATAGAACACAGTTTTAAAGTTCTGAAAACACACGGCAAAACATAGTATTATCCAGTTTCCTGACACTATCCATCACAGATACCAAAGTCTGAAGAAATTACCCTTTGGTACTAAATCTTTAAGTCTGACTTAACTGATTCTTCCCAGACCTTCCACTTGAACTGTAAAGTCTTCTTATACAAATACTTACAAATCTAAGAGCTTAGACTTTCTCAGCTTGTAATAACCTGCTCATTTCTAAACAAACATTACTGTTTGGAAGTTTCACAAACTGAGTTTTTATACTGGGTAACCCTGAACTGTTCCATCCTTTCTAGGATAGAAACTGTATTTGCTTTTGACCCCAGTCAGGTCTCATCTGAACTGTCCTAAATGTTTTTAATCTCTGGGTTTCAATATTTACCTCACTTATTGTAAACTACTAAAGTAAAAACAATTTTCTGATAAAAGTAAGGAGGCCCCTCTCTGCTCTCTGATGTATAATGGATTGAATCATCATTCCGGACTGTCTTATCTTTCAGTACAAGTTGGTCTGCACTACTAAAAGCCAAACTGTACCTCTTAAAGGCAAAGTGTATTCTGCCGCAGCAGAGCCCAAAATGGCTTAAAAAAACAAAGACCACGAAGAAGCTGCAATGCTTGCAAAACAGGTCAAAGAGTGCTACAAGATTCGTGGATGTCATTGCAGAGGTTTACAGGAAGATACAAGTATTCTTCCCTCACTGGGCCAGGATTTTGAGAAGGCAGTGGGAGCAGGTAACAAATACAGTCAATTCCATCAGTTTGTCCCTGAAAAGTATGCAACGTCAAAATAAGTTTAGTGATCTCACAAGATGAATCAATATGTTTGAACATCATGACAGCCTAACAACTTAACCAACAAATTCACACTACACTGGTTAGCACACTGGGCTTTACTCATTATCCAACAATCTCTTATCAACCATTCACAGCCTCACATAACTCTCACACTTGGTACTGTAACAATTTGTACCAGGGCTCATAGCCAGGGATGACAGTAACTGAATACACAATGATGCGATTTTTTTTTGTGTGACAAGGAATCATCTAATTGCAGCACTGTTTATGACCTTTAGTGAAATGTAAGTATGTCTAGGCCATTTCAAATGGATGGAATTATTAGGCTTCAAGTAGGTATAAACATTTTCCCTGTGTTTACCTTTGATTATTTTCAGGACCAACGCATTTGTCTAGAATCAATAAAGTAAATTCAGCATTCAATGCAGTTAATGGGCATGATATGGTATGAAGACCAAAACAAGGATTATGTACATGCGAAAAGAAGCAAATGGCTACAGCAGTGTTTCACAAACTATTTTCCAATGTGATCTCATTTTAATCCAGCCTACCTCCTCAGAGCAATTGGGGATGAGCAAGATCCTGTGAACAAATATATAAAATAACTCCTGACTAATGTGACCCTAGAGGCCAGTAAAACAAAAACAGTAATGAAGCATCAAAGTAAAGTTTGATATGTTATTATTGAAGTTTGTATATTATAAACATATATGAATATAAAAATAAGAATTTAGAATGCTTAGTATAAAATATTATTCAAACTACTCATGCAGTTTCTAGCCAAAATCAGCTGTGATGAAAGAAGATTCAGTGAAGCCTCCTCTCTCCTGGGAGGCAAGGAACACATGGTTCTGCATAGCCAAGCCAAACGTGGCACTAATGGGATATGGCTGAAACCATTAACGGCTAGAATCCACCTAGGCTGGAGCCAGAGCCTGAAGTCGACTGTGATTGGGTCAGGGTTGAATTGCTCCATTGGGAATGAGGTATCAGACTGGGTGAGAAGATCTAGCCATCCTGCAACCAGATACTTCTAAGGCAGAGACGGGGCAACAGGAAGACAGCACAGCACAGCACAGCAAGATGGCCTATGTTATTCTCATATCCCTTTATATTATCAGTATCCAGAAATCTATCGATTTCTGACTTGAACTTACTCAATGATTAAGCTTCCACACCCCTCTCAGGTAGGAAATTCCAAAGATTCACCACCCTGTGAGTGAAGAAATTCCTCATCATCTTAATGTTAGAATAAGAAACAGGTGACTTATGTCCCCAGATACTAGACTCATCATCCAGGAGAACCATCCCATTCACATCTACCTTGTCATGTCCTATGGCAATTTTTATAAGTTTCAATGACATCACCTCTCACAGAATATAGACTTAGTTTCTTCCATTTATCTGTATCAGACAAAACTGCCATGACACGGATTAATTTAGTGCACTGTTACTGCATTTCTTCATTGTGGCAAATACATCCTTCCTTAGGTAGGGAGACCACAACAATACACAATATTCTAGGTGCAGCCTCAATGCAATTTCAAAAAGACATCTAAAATCCCAATGCAAAGGTCAACATTCCTAATTGCTTAGTTCTGAAGAAGGGTCACTGGACCTGAAACTCTGCTCTCTCTCCACAGATGCTACCAGACTTGTTGAGTTTTCCCAGCAATTTCTATTGTTATTCCTAACTGCTTGCTGCACATGCATGCTGACTTAAAGTGATTAACAAAGGCACTTAGACCCCTTTGGACATTAATTTTTCTATTAAAGTGGATAACATCTCCCTCATCCACATATATTCCATCTGTCAATACAGTATGGAGCTACAGGAAGACAGAAGGGCAGGCAACATCAAAGGAGCAGCAGAGTTGATGTTTCGGGCCTGGACCCTTCATCAGGACATCCCAATCCTGATGAAGGGTCCAGGTCCAAAACGTTGGCTCTCCTGCTCCTCTGATGCTGCCTGAACCTGCTGTGTTCCTCCAGCTCCACACTGTATTGACTCTGACTCCAGCATCTGCTGTTCTTGCTATCTCTGAGTGACTTACAACCCCACTGCAAAACCTCTTCCAAGGATGCCCACCTTGAAGAAGTTGTCCTCCTCCCTCCAGAAAGACCTCTGTCGATCTCTCTCCCACAGCAACCCACTAGTGATCTCTTCCGCCCTGAAGCTCTTGGACTACATACTGAAACAAACCCATTACTACAGCCACATATCCTTTCTCAGTACCTGCCTACGCAACCAGCTCATCCCCAATGGACATCAGCCAGTCCTGATGAAGAGTCTAAGCCCGTAACGTCGATGCTCCTGCTCCTCTGATGCTGCCTGCCCTGCTATGTTCCTCCAGCTCCACACTGCATTGACTCTGACTCCAGCATCTGCAGATCTGGCTGTATTCCATTTGTCATTTTCATTCCCTTTCATTTATCCTTTTCAAGTACCTGTGAAGTCTGCATGCATCATCCTCGCAATTTATATTCCCAACTAATTTTGTCATCAGGAAATTTGAACATTTTGTTTCCTCACATCCAAATCATTTATAGAGACTGTGAACAGCTGAGCTCCAGCACCACCACTAGAGAAGTAGTATGAGACAAACTAATGGGACTAAAGGCAGATAAAGGCCCTGATAGCTTATATCCTAAGATCCTAAAAGAAGTAGCTACAAAGATAGTGGGATGCATTGGTTGCAATTTTCCAAAAGTCCTTGGATTTTGGAGAAGTATCTGACGATTAGAAAATTGCTAATGTGACACCCCTACTCAAAAAGGGAGGGAGGCAAAAACTTGTAACTATAGGCCGATTAGCTTAATAGTTATGGTTGAAAGAGTATTGGAATCAATAATTAAGGAAGCAATAGCAGAACATTTGGAAAATCACAATCTAATCACGCAGAGTCAGAATGGCTTCATGAAAGGGGTATTGCACCTACTAATTTATTAAAGTTTTTCAAGAAAGTCTCAACCTGAATAGATAGAAGGGAACCAGTAGATTTGTTGTATCTGGACTTTCAGAAGGCATGTGACAAGTTACTTCATAAAAGATTAAATTATAAGGTAACAGCCCACAGTGTTGGAGATATTATACTGGCGTGGATAGAGAACTGACTAATGGGTAGGAAACAGTGAATGGGGATAAGGGGTTCTTCTTCAGGTTGGCAACCTGTGACCAGAGGGGTTCTACAGGTATCAGTGCTGAGACCACAACTATTTACAATATGTATTAATGACTTGTAGAAAGGAAGTGTACATACTGTAGCAATATTTGCAGAGGCAGCACAAAAATAGATGGAAAGGCAGGTTGTGAGAAGTATACAAACAGTTTATAGAGAGATATCGATAGGTTAATTAAGTGGACAATAAAGTGGCAAATGGGTTATAATGTGGAAAAATGTTAAGTTGCTCATTTTGGAAGGGAGAACAAAAACAATATTTAAATGGAGAGAAACTGCAGAAAGCTGCAATACAAAGGAAATTAGGGTACTTGTGCACAAAATACAGAGAGGTAGCATACAGGTGCAGCAGATAATAAGGAAGCCTAATGAATATCGGTCCTTACTTGAAGAGGATATTAGAGTAAGAAAATCTTACTCCAACTGTACAGGGGGAAACTGGAGCTCTGTGAGCAGTTTTGGCCCCTTTATTTAAGGTAATTATTTCATTGGAGGTAATTCAGAGAAGGTTCACTAGGATGATCACTGGTATGAGGTCACTGTCTTATGAGCAAAGATTAAACAGGTTTGGACTCTACTCATTGGAGTTTAGGAGAATGACAAGTGATCTCTGAGACATATATGATTCTTAACGGGCTTAACAGGGTGATTGCTGAGAGGATGCTTCAGCTCATGGAAAGTCTAGGACCAGAGGTCATAGTTTCGGAATTAAGGGGTGCCAAATTTAAGACTGAGATGAGGAGGAACTACTTCTCTCAGAGAGTTGAGAGTCTTTGGCACTCCCCGTCACAGAGAGATGTGGGAGCACAGTTCTTGTGTATGTTTAAGGCTGAGACAGATAGATTCTTGTTCAGGAGGGAAATCTAGGGTAAGGGGGAAAGGGCAGCAAAGTGGATATGAGGAGTGCGAGACCAGCCATGGCTCTATTGAACAGCAGATCAGGTTTGGGGGCTTAATGTTTCTAATTCTTATGGTCTTATGAAGGCATGGTATTTGGTCACCAGCAGGTTTCCTTGCCCATGTTTGACCTGATGCATTGAGATCTCATGGGGTTCAGAGTCAATGTTGAAGACTTCAAGGTCAACTCGCTCTTGACTGTATATCACTGTGCATCACCTCTACTGGGCCTGTCCTACCGATGACAAAGGACAAATCTAGGGTTGATGTTTCTGGGGCATTGTACGTCAGGTATGATTCCATGAGTGTGACCATGTCAAGTTATTGCTTGACCAGTGTGTCAGACAGATCTCCCAATTTTGGCACTGATCCCTGATGTTGGTAAAGAGAGCTTTGTAGGTTTAAAAACTGAAAGAACTGCATATGGTGTAAATCAGAAACAAAAACAGGAATTGCTGGAAAGTTCAGGTCTTGCAGCATCTGGGGACAGAAATCAGAGTTAACATTTTGGGTCAAGTGAACCTTCCTCACCCGAAACATTAACTCTGATTTCTCTCCACAGGTGCTGCCGGATCTGCCGAGCTTTTCCAGCAATTTCTATCTTTGTGAGTTTAACAGGGCTGTGTTTGCTATTGTTTCCGTTGCTTCAGTTCATGTCAGGTGATACATCCAGTTTTACAATTTTCTGTGTTGATAAAACAGTGGTTTAAGAGTCCTCTACAACAAGACCAAGAATGGATGCAGATTTCCTTCCCTAAAGGATGTTAGTGAATCAGGTTTTTTCAAATGAGAATAGTTTCAGGGTCATCATTAGACTTTTAATTCCAGAACTTTAATGAATTCAAATTTTACCATCTACTATGTTAAGATGTGAATGTGGTTGTCTAGAACATGACCTGGGCCTCTAGATTACTAGTCCAGTGTCCCTACTACTATGCCATTTCTTCCTCTCATCCCTCCTACAGATTCAATGTCTAGGATGCTCCAGGTCCAATCAAAGATTTCTTCTCTCCCATCGTCCACTGTTCTGCTAATCACAGATTCTATCTCTGAAGAAGGAGCAAGATCATGAGAGAGGGAACTACTGATTTAATAACCTGAAACAGCCATGCAGCAGAGATAGAATCTGTGATTAGATGTACAACTCTGTATCTCCTGCACCTGCTGTTTTTCCGCTCACAACTTTGCAACGACTTCCTACTGACATGTTGCGATTTCTTTTAAACTTTGGTTGGAAGGTTGGAATAGGTATGTAAATTGGCAGGTCTCTGAGAAACAAAGTAAGAAATATTCTAAGTGGTAAATATTTTTCATCCCTGGTACAGTTAATTTTAAGTGTGTGTCTTTTTTTCCGCTGGAACATTTTAAATTTACATTGTAAATGCCAAAACAATTATCAGCCACTTGACCTTACTTGAGTGATTTTCCTTCAAGGTTTATTTTTTAGCTATAAAAACAAAGTTGCTGGAAAAGCTCAGCAGGTCTGGCAGTGTCTGAGAAGGAAAAAAACAGAGTTAACGTTTCGGGTCTGGTGACCCTTCCTCAGAAACATTAACTCTGTTTACTCCTTCACAGATGCTGCCAGACCTGCTGAGCTTTTCCAGCAACTTTGTTTTTGTTCTTGATTTACTGCATTTGCAGTTCTTTCGGTTTTTATTTATTTTTAGCTGTTTCACAGATTTTAGGTCACCTCCAAAAATAATCAATATCTTCAAAATCCAAAACCATTCATTCCACCAGTTTCTTCAATATGGTGCCCAGTATTTCAGTTTCCACCAGATCAGCCAAGTGTGCTTGTGTGAAATCCTGTTGAAAACCCAGCTGCAGTGTCCCTGGAAATGGCCAGGCTATTCAAGGTTAATTGCATAGTGGTGAAATCATTCAATATGGAAGGGGACATTAATCTATTGTGTTGACTTCTTCAGCACACCTTCCAACAATTCAAGATAACAAGCATGGGGCTGGATGAACACAGCAGGTCA
>JAHRHZ010000021.1:38312268-38483934 GCA_024137785.1 Ginglymostoma cirratum
CAAGCAGCATCATAGGAGCAGAAAACTTGACGTTTCGGGCCTAAACCGCCCGAAACGTCAAGTTTTCCTGCTCCTATGATGCTGCTTGACCTGCTGTATTCATCCAGCCCCATGCTTGTTATCTCGGATTCTCCAGCATCTGCAGTACCTTTTATCTCTTCCAACAATTCATAATTGTTTGCATAAGGTTACCTTCCCACGGTTGGAACCTCAATGTGTTCCTTTCTGTCATCAACAGCACAGCCCCTACCACTGAACTGAATGTGCCACCAGTATCTATTGCTACCCACTGGAGCTGTGTGTTTTACTATATGTTAATTTACTTTACAACTGGGCTAAAATAAATGCCAATCTCCGATGCCTAGGAAAGGCTGGAGTGCTTAGCTCTGCATTCACAGGATTGTTCTCCTCTGGAGTCCTTCTCTACAGGAATGCCTTGATATTGAGAAAGGTCTCAAAGAAACAGAAGGACAATAGTTAGGGTAAGAGAGTGAAGGTGGAGTACTTGAGAATACATACTAGGCTTGCCTTCTGTGCTGATTTAAAAAGAGGGATACAAGAGTTATGCCAACACCCTATTTCGACTGCTACCAGACACTTTCCTATTGCTCATGACTCTACCCACCTAGATCAAATATCTAGGGTTCCCTGCGTGGCATTTGTGGAGGGCAATGATGCCAGGCATACCACCCATCTCTCTATGACATTAGGTGTGAAATTGTTCTGCACAGAAAGAGGGAGGAGTTAGTGAGTGTCTTAAGAAGTTAAATAAAGATGTTTCAGAACCATGCAAAGAGTAGACGTGAACAAAGATTTAGAAAAAGGAGGATGGAACGAAGATAAAGAGGTCACAGAATAACAGCGATGTAAGAATGGAAACAGACACTTCGGTCCAACTTGTCCACGCCAACGAGATATTCCAAATTAATCTAGACTCATTTGCCAGCATTTGGTCTATATCTCTCTAAACCTTTCCTACTCATATAGCCATCCAGATGCATTTTAAATGTTGTAATTATACCAGCTTCCCCCACTTCCTCTGGCAGCTCATTTCATACGTACACCTTGTGTGTGAAAACGTTGTCCCCTAGGTCCCTTTTAAATCTTTCCCTTCTCATCTTAAACCTATGCCGTCTAATTTTGGACTCCCTCACCCTATCCATGTCCCTCATGATTTTATAAACCTCTATAATATTACCCCTCGACCTCTGATTCTCCAGGGAAAACAGCTTCAACCTATTCAGGCTCTCCCTACAGCTCAAACCCTCCAACCCAGGGCAACATCCTTGTAAATCTTTTCTGCACCCTTTCAAGTCTCACATCAGCTTTTCTATAGGAACAGCCACAACAATGACCTCCCAACTCCTATGCTCAATGCACTCACCAATAAAGGCAAGGATGCCTAATGCCTTCTTCAGCAATCTGTCTGCTCGCAACTCCACTTTCAAGGAACTATGAACCTGCACCCCAAGGTCGCTCTGTTCAGAAACACTCCCCAGGACCTTACCATTAAGTGTATAAGTGCTGCCCTATCAAAATAGCATCTCATATTTATCTAAATTAAACTCCATCCAGCACTCCTCGGCCCGTTTGCCTATCTGATCAATATCTCAGTGTACTCTAAAGTAACCTTCTTCATTATCCTCTACACCACCAATTTTGGTGTCATCTGCAAACTTACTAACCACACCTCCTATGTTCATGTCCAAATCATTTATATTAATGACAAAAAGCAGTGGACCCAGCACCGATCCTTGTGGCACACTGCTGGTCACAGGCCACCAGTCCGAAATGCAACCCTCTACCACCAACCTCTGTCAGCTACCTTCGAGCAAATTTTGTATCCAAATGGCTAGTTCTCCATGTATTCCATGTGATCTAACCTTGCTAACCTGTCTACCATTGATGAATGTCAAGGAATGTGTGTGTGATATGAATTTTGTAAGTAGTTAAAATCCGCACAAGTTTACATCGGTGGTAGGATGCGAGGTATGAGTGGTGATTATATTCAATGTGAAGAACAGAGTGAATGCAAGAGGCATTTTAGTGTGTTGATGACATTGTCAAGATGGAGGTAAAGCAGTGGAATAATAGTTGACAGTTGTTTGGGTGGTGTGAGATGAGCATTTTGAGGCCTGGGTGAAAGAGATGGAGAAATGAAAAGATATATTCATCATTGCTGCTAAACTCATTTATTTGCTTTCCTCAAGAGCTGTTGTCACTAATCGCATCAGCCATCTCTGTCCAGGCTTGCATTAGTAAGGTGCTGGAAACGAACATGTTCCTTCTTTCACTAGGACACCCAGGAAGACAACAGGACCTTGAGGCAATCGGTGTTACAATCTTTATCCACCCCTCTTTAAACAACAATATAAGGAAAGATTGCATTCCTACTTTAAGTACTGTTGCAAAGTACAAGGTTCAGCAAGTTGGACTGCCTGATTTTGCAGGCAATTAAGGGGGCAGTCTGCCTTTCAAATGTTCATTAGGACAAGTTAAAACAGCTGGGGCTCACATTGATTCTATCCATCAGGTATTACTGATTGTTCCCATGAGTTAAAATCATGACTCTCATTTTTATACATAACCAATTAAATCTCTCAGATTTCACTTCTGCAACCTTCCCTCCAACAGCCCTCCATTTCAACTTTTTATCCTTCCCTATCCTCTTCTCCATCCTCTCATCTCTATCTTCCTGTCCTTTTTCCCATATACTCGTATTATTGGTTCAGCAATGCAGTTAAATTCTCTGATGATTTAGATTTTGCCCTTTTAGACCAAATTCTCCTCTATTTGTTTACTCTTCTAAATCTTGTCCCTCTCCTGGAATCTTCTCCTACATGACCTATACTCTCATAAGCCTTGCCTCTCCTTCCTCATCTCTAACCTTGATCGAAACTTGCCAGTCCATACCTTGGTCTACAATCTGTCTTTGCTGTGATTATATCTTCTTTCTCACTTAAATCATTATGTTCTACTATCACCACAGCCTCAGAAATTGCTTCACTTTCACTCTACCTTACTCTGCCTAGCCCTTTGAGATCTTCTGACCCTCAGGAATTAAAGGATATACCGATAAAATGCAACTGGACAATCAAAGCAAACTAAACTCAATACAATTAAAGAAAAAGGCATTATGAATTAAAAACAAAAATGAAGCAGAATGACATAGAAATTAAGGTCTGGTGCTTGTGAGTAGTACGTAAATTGAACAGTGAAGCCTGAGGCTGTACGAAAATTTAGCCTCATTTACATACTTGAGATGAGAGCATGTCCCTTGACATGCTTCTAACACCAGCATTTTCCAATAAGAAAATTCAATTTTGAGCCACCAGCAGCAGTATACAGCTGAGTTCCATGTAGTAGATTACACTGCTAGGACTACGAAATTGAGTGGATCATCCCCACTTCCCGTAGCTCCTCAGAGTGCATTTTTTAAAAGTCTGTTTAAAAAATTTATATCCTTTTATCAGTGTCTTCTGGAGCAGCTGAAAATTTAAGGATTCCCTAAATCTTCTCTAAAAATAAATTTAGCAGTGAAATGAATATCTGTGCAGACAGAATGCCAACACTTACACTGCTTAGTTAGTTGTTATGCACACGTTGTATGTTCAAAACAGGTTAATTTAAACCCTAATCTGGTTGGAGAAATGGGATGAGGTGGAGCTGAAATGCAAAGTGACAGCTGATTAACATAAAATACATCCAGTAGCAACAAATCCTTACTTTATGATTCATGGAGGTGGATTATCCAAATAAATTTAAAGACTGACTTGTTTTGTAACCACAGAAAGAAATCTGTCTCTGAGATGTGTATTCTTTCACAGTGATTACACTGAATCCGAAAATGGCTGATAAAATGGCCACTGGGACATGCCCAGACACAGCGGCATTATTTTGCCATGATATAACCTTCCGTGCCAAGGTGCACCTATGCATGTATGGATACCATGGACAGTATGCTAAAGTGTGATGACTTTCCCTTCTATTGAATCTCCTGCAACCAATGACAGAGACAGCCTATTCTACATTCACCCAAGGGTTTTAAACACACAAACAGCAGAAATCTATCAATTTGACAGCAGGTCACCCATATATGAGCAGCCTGCATTGTAAAGTCAGCCTCTATCAAGTCAGTATTTACAGCAATCGGGACACTGGAAGAAATCTCCGTAAAATCAGGTAAAATCTATCTTAAGAACTTTTTTTAAAGATTCGGTTTTTCTAATGAAATATTTTTAATGATTATTGCAGCAGGAAGGGAAATGTTCTTAGATTTCAGTGAGTCGTGTTTAGGACAACTCCATCCTGCACTGTCACTATATAGCAGTTCCAGTTTTTGCTCCAGGCAGCTGCCATTCCACTACCAAGCTCTGTTTATGTGAGTGTGCTGTAAATTCACAACCTACCGGTGACATTTAGAACATAAACAGAACAGCAAGTAAAACTGGGTCAGTAACTGGAAAACAATCAAAACTTCATCTGATCTACAAAAAATATTCTGAGATTACTACTTTTTAAATTGTGATTAAGTTCAACTTTTTTTGCAGTATTAGTAAAATTGAAAAGGAATATATTCAATTAACTCCACTTCAAAGAAGCTCAAGTTCTTGAATGTGCTCATTCATGAATTTCTAAACAAACTTAATACCTTCTTTAACTTCACTATTTCTTCTTCATCTTTCTCAACTGTTTCCTTCCACCTCTGGATTTTTTTTATATCTTCTTCAATTTGGCTATATGAATATTCAAGTTGGATTGAAAGCCTTGTTTTCTGGTTCTCAAACTCTGATCTGCAATGTAGGCAGGAATGCTTTCAAAATAGTGAAATGTTAATTCTAACAAGAACTTGTTTCGAATGAGACCAGATCACTTACAGTAATATGTGGATAAATGCTAACATAATGTCGTAGGGCAAGTTTTTATGTTCACCACTTGGGTGGTAATCTGGCAGCATAGATTGTTCAGTCATTGGAGAAGAGTTTTCACTCCATTAATTTCAATGGGATGAAAATCTGACAGGGTTGTACAAAGGGCAATTTATCCTCAATTGAATATTTCCATTAATCTGTCGTACCCAGGAACATAACAGACACTGCTGATTTTTCAACCTAATTCTAAGTTTGTTATCCTATTTCAGATTTAATTATTTCCCAAAATGTCAATGAGCTTTCAATTTGTAGTTCAACAGCTTAAATTTAAAAATCCTTCACTGGCAGGCTATTTCATTAAAAATGATCAAAATGTCTAATGACACCACCGATGCACTCCAGCTGCTCGTGCTCATCTCCATTTTTTTCACTTTGAGAATACACATGTGCGGTAATAGCGAAGTTAAAAGTGTTAAAAATCTTAAAAACACCCAAAAATGTAATAAAAAATGAAGTGGAAAAATTGTTAAACAAAGTAGCTTTTCTTCATTTTGAAAAGTCTGTTCTATATTGTACATGTGCTCACAATGTAAAGTAGATTTTTAAAACTTATAACAAAGTTACTTTGATTATTTTTTTTTCTCTTCTCCAGTATGACTTTTTTTTACATTTTTAGGTGTTTTTAAGGATTCTAACACTCTGCTACTGCGCATGCTCCTGAGTGCCACCAAATGCAGTCAATTTTTATATGCAATTATAGCAAACACCTATCTTTCAGCTGCCCATTTCCAGATAAGTGGATCATAGTTACATATTACTCAAATAGTGAATAACCTTTTCTTATCTATTTCTTCTAACTGCTTCACATGCTCATCTTCGTACTCCCGAATATTTGCCACACCAATCTTGGTACAAAAGTCTTCAAACACTCTATCTTCAACCTATTCAGAACAAAATAATAACTAGTTACTCTGAAGATACTTCTTTAGCATCATCCTAAAATTTCATCCACAAATACTGTGCATCATTACAAATAAGATTTCTATTCTGAACAAAAATGGGGAACCATAGGGTGAAAATGGGTAAAACAATCAGCTAGATTATGGCTTTTGGTGAGGTAGTGAGCTGGGAGTTTCATATAGGTTGCTTACTATGCATCCTCTCTAATTTCATTTTCCACTGACTTCAGTGGACAAAGTTAATCCATGCCAAAAGTGAAAATCACTTCCGCGATATCATAACTATAATGACAATTCATATTTGAACCTAGAACTGGGGCTGTCTTTTAGTCCTTTTGTACAATTATTAGCATACTTATATATTTTCCTTTCCAATTTTCTCCTCTTCTCTCCCTTCAGTGATTTTTACAGGGCATGGTTTCACATACAAGGGGGCCTCTCGTATCTCTTCCATGTGCCTGTTCTTCAAGTATGGAAGTTAAACTCAAAATATATTTAGTTATACAGGGTAGCACAATTAAGCCTACTGCCCATACTTCATGCCCACAGTCTTTTACTTGACTTGGATGGGTTTTAGAAGTCATTGGGAAATTCAGCACATACAATAACTTTGGTGCACTAGAGGAAGCCTTGTGAGGAGGCAGGAACATTGTGACAGCTAAGTGTTAAATATTTTGACAATTTACAAATATTATTATACGTTATCGTCTAAGTTAGACATATTTTTACATCAGTGATTGAACATTCTTCAGTGTTGTAAATTGTAAAGTGTTGAGATGCATTTGTGTACTTTTCCCACCACCTGGGAAATCGTGAATCTAGATCCGAAGTGATTTAAATGTCCAACTTTGAAAAGAAACTGGGTGCTGCTTTAAGTCAGGGGGTCAAAAAAAACAGCCATTTCCTCCTGAAATTCTTTAAATGACAGGCCACCTGGTGTGGCTTAGGAAAGAATCTTGCCATGTGTTCTTTCCTATTCAATAGGTTCCACTATGTGAAGCTACAACAATTTGTTTTGAGAGGTGAAGCTACACGAATGCTTTTTTTAAAAAAAAATGCTGATGAAGCACTTAGTTCTTCAGGTGGTTGTGCATATTGTTTGACTGACAGTTTTAAAAAGACATTAAAGGTTTATCTGCCATTGATGTGGTTTCTCAATAGACGTATGTTTTTACATATCAATGAGCACTTTTTATTTGGCCTGGAGATTTTGTTTTCTTCTGTGGTACGCATTTGACTGACAGATATATTAGATTATTTGAGTTTTATTTCAACAACTGCCCATTGCAAATACACAGTTCCTGACATCTATCCATAGCAGACATTGGGTAAGGGCAGCCAAGGGTAGTAGACACATGGGCACACTACCACTTGGAAGTTACCCTCCAAGCCAGTAACCATCTTGACTTGGAAATGTTCTGCTGTTCCGTCACTGCCACTGGGTCAAAATCCTGCAACTTCCCCCCACTAGCAGCAATGTGGATCTATCTACGCCAAATGGCCTGCAGCCATTCAAGATGTAGCTCACAACCCCCCTTTATGATACCCACATCCCATGAATCGATAAAACTAAAGTAGCTAACAGGATACATGGAGATCAGGGATCATATAAGAAGGAATGAAGGGCATGCGAGTATGACAAGGTAGGTGGTTACAAGGGGGCTTGGGCGGGGTGAGGGCAGAGAGGGGTTGAGGTCAAGCTGGTAAAAGAACAATGTGGACAGGTAGGCTGATGTTCCTGAAAACAGAAAGGCTTTTTAACCAGCTCGCCTTGGCGCCAATACATCTTCAATGTTGTCTCAGTCCTGCCTACTGATTTGAAGGGCCTGAACCTTGACCATCTACACCATTAAATGAAAATATGGCCAGCATGAGGGGAGGTGATTAGTTCAAGGTGGCAACTTCAGGAACTGACTTGACTCACTTTTCCCAAAACTAAGACAAAAATCCAGCCTTTGGACTTCCCAGATTAACTTGAAAGTAACTACTTATGCATGTATTTACATATTGCAATGTATATATAAATATACTTTTTTGCTTGGTTTTTGGAGTCCTTTGTGTTAGTTCTTTGCATGGGATAAAGATAAATTTAAAAAGAGCTTTAATAACAATGTGCATCAAATAGAAGTACATGTATTCTAACATACATTGGATTATCTAGTAACACATTTAATGTACTTACTTCATTCATTTGATTCTGAGTCTGCTGCATTTTCACCTGTCTATCCTCGATATTCAAACTCACCACAGTCATTTCGGATTGCAAATTTGCCAGTGCACTTTCTAGTTTTGATTTTTCCTAATTAAAAGTTCATGAAATAGGGTATTTACGATCACATGAATGTATACATTTTCACCATGCTACTTTAAATAAAGAGGGTATTTTATTCAATACATTCAGCCTGGCACAGTGCCTGTTTTCCACATGCAAAGCAATACTGCAGTGGGCAATTTAAAATGGAGACTTTTTGTACAGTGGAGAGAAAGAGAATGTGAAATTATTTAAGAACAACTGAAAGCAGAAAGAACTCTGGGATTTTTCAAGTTAGTTGAGTAAAAATGGGATGAGTAACCTTCCTCTTTAATTTTTAATAAATTCTTACCATATAGCGATTTGTCAGATGTTTTTTTCTAGTTTGCTCCAAATCACTGAAGGAATATCTCATTCTAGTTTCTGTTCCTTTGGCTTGAGCCTGCAACTGCCTCAATTCAGCTTCCTTCCGATTCACTTTCATTAACTCCTGTAAGTCAAGGTTACAATCATTACTGTATCAAGCTCTGTTTGACCATAGGAATAAAGATAAATTTAAGAAGAGCTTTAATATCCATATGCACCAAATAGAAGTACATTCAGCTTTAAAAGTAATGTGAATAACCAACATCAGCATAACTCACCCGAAGTTCATTTGTCAGTTTCTCCTTCATTTCTTTCAATTGACTGATCTGCTTCTCGTCCCAGCACCTGGCTTTGAACTTCAGATCACTGGAACCCCCAGAAATGACACCAGACTTTAAGAAGAGTGTTCCATCTAACGCCACCGTCTATGTTGTATAAAGAGGGTTGTAAAAGAGTAACTACACATTTACCATAAAATGTGGTTAAATTCATCAGCATACAAATCTAGTAAATTCCTATCAGAAACTAACAACTCCATAACACGTTAACAAATGTTGCCACATCCAGCTTGGTAGAAATAGTTTACATTTTACAATCACACCACTGTACAAAAATTCTCTCACCAACTCTTGCCACTGCATAAACTACAATTCTCAATGACAATCACCCACGTCCTCCTTACAAACATCTAATCTTTTCTAACTTCTGTGCTTTCTATGTACTCTTAATACTTCTCTGGCTCACGTATGACTACTAACTGCTCCTGCACCTGTATACTCAATGTCTCCTTCTGTCTCATTGCAAGAAAACTGGCCCATAATTGGGTCAAGTAATCGAAGACTGGCAGTCATCAGTCTCCTCACTCCCTACAAGGAGAAAATAAGAAGAACAGCATGACCGCCGAAGTGGGCAGAGGTAGACATCAATTGGCTACAGTCCCAGTAAGCTTCTTTGTGCTTTGCCACACCACTCTCCCACTATTACCAGTGCTAGCTCATTTTGGATCTGCACAAGCGTTTATGCATCTTCTACAACTAATTCTCTCTGTTTTCATATGCAGATACTAGTAGCACCCAGAGAATTTCCATCAAGAGGGCAGCATCAGAAACTCTCAGCTCCAACTCGACCTCTGAAGCCGGAGAAGCCTCAGAAGTTGCACCTGCAAGGCATTCACATGTACCTTCCACCAGCTCAGGGACTTTAGTCTCTATGATACTCTTTCTACATTATATTTGGGAGGATAATGTGATGAACACATTGCTGACACATATCAACAGCTAGTCAAGGAAGAATTGCCCCAGATAAATGACACTTAGTAAGATGCTAGAGACCAGGCACCTGCTAAGCCATTAATGAATTGATCAACCTACAAAAACATTAGGAAGCTTTGACTCAGGCACTCGGCAAGCTGGAATAAAGGATGGCAGAGTCCACCAACATTGTCAGTGTTGTGCTAGCTTCAGTGCAAGTGCCTAGCTATCTATACTGATGGGCTGGCTAGCGTCATGGAGAACCAGCTACAGCAGAATGCTCAGTGGCTGCCAGATATGGACACAGATCAGCATCAATGGCAAGGCAAGAGAAGGATGAAGCACTTCAATCTCACTCTGGGTGCTCTCTCCTCTTAGAGAGACAAAGTGGTGTCAGCAGGCAGGGACGGAGGAAGAACTACAGATAGGCACTATAAAAGCATCCTCTCAGGAAATTCCGGAAGTGCCTGGCCGCTCTATCATATCCCTGCCTGAGATCCAAAAGCCTGCTGCAGTACAAGTTAAGGAGTGCAAGTCTGCATCTTGGCAGGAGACACTCAGCAGGCCTGGGCCCTCTAGAACCTAAAGGTAACCGAGGTGGGATGAGGAAGGAGACACCAAGTAATCAAAGTCGACAGGGCCAAGCACAGAGCTGAATTCCTCCACTCCTACTGCAGAGGTTGGACTACACTCAGATGTAGTTGGAAACAGAGGCAGAAAAAAATATACTGGGGTCACATAAGTTGCACAGGTGTAATTAAGTTTTCCCTTCTGTAAGTACCATTTCACCTGCACTGTTAAAATGTCTCCTCCAGTACAATTTTCATTCTCACACTTGGTTAAGTCACATCCATGAAAGAATCAAAGAACTACTAGAGTGTGGAAGCAGGCTGTTCCACCCATCGAGTCCACACTGACCCAATGAAGAGTATTTCACCCAGACCCCAAGCCCCTACCCTATCCCTATAACTCTGCATTTCCTACGGCTAATCCACTTAAACTATACATCCCTGGACACAATGGGCAATTTAGCAAGGTCAATCCACCTAACCTGAACATCTTTGGATAGTCAAAGAAATCAGAGCAAACCCATGCAGACGCGGGAAGAAAGTGCAAACACTACACAGACAGTCACCAGAGGGTGGAATCAAACCCAAGTCCCTGTCGCTGTGAGGCAGCAGTGCTAACCACTGAGCCACCGTGCCACCACAGAATGAGGAGCCACTTCGGATGAAAGAGGTTGCAATCACCAAGTATTGTTTATCTCTCAGAAACATCTGAATTTTTGACAGCAGAGAGCCTCAGATGTCAGGGATCCTTGAACCATTACGTCAAGGATTGCATCCAAGGCATTTTTAACGTGGTCAATAATGATGCTGAATGCAACGAGCTGGGAATGTGCTAGAGCCAAGCCTGCACACATCATTCCACACTTAAACATACCGTATGATTGGGAGTATAGAAATAGTGATGATTCCACCCATCTCTGAACAATAAGATTTATTCTGTGTACCACTTTTTCAGGGGAGTGCAAAGCAATTCAAGGATGAGAGATGCACAATGGACACCTCACATATTCTCCTTCATAGCACACTGGTGTGTGAGAAAAGCTGCTCAAAGTGATGCCTCTCCCAGGTTCAATCCTCAAGCAATTCAAGGCAATTTATCTTCTAAAGTAATCTAAAACATGAAGTGCTACTGATGATGGAACAGAATAAAAGGAAGTTCCTCAGGACTCCTGTCAAATTGATGGGTACCATGAGCAATTTCACTGTACAATGGTCAAATATCATTTCCTAACAACTACCATAACAGCAAACTAACCTTAGCACCATAAGAAGTTAACAAACTCATTCAATGAATCTTGCTTTTTCTTTGTCATCTAGGGCAGCATACAATCACATGGACAATGAGGCCTTTATTCAGCGACACAAAAGATCAAGGACTGCAAAAATAACATGTTCCACAAAAATTACAAGGTTCACATATACTCTGCACTGAGGAGGGCTGCTTGACAGATTAAGAACAAAATTCCATACTATTAAACAAAGTCCAAACCCAGCTCACTTATCCTGGAAGCAGGTGGTTATTAGGTTCTCTCTGGCCTCTCAGGCTCTGCAATGTTCTGTGAACTGCGCTGTCATATTATCTCAGTCTTCTTGATCAATGTCCTGATCCTCAGCCTCATTTTCATTTCAAAAGACTGCTACTGATCTTCTATTTCCTCTGCATCCAGAACATTCCTTCTTTGTTGGCTCCTGTTTAAAGGACACAGCAATGCCACAATGCTACACTTCTGGGCCATTTTGTAAGGCCTGCCAGACGGCTCTACGCATGCAAACCTCACCTTAATGAGACCTGTGGCCTGTTCCACAACGGCCCTGGTTGAATCAGAGACCATACGACTTTGGAAATTTCCACACTCTTTGTGGCACTAAACCTTCCTGATGAGGCAGCCAGAATTATAGTAAACTGCTTGAACAATACTTCTTCAGCTCTCAGTCCTCTCCTATTCACAATGTTCAAATACTTCCCACCACAATCACCATTTCCTCAGTGACCCAGTACAGGGAAGCCCATTCCATTGAGTTGTCTGTTTCTCTCGGAGTCCATGATTGCCCAAGCCATTATTAACTAAACTCTAGGACGACTTTGCAGGAGGGCGCCAACTGACTGTGGCCCAAACGACCCCACCCCCCACCCCCAATCCAGCAGATTAGTCTCTCAGCAGTATCCTGATTGACCTATCTGTAATCTCCAGACTACTTGCACTTGACCTGCAGTACTGACTGCATACATTTCCAGGACTGTAAGGACACAGATGCCCAGACTCTGCTGGGATTGTGTTGTACCTGCATGCAAAATGACCTGGCATAAGCATGCACATCAAAGATGACCCTGAGCTCCAAAGTAAAGCACCGAAATGCTGTCTGAGTTGGTCTGACAGCAGGCACAATCATGCAACAAGACTGGTAGTTTGCCAGTGCCAACTTGTATGGATGAAGGATTGAGAAGAATGGTGACCATGGAGCATGCAGCAACATTAGAAGAAGCAGTTGCAATACGGCTGGGTCACACATTCAGTGTGCTCTAGCTGCTGGATCCAAGCTCTGTTTTACCTGTTGGAAATTTGCACCATTCAGTTTGTTAGTGGCATTCAAATAGAGTGATCCGGGGCTTTATGAGATGCAAATGAATGGAAAAAATGTACGGAAACCATTCAACAGCAAGACTCTTGCTACCATTTATGGCTGGAAGGAAAAATTCATGAAAATCTTTGGCAACGTCAAAAGTCTGATTTTTTTTCATTCATATTGTGTTGTGCGACACTTTTCTTGCCACACCAGGGAGGGGAAATTTTGCCTGATGCACTTTTCAAAACTAATTTCTTGCACATCTACAAAAACAATATTTTTGTTTATAAGACAATAAAAAGATGATAATTTACTGAACACTGCAAGAAGCAGGAAATTGGTGTACACATCCAACTCAGATTTGTACCTAACAGGAAAGCAGTTCTTCCTCTCTTATTTTCTGGGATGCACTGCCTGGAACAGTGGTTCAGGGCATTGAATGGTTATTTAAATAGAAACAATATGCAGGATCACAGGGAGAAAGTAGGGGATTGGCACTAAAACAAACTGCTCGGAAAGCTGGTGCAATTACCATGCGCTGAATGGCTTCCTTCTGCACCATAGCAATTGTCTGATTTTGATATCTGATAGACTATGCAAAATACCTAATGTAATTCAATAGAATTAAATCTTAGTATTATTTAGGAATAGACAGATTTGCTTACTTTAAGCCTCTCTGCTCCTTCAAATGCAATCTGCCTGGCTTCTTTCAAGTTCTCACATACTAGTCCATTTCCACAAACAAACTGTAGCACTTTCTTCAGTTGAGGTGATACACACTGAACAACATCAATCATCATTTTTGCTCCTTTAATTTCTCGCAACTGTTCGTTCACTGGTTTTATCTGTATTCATTTTAAAAAAATGACATTGCACCTTTATACCTTTCTATATATTTTAGAAGGAACAAATCAGGCAAAAGTTCATGATAAAGCCCCTAGGACTTTAACAAAATTCAAAATATCAAAAGAAACTTACAAAATTTAAATGAAAATATCACTTCAAAAGGGTGACCCCAGCTCAAAGTGCCCAATGGTCACAGAAAGACAGAAGCATATGTGTGGACTTTATGTCTTTCAACATAGAAATATAATTCCAACATAACTATTTTTTCGAACCATGGCGATATGCCCCCCAGCATGAATTATAGAACACTGGAGGAGATTTTTATCCTCAATGTAAACAGGGCAGACAATAAATAAGGCAACTGCAACTTCAACCTGAGAGGTCACAGGTATTGTGATAATCAGACGTTATGGGCTGAGTACAGATAAATAGCTTTAAGTGAAGGCCCGCAGAATGGAGTTTAATGGAAAGACTGATCTTGAGTTTAATGCACAGACTGCATTGTTGAGTGTGGAGGATTAGAAGAAAGGAAGAGGGAGATCAAACTATGTGGTTCCTACAATCAAAAAAATGATAAATATATTTAGTCCCACTGCTATTTCTAGTGAGGGATACTTGTCTTTGATTTTTTTTACTCTTTAGATTTGTACTTAAGTACAGCAAGATGACACTGGGATCCTAATAACAACACAGAAACTGATCTGCATTGAAAAGAGATACCCACTTGTTTCCAGTGGAGTGACCAAACCAAAATTGTAGCCATGCCTCGGATTGGGAAATGATTGAGTTTATTTTTCTAATTTCTCTGCTCCCTATCTTCCAAAAAACACAGTAGAAAGAATAAAATCAGAATAACTACTATTATGACGTGAAATTTTCAAACTTACATCAAGATAATCTAGCGCCAAGAAAGTCTCTGGCTCAGCGCGTTCTTCTTTCAGATAACGAATACAATCCCTGGCTGTTTTCTCAGTAGCAACCACAATAGCATTAATGTATCTGCCAAAGACTTTGGTGACAGCTAGCTGATACTTCTTGTGGATGGGATGGCAGAGATCCACAAGTCTTCCATACTATGGAACAAAGATCAGATCAACTGTTATTTCCCCAGGAAATAAACAAAATATAAAATGAAATCACAGGCATAAATGATTTACTTTAAATGCATAAATGTGCTAAGTTTACAAGCTTTACAAGCTCTGTTTATGTACTCTGAATTTGTCTCACAGAAACCTTTGACTTGCCAACTGAATATTAAGTTGTTAGCTATCTTTGTCTTTATTTCCAAATGCACCTAAGTTCTTCTTTTGCTTCAAGACTTCTGTTAACCACAAGTACAGCAGTTCTCCTAAATTATAGCACATTTTCATGAGTGAAACTACAATGCATGCAATGGAAAGCATGGCACGAAAAGCATGACAACACATAGAAGGAAGGAAGCTATCCAGGCAAAACCAAAGCTCCCAGACAATCTAGGGTGTGATTCCTGTTAAATGGGCTTTTCAATTAAAAATCTGCACGGTTGCATCTTTTTGTCAGGACTTTACCCTTCAGTCTTCTGGCAGGTTTCTCTTCAATACAACCCTTTTCTTCTCTCTTTATAGATTAATTACAATCCATAACAAAAAGCTGGGACAACTTAGTAGAGATTTTACAAATTTGCATGTATTGAGGTACCATTTAAGATTCAATGCAGACAGACTGCATGTCGATGACAAAATAGTGATGTCCATTGAACTCTGAGCCCAAATTTCTGACATGCGCAAAGTTCTATGCAACATTTCAGATTTGTAAAAAAAAAACTTTGTTATTTTCAGAAATATTTTCAAATCTGTTAAAAAATGTTGGTTTGTGAATTAACAGATGTCACTTGACAATAACAGGAGTGTTGTTTTATTTTCTACTTATTTTAGTTAGATGTAAGTAATAAAAAATTCGTTGAAAATTTATTTGAAATGGTTGGAAAAGCCAATGGATCCAAGATGCTAAAGTGGGATGAATCTTGGGTCAGGAAGCTACAAAGCAGACAGAACTAGGTTGCATCTACGTCTAGTGCCACCAAGTCAGTTTTTTTTTGGTTCAGATAATTTAGGACAGCTGTGGGCAGTCCTTCTCATTGCCCCTTTCACATGGTGATAATTCCCAAGCTACCTTAGAAATTCTACTCTTGGAACTGTTAATAGCATATAATGGAACTCATGACCTTGAAAGATTTGTAACTTTATAAGAAGGCCACAATAAATGAACTCCCCATGTCTTGAAACAAAATGTCTCAAGAAACTAAAGGAATATAGAACGTACAGGCTGAAGCTAGAAGAAATTAGCAAAACGATAACAAGAAAAAATATTAGCAAGTAAAATAATGGAAAACATAAAACTATTTCATAATTACATGCAGGCAAGGGGATATGGAGAAAAGAGTAGAGTTAATCAGAGATGTAAAATGTAACTTGTGTGTGAAGCTGGAGAACGCTAACATGTTCTCAATGAATACTTTGTATATATTTCAAAAAAAACAGAGAATTAAACATTTGATGAGATAGAAATAATTGAGGCAGGAAATATCTAGGTGATTAGCATCCTTGAAAATGGATAAAACACCAGGCTCAGATGAAATTTCCACAAGAAAAAGCAAAGGACAAAATACAATTTTCCAATTCTCTTTAGCTACAAGTACCATACTGGAGAACTATTAACATTGTACCATAGTTCATAAAGGAAGAGATAGTCCAAGTAGTTACAGTTGGCCAACCTCAGAGGAAGGACAATTATTGGAAAAGACTTTGGACAGAATAAACTGTCATTTAGAAATGGACAGATAGGATGGATTTGTTAAAAATAAGTCACGTCTGACTAATTTGATTGCATTTTTAATAAAGTAACAAGGAGGGTCAATAAGGGTTGCAAATTTGATGTATTACACACAGAATTTTCAAATGTTTGATAGTCTCATATAACATATTGGTTATGAGATCCAAAGAAAAATATCATCTGGATCTAAAATTAGCTCAGTTACAGGAAGCAACATAGCCAGATCAGGTCTAGCACGGAAATGTTCATGATCTACTACAACCAAGAAAATGACTTAATTCATACAATTTGTGAAGGGCGTCATTGACGGAGCATGCAGGCAAAAAAGAGCTTCACAAAGACACCCTATCTTCAACAAGGTACCAGTACCGTTAAGATGCACCATGGCAACTCGCTAATGCTTCTTTGATAGAACACTTTCATAGAATCCTAGAATCCCTAAAGTGTGGAAAAGGGCCATTGGGCCCAGAGAGTTGCATCAACCCTCTGAAGAGCATTCCACCTAGACCCTCACTCTATCTCCATAAGTCTGCATTTATCATGGCTAACACATCTCCTTGTAACTTTCTGGACAATTCAGCACAGTCAATCCACGGAGCTTGCACATCTTTGGACTGTGGGGAAAAAACTGGAGTATCTGGAGGAAACCCATGTAGACACAGGAAGCATGTGCAAACTCCACACAATCACTCGAGTCCAGAATCAAACCCAGGTCCCTGGCGCTGTAAAGCAGCAGTGCTAACCACTGAGCCACCCTGCTGCCTTTATTAAAATCCTCAACTCTACCAGCTATAAGTACAAGGATAATAAGCACATGCAAACACCGCACAAATCCTCACAGGTTCTGCACCAAAGTGACATGGAGATATACTGGCCTTCTTTTGTTATCACTAAGTCAAAATCCTGGAAAATTTCTAAGTAACTAGCAATACTGGTATCTAGTGATTCAGCAAGGCAGCTCACCAACACTTTCTCAAAATCAATTAGTGATGGACAATAAATGCTTGCCTTGCCAGAGATACACAGGTCCCATGATTTTTTTTTAATTCACAGAAGTCACTTTATTGTGGGGAAATAGCTTGAAACCCGCAAATCCAAATTACAAACAGAGAAAAAAAGCTGTGTTACAGCTTGATCCAAAGAACAAAGAAATTTGACTAATTCAGTTTTATTCAAACAGGGAAAAATAAAAAATCTAACTTAAAACATGTGAAATTATCTCACTAATGCATACTCAAACATAACAATGAACTGTCTAAATATAAATTTATACATACCACAGAATCCGGATATAGGCGCTTCAAACTCTCGAGGATCTCAGCTTTCTTCTGCTGCCTGCGCCCTTCACGGTGATCAATCCCTGCATTCTGCAACTCACCAGCCACCTCATTTAGTTTTTCACTGACTTCAACTATACGTAGCTTAGCATTCTCTATTTCATTAATCAATTCTTCTTCATGCTGTTTCTGCTCAGTCAGTGAAGCCCTGGTTTGAAAACAGTTAAAGGTGGGTGGCTGATCTTATAATCTGTTGCCTTGGTGACCTGTCTAAAGCATCCAATAATTTTGTCTTATTCTAATATCAGTAAACCTAGAGATACCCGTAACTCCTTGCAAATCAGCATACACACATTGTGCATTGGATAAATAGGTGTGGAAGTCGCAGAGAACTTTAAGAAGCTGCAAGAAATTTCCCTACCTTCCTTTATCAACAATTGTTAGATAGTGAGTGACATACTGATGCAATTAAAACTGCAATGCATTATTTAAAAACAAGCGCTAACTAAAGGGACCAATGGCTTCTTTGCAATACAAATTATGTCAATTGCTGTTTATTTGCTCCATGCACACTTAGAAGGATCTTTCTTCCAATACATGAAAATCAACGTTTCACTGAATCTAGCGCACAATAAGTACGGAGGTCCAAATGCCTGAACTGCTTCCTGCTTGTATTCTCAAGTGTACCGTGCACGGTCTCTAAGAGCTCAGTAAAATGCTAATATATAACTTAAACACCATGTGTTAACGATCTTGCTGCTGCTCAATACTTACCTCTTTGCAATAATAATCATGATGTTACAGTGAAAGCAAAAGTACCAGCGGAGAAAAGCATGTCTGCAGCCCACCTACTCAAGTGGGAAATAACACTGTTCAGAATGCACACGAGTAGAAAACATTACCTTTTAATCTGTTAAAGCACGTATAATTACCAAATAATACCGCAGGAATAAAACCAATGAGTGTAAATAATGAAGTTTCTTGAAACCTTATTCTTTAGTTGCATTTTTAATTTGATGCGCACTGCTATACATTCAGTAAATCCCACAGGTTCAATCTGGTTTGGAGATCAACACATGCATAATTTTTTTCCTCTCATTTTAGCTTACATTATGAGATTTATTTAGAGTCTGCGTAGGCTATTGTCAATGACTGTCTTATACAGTTTATTCCTTTGAATTCAAAGCATCTGATAATTCAGATTTTTCTTAGCACCAAAATCCCACTTTCCCTTTATGTTGATTAATTCAAATCATTGGAGACTAATACTTTTGTTTGCTGAGAAAATATCATTGAATTATCAGGGCTTTGTTATAATCTACATACCATAAATCTATCAGCTAGAATTTTCGTAAGTCTTTGAGCTAACTTGATAAACCAAAATCTTTCATAAAATATCAAATTGTTCAAATATATAACAGTTGTATCTCTTCTGACAGAAGACTTACTTGCAGGTATTAATATATTCTTCCAGCTTTTCTATTCTTTTGATATAATCTTCTATTTCCAGTTCTGTGTGCTTAATTCGAATCTGAAAATAGTTTTTAAGAAGTAACTATATGTCGATATTAAATTAATTCTGATGAAAATTGCTTGGTAAAATGGAATTAATTATATAAATGAATTCACAAGCAAGAGTAAGGAGTAGGGCATTTGGCCTTTCGAGCTTGCTTCCTCATTCAACAAGATCATAGCTGATTTATTTGTGGCCTAGCTCCACTTCCTTGCCTAACCCCAGTTTCCTGGGTCATATGCAGCTTCAGAGACCAGTTCTGAATCTTAAAAGTGATCAAACTGTAGTCAATTGTACATTTTACTCTCCAGATTAAAATCGTAACTTTCTCTGACACTAATCTCGAACAGATCAGACACAATATTGTAGTGATCTTGTATGCCTTAAAGTTTGAAATTGCAACTATTTATTTTCTATGTAAACCATTTACGAATTTAAAATTTATGATTTTTAAATTTGGGACTCCTCAAATATTTAACAGCCAAGTACTTTTGAAGTATAACTTTTATAATCTAAAAAATGCTGCAACCAGGTTGCATACAGCAAGGTGTCACAGTCAACAATGAATTTAATGCTCAAATTATCTATTACAGGCACTTGGTTACAGGTGACTTCTGTCCAGAACAGAGGAACTGCTCCCCAATCTCTAAATAGTGCCACACATTATCATCACCACCAAAGATCAGCTTGATTTAACATATCTACTAAAATACTGCACCTCATACGGACCAGTACTCCCTCAGTAATGCACTGAAGTACCAGTCTAAACTATTATTTTGGAGCGTGGCTTGAACCCATAATCTCCTAATTTAGGAGTAATACCATTGAGGTCTGCAAAAGCAGAGTGACACCAGTAGCACGGGTTCAATTCCTGTACCAGCTGAGGTTACAATGTTTGCCTATAGTGTTGTTACCCTCAGATTAAACCACCCCCGTTGTCTCTCTGAGAGAGCATGCCGACACAGTCCAGTAGGACTATGGCAACTTCTCCTTCTAGCACTGAGCCAAGGCTAACCCCTTAGCATACAATCATGTAGCATTGTAAGACATGAGACCATGTGGTCTATCATATTTTTCTTAGCTTTGCATATTTATCAAGTTTTCTCTTAATAGATGCAAACAACATGAATTCCAGAGGTCAGGTGACAGCAACTGTCCTTGACATCACAGCAGCATTTGATCAACAGTGGCATCAAGGAGCTCTAGTAAACTGGAGTTAATGGGAATCAGGGGAAATTCTCCACTGGTTGAAACCATACCTGGCGCAAAGACTGTTGTGGTCACTGGTACCCAATTTTGGGACATCACTGCAGGACTTCCTTAGGCAAGCATCCTAGACCCAACCATCTTCAGCATCTCCAGCATCTTCAGCACCTTATCCACCACCTTTAGTAATGACCTTCAATTCATCACAAGGTCAGAAGTGGCATGTTTGCTGACAACTGCACAAATATTCAGCACCATTGCACCTCCTAAGATAGTGAAGCAGCCCATATCCACGTGCAGCAAGTCTTAGGAAACATCCAGTCACAATATCAACAATCTGGGGGTTAACACTGACCAGAAACTGAACCGGCAGATATTTAAATCTTGTGACTTCAAGAGTAGTCAGAGCCTAGGAATTCTGCGGTATGACTCACCTCCCAATTCTCCAAAGCCTGTCCACCATTTACAAGTCCACTTGTTGGGACCAGTGCAGCTCCAACAACACTCAGTAACTTAACACTATCCTATATAAAGCAGCCCACATGACCAATGCCCTATCCACCACCTTCAGTATTCATTCCCTCCACGACTGATGCATAGTACAGCAGCAATGTACAATTTCCAAGGTACGCTCCAGCACCCACCGAGCTCTTGAAAGCTCTTCCTTTCAAACACTTCACTTCTATCAGCAAGGTCGGCAAGGGAAGTAGATGCAAGGGAACACCACAACCTGCAAGTTGCTGTCCAAGCCACACATCATCCTCACTCTGAAATATATTGCTGTTCCTTCACAGTTTCTGGGTCAAATTCCTGAAACTCTCTCCCTCACAACACTCTGGGTGTATCTACATCAAATGGATGGCAATAGTTCAAAAAGGCAACTTACTACCACATTCTCAAGGGCATTAGAAATGAGCAATAACTGCTGCTCCAACCAACGAAGTACACATTCCCTGAATATATAAATAGAAATATTTGTAGTGCAGCATTAAATAGTCTGATAGCCGAATTCGAAAATCTTCTTTTTCCTTTGTTCGTCCAATGGGATTCCTTGGTCTCCATCTAGTTTACCCACTGCAAGATTTCTAACTTTTGCCTACCTCTAGTTGCTCCCCAACAATACTGCTCCATACATCAAATCCATTTCCCAGTTTCCTCCTCTGCCTTCAGCTTGAGTTTCATTTTCACGATCCTCAAGCCTCTCTACTTTCCCAAAAACCCCCTTGTTGTCTCCATCTCTTGATCTCACCCTCACTTCTAATGGACAAGGAAGTCAAAGGTTATGGGGATAGGTAGATAGGGGAATGTCCTGCTCCAAATTTGGTTGACTGCTCTCCCCTCCACTGATTCTTAATTCATGAGCTTGTCTTGATACTTGAGGCTATCCTGATTCCTATGCTGCCCCTGAACTCTTGACCTGTTTGTTGTGACATATCTGTTAGTCTCAACTCTCAGCAGTGATGTCACTATGACAGAAATGGAAAATTCGAGCTTTAAATAACTCCCAAGCTATAAGCTGCAATATTTGAGAGATTCATACCCCATTCTGGAAGACTCTATGGCATTTTGGGAAGTTTGGTGAATTTTTTTGTGAAATGTGTTCAGAGGTCAACTGAGCAGACAAAAATATGTAATCAATACATAGTTTAAAACTAAACTGGTACCTTACTTCTCTACATTGCTTTGCATTTGCATTGAATAGCGCACTGGAGTATCCATGTGGTATAAACTGAGGAGTTAGCTGCATTTTCACTACTGACAGAAAACTGTGTTATCATAGAATCATAGAATCCCTACAGTGTGGAAGCAGGCCATTCAGCCCATTAAGTCCACATCAACCCTCCGGACAGCATCTCTCGCAGACCCACTCCCTAACCTATCCCTGTAACCCTCCATTTCCCAGAGCTAATCCACCAAGCCAACACACGGCTAGACACTATGGGAAATTTGGTATGGCCAATCCACCTAACCTGAACAACTTTGGACCATGGGAGGAAACCAGAGCACCTGGAGGACACCCACGCAGACACAGGGAGAATGTGCAAATTCCACAGAGGCAGTCGCCCAAAGCTGGAATGAAACCCGGATCCCCGGCATTGCGAGGACGCAGTGCGAACCAATGAGCCTACGTATGGCTGAGGTGCAGGCAGGTTGTGGGTCATAGAAAAGGACAGGATTCAGGTCAGTAGCAATTTTAAAATGGCACATGAAATTCTTCCAAGTTTTTTTTGTGCTGTGCCATTTACAGAGTGGAGAAAATAAAGTCCCATCGAGAAGAAAATGTGTGTCTTAGTTTTTTTTTTTACTATTATCGTTAATACTAATAAATAGAAACTCATAGTGCAGGATAAGTCACAGAAATTGCAACAGAAGGTAAATGAAAATCTAGGGCTTTTTTTTCAAAAGAAGGAAACGAGGAGGCAGAAGTGAAACACTATTTGGAATAGGTGAAAGAGAACTTTTTGACCAATTTGCACTAATCCTATTAATCCTATTGAACTGTGATTCTGTGATTAGTTTGCCGTACTGAATACTTTATGCATTTAGTATAAAGTATTCTATACTAAATAGAATGGTTTCTAATTGTAATAGTATTAAACTTAGCTGATGTGTCTTTTATGCATAATTTTATCTGATTACTTGCAAATCCTTATAGTTTCTTTGATCCAGTTCCAGCTTGTCTTGATCAGCCTTTTGCTCACGTCGCAGTTTCTCCAATGTTTGGGCCGCTGAGGACACCTGTTTTCTCACCAATTGCTTCAGTTCTTTATATTGTTGAATCTATGTAATCAGATAAAAAGCCAACTTAATAAGTAAGCAAAATGTATATTTACAGCAATAGATTATTAAATGTTAAGGAATAATCTGTTTTCTACCACTCAACATCATCAAAGCAAGGATTCTGAGTGGAAATTATTTTGTTTTCAATATGTTTATAAGGTTCTTTCTCGTCAAATACAATCATGCTTAAAGGCCAGAAACTACAAATAAAACCCCAAAAAAGAAATAACTGTCATTACTCAGTTCACTGGACTGAAAATAATTGTTTGTAATAATGAGCAGGTTTAGAAAAGTATATGGATTTATCAAGAAACAGCGGCTTGAATTTCATGTGTGTGACATGCAGGGTGGTCCAGTTTCACTATGCATGCTTGCACAGAGGTTAGAAGCATCGATCTCAAGCGTAAATAGCACAGTGCTGCTGGCCTGTGCAACAATTTCCTTATCTACAGAAAGAGTGGTTGTCTACAAGGAGCATCAAATGAAGTCTTCCCAGAAGTGTTTAGAGGTCTTCAACTGTAGCTTGGAAACTAGAAATACTGCTTTAAGAAGGATACATGATACCCAGCTTTGGTTCTTCAGAACCCCAGTGATCTACCGCAAAGTGTACTACAGCTCATTGCCAGCAGGAAAGTGCAGTTAAGCCATGAGTGAAATGATGTTAAAAGGAATAAACAATTGAGGACTCAGCTCACATCCTGGCCCTCCTTGCCCGCTATCATTAACTTAAGTGCTGTACTGTATCCTGATTGCCGAGTCAGCCTCTGCAAGGTACAGTTGCAGCAATCTTTGGTGAGATGTTAATGGGCTCCAAAGTCCAAGCACATCTCAGTAGTGACAGCAGGGTCTATGCAGCCTGCCACTATCCCTGTTTGAAGACACAAAACTTTCAATACATATAAGTACAGAGAAATGGGGCATAAAGCTTTGTAGATACACAAAGGTGCCCACAAAGATGTGTTACACATTACTAGAATTCTTTGGCATCTCTTTTTCGTCTTGCCTATTCTGGGTAGCTGGCTGCCAAGTGACCTTTTCAGTTGTGTGACGAAGAATGAACAGAAATTAATTGACATTGCACTGTCAAAAGGTGGCTGGGTCATTTACAGGATAGCTTTGTGTTAGTGACATTGGTGGATGCCACAGCTCTCATCAGTGTTAGATTAGTTCACTGGTGGATTCTAAGCAAACCTTGCAATGAGGGCAGCCTGGGATGTTGGTGCTGCATCAAATTTCTTTATTCTACCTCATTATCTTCCTCTTCTTCCTTGGATCCACCTGATGATCTTTGTACTCTGAAAAAGAGTAGTCTTCTGAAGGAGAATCATGTCAGGGAGGTTACTGCATAGTGGCAGTGTCTCTGCGTTAGTAATACTGAAAAACCAGGTAATGCTCTGGGGACCAGGGTTCAAATTCCATGGCAAGATTGTGGAATTTGAATGAAAAATAAAACCTGGAGTTACAAGTCTGGGATGGTCATGAAATCACTACTGATTGTTGTAAAAAGTCATCTGATTTACCAATCTCCTTAAAGGAAATCTGCCCTGGTCTGGTCTACCTGTGTATTCAGACCCAAAGCAATGACTCTTAAGTGCCCTCTGAAATGGCCTAGCAAGCCACTCAGTTGGTTCTCAACACTAAAACATCTCAAAAAAGAAAACAAAACAGACAACTCCCCTGACTGACTTATGCACCAGAAACAACATTGCTAAACTCAGCCCTGTGAACTCTGAAAATCCTCCTTACTAACATCTGGGAGCGAGGACCAAAATTGGAAAGGTTGTCTCCCAGATTAATCAAGCATCAGTCCAACACAATCATACTCACAACATCATACCTTACAATGTTCCAGGTAACAGCAAAACTATTCTTGGATATGTCCTCTTCCACTGCGTGGACAGTATCCAGTAGAAGTATTCAGTCAGAATAAGAGTTTAATATTGACTCTGGATCTCATGTTGTCTCAGGGCATCAGGTTAAACATGGGCAAGGAAACTCCTACTGTTTACCACATACTGCGTTCCCTCAGCTGATTCAATACCCCTCCATGTTGAACAATATGGGAAGAAGTACCAAATGTGACAAAGTGTAAAATGTACGCTAGTGTGCAACTTAGACCATAAGACATAGGAGCAGTAATTAAGCCATTCAGCCCACCGAGTCTGCTCCATCATTCGATCATGGCTGATAATATTTTTAACTCCATTCTCCCACTTTCTCCCCTTAGCCCTTGATCCCCTTGATGATCAAGAACCTATCTATCTCCATCTTAAATATACCCAATGACCTGGCTTCCACAGCCTTCTGTGGCAGTGAATTCCATAGATGCACCACTCTCTGGATGAAGAAGTTTCTCCTTATCTCCGTTCTAAAAGGTCTTCTCTTTACTCTAAGGCTGAGTCCTCAGGTTCTAGTCTCTCCTACCAAGGGCAACATCTTCCCAACATCCACTCTGTCCAGGCCATTCAGTATTCTGTAAGTTTCAATTAGATCCCCCACTCATCGTTCTAAACTCCACTGAGGATAGACCCATAACATTCCTCATATGTTAAGCTTTTCATTCCTGGGACCTTTCTCGTGAACCTCCTCTGAACTCACTCCAGGGCCAGTACATGTTTCCTGAGATATGGAGCCCAAAACTGCGCAGAATACTCCAAATTTGGCCTGACCAGAGCCTTATAGAGCCTCAGAAGTACATCCCTGCTTTTATATTCAAGTACTCTCAAAATAAATGCCGAAGTTGCATTTGCCTTCCTAACTACTGACTCAATCTGCAAGTTTACCTTGAGAGAATCCTGGACGAGAACTCCAAAGTCTCTTTGCACCCGAGACTTCTGAATTTTCTCCCCATTTAGAAAACAGTCCATATCTCTATTCTTCTTACCTAAGTGCATGATCTCACATTTTCCCACGTTGTACTCCATCTGCCACTTCTTTGCCCACTCTCCTAACCTGTCCAAATCCTTCTGCAGCCTCCCCGCCTCCTCAATACTATCTGTCCCTCTACCTATCTTTGTATCGTCTGCAAACTTAACCAGAATGCCCTCAGTTCCTTCATCTAGATCATTAATGTATAAAATGAAAAGTTGTGGACCCAACACTTACGCCTGTCGAACACCACTTGTCACCAGCTGCCATCCTGAGAAAGACTCTATTAACCCCACTCACTGCTTTCTGCCAGATAGCCAATCTTCTATCCATGTTGGCACCTTGCCTCTAACACCATGGGCCCTCACCTTACTCAGCACGCTCCTGTGCGGCACCTTGTCAAAGGCCTTCTTAAAGTCCAGGCAGATAACATCCACTGGCTCTCCTTGATCTAACCTGCTCGTTACTTCCTCAAAGAATTCTCACAGATTTGTCAGGCATGACCTCCCCTTGATGAATCCATGCTGACTTTGCCCTATTTTACCGTGCACTTCCAATTATTCAGAAATCTCATCCTTTACTCATCCATCTCTTCAGCTATCTCCTTAAGAACTCAACAGTGTAGTCCATCTGGTCCTGGTTATTTATCCATCTTCAGACCATTCAGTTTTTCTAGCACCTTCTCCTTGGTGATAGCTACCATACTCACCTCTAACCCCTGATTCTCTCGAATTTTTGGGATATTACTCGTGTCTTCCACCACGAAGACAGAAGCAAATAATTATTCAGTTCCTCAGCCGTTTCCTTGTTCCCCACTACTATCTCTCCAGTGTCATTTTCCAGCAGTGCAATGTCTACTTTTGCCTCTCTTTTGCCCTTTACAGTCATCCTTTATATTACTGGCTAGCTTACCCTCATATTTCCCTTCTCCTTCCTTATTTCTTTTTTTGTTGCCCTCTGTTGGTCTTTGTAAGCTTCCCAATCCTCTGGTTTCCACTGCCCTTCGCCACATTATATGCTTCTCTTTTGCTTTTATGCTATCCCTGACTTCCCTAGTCAGCTATGGTTGCCTCATCATCCCTGTACCATGCTTCTTTTTCCGAGGGATGAATTTTTGCTGCGGGTCCTGCATTACTCCTAGAAACTCCAGCCATTGCTGTACCACTGTCTTTCCTGCTAGGCTCTTTTCCCAGTCAATTCTGCCTAACTCCTTCCTCATGCATCCGTATTTGCCTTTATTCAGCTGTAATACCATTACCGCTGATTCTATCTTCTCCCTCTCAAATTGCAGAGTAAATTCTATCATATTATGATCATTGCCTCCCCCAAGGGTTCCTTCACCTTAAGCTCCCTTATCAAGTCTGCCTCATTGCACAACACTAAATCCAGTATTGCTTGTTCCCTTGTAGGCTCTACCACAAGCTGCTCCAAAAAGCCATCTTGTAGACATTCCTCAAATTCCTTTTCTTGCAATCCACTACCAATCTGATTTTCCCAGTCCACCTGCATATTGAAATCCCCCACGATCATCATAACTTTGCCTTTCTTACACACCTTTTCTATGTTCTGATGTATCTTGCACCCCAGCTCCTGACTACTGCTTGGAGACCTGTATATAATTCCAACTATGGTTTATTTACCTCTGCGGTTCCTCAACTCTACCCACACAGATTCTACACCATCTGACCTTACTTCATTTCTTACTATTGATTTAATTTCATTTCTTACCAATAAAGCAAACCCACCCCCTCTGCCCACCTGCCTATCTTTTCAATAAGATGTATATCCTTGGACATTCAGCTCCTAATCCTGATCCCCTTGCAGCCATGTCTCCATGATGCCCACCACATCATATTTGCCAATTTCAATCCGCACCACAAGCTCATTTACCTCCTTTCTCATACTGCGTGCATTCAGACATAACACCTTCTGTCCTGTATTAACTGTCTCCCTTCTCATTGTCTCTCATTTATCTAGTGTGCTCGATGTTTGATACCTAACCCTTTCCAAACACTTTGTCCTATTTGTGTCTGTGCTGGAAACTTTAATAACCTCTCCCGAGTTCTCCATTCCTGTAATTTTTTTCATGTTTTTCCACACAGTGGAATCTACCCCTACAGATGTTAGCCTACTGCTTTGTTCCCCACTGGGGCAAGTTTTAGCTTTCCTTCCTTCCCCCCACTTTCTGGTTTAAAGTCCTGTTGGCCAGCCTATTTATACTTTTCACTGGAACATTGGTCCCTTGACAACACTTCCTCCATAAATCTGTTTGGTAGTCGTGACTGCGCCGATGCAAATCTTTGCCCCAACCGCCAAACAGCGTCACCGCCACCCTCTGCTGAACTTCAATGACTATCACCAAGAGTGGCTTGGCAGCACCACTAGTGACTGAGCTAGTCAAATCCCAAAAAATGTAGCTGCAATACCGGGTCCACCACAGGTGTTGAAAGAACCAACAAAATGAAAACCGATCTGATCTCATCACGTCCTCGCCATTCTGTCTGCTATACCGCAGGAGTCAATACTGTCTAGTCCTCGTGGAGGCAATACCGAGGATACCTTCAATTGGATTTTACAGCACTACCACAGTGCTAAATGAGATAAGTTCAGAACAAATCTAGCAACTCAAGTGAGGTTTTGTGGGACATCAACAGTTGCAGCAGAACTGAACTCAAACACAATCTTCAACCTCATGGTCCCGCATATCCTCAACTCTCCAATTACTATCAAACTAAGGGATCAAACATGATTCAACGAAGACTGTTGGAGGTCATGCCAAATGCAGCACCTGATATACCTTAACAATAAGAAGTCAACCTGTGAAGGCATAACACAGGACTACTTGCATGTCAAATAACAAAAGCAACAAGTATTACATAAGGCTGCAGGATTCCACAAACAGCAGGTCAGATCTAAGCTCTGCAGCCCTCCCACATTCAATTGTGAATGGTAGTGGATGATTAAACAACTCACTGAAGGGGAAACCTTCACAAATGATGGGGAAGACCAGCTCATCAGTGCAAAAGACAAGTCTGAAGAATTCGCAACAATCTTCAGCTAGATGTGCTGAGTGTCAAGAAGTCTTACAAAAATTAGAAGCAGTGGCAATCAGGGTGGGACACTCTGTTAGCTGTAGTCATGCCATGCACAACAGAAGATGGTTGTGGTTATAGGAAGTCAAGTCATTTTCCCTCCAGGTCATCTGTGAAGGAGTTCCTCAGAGTAGTGCCTTATGCCCAACTATCTATAGCTGCTTCATCAATGATATTCCTTCCATCATCATGTCAGAAGTAGGGATGTTTGTTAATGACTGCATAATGCTGAAAACCATTCACTATTCCTCAGATACTGAAGCAGTCCATGTTCAAATGCAGCAAGAGCCCGATGATATCTAGGCTTGGGGTGACAAGTGGCAAGTAACAGTCATGCCAAGCAATGACCATCCCCAACAACCTAATCTTCACCCTCGATATTCAATTGCATGAGTATCACTGAATCCCCCTTCATCAACAGTCTGAAGGTTACAATTGACCAGAAACTGAACTGATTTAGTTTAATTATTGTGACTACAAAAGCAAATCAGAGGATGGGAAGCAGATCATACGATAGGATTGCAGTGAGTAACTTACCTCCTGACTCCTGTCCACCATCTACCAGCACAAGTCAGGAGTATGATGGAATACTACCAATTTGCCTGGAGGAGTGCAGCTCAAACAATGTTCAAAAACACCATACAAAATAATGGAACTCACTTAATTGGGACCATGTCCTGAAACAGTTAGTCCCTCTACCACTGATGAACAGTAATAGGAGTCTGTACCATACCATCTATAAGATGCACTGCAGAAATTCACAAAGGTTCCTTTGACAGGACCTTCCAAACCCATGGCCACTAATATCTAGAAGGACAAGGCAATATATTAGATATATGGGAATACAATCTGCAAGTTTCCTTCCGAGCACTCACCATCCTGACTTGGAAACATATCGCTGTTCCTTCACTATCACTGGGTTAACATGCTGGAATTCCCTCTCTGATACCACTTTGAGTGTCCCTTCACCAAATGGAGTGCAGCAGTTCAAGAAGGTAGCTCACCGCCACTTACTGAGAGGCAACTAGGGATGGGCCATAAATGCAGGCCAATGCAACAAAACACACATTTTTGAATGAATAAAAAAAGTACCCTAAGCACTAGTTCAATTTAACTCTCTACAGATGCTGCCGTACTGCTGAGTTTTCCCATTGCTTTCTATTTTTATTTCTGTCCACTACCCTTTGTTTCTATGTCATTGCTTTACAATTTTAGTTAAGGACACCCTGCACCCAAAGGAAGCTAGCCAGAGCTGTAAACCCAAGTACCCACCCGTTCTGACTTGTGTCATCGCAGTTTGCCGTTAGGGGAAATAATGTTAGCACAAATAGAAGACTGGTTAACAACAAAGAGAAAGACAAAGGATAATCAAGAATTTTCAAGCTGACAGGCTGTGACTAGTGGAGTGCCACAAGGATTGATACGAAGATCAATGTTCTGTAACAGTAATGCTGAGAAAAATCTTTTTATTAAAATCTTCTGCCTTAGTAGGCAGTCTTCAGGCCTATCCATACAACCTATTTAGAGAATTCTGCTCACATCTTGTAACAAACAGTTGTAACAAATAGCACCATAACAGCTGAGACAACCCACAAGACTCTTTAATAAAGTGAATTCACCCTATCTCCCAAAGTTAATGACTCCTTTAAAAATTTACAGGATCCACGACTGTACTTTTGTCCAAACCTAACCAGATCTTTCTTGGACCGCACCCTGTGTACAAATTACACTGTAATCTATCCATGTGCTTTTTGAGATCCATTGTTCATAAACAAACAGGAGTGAAAACAATACCTCAATAGCAAAGGTAACACGGGGCCCATTATTTACGGCACATATGAGAAGAAATTTGCTTCTTCAAAGGCTGTATATCTTTGTAATTCTCTACCTTGAAGGTTATGGATGCTCCATCAAAGAGTATAGAAAGCGGGCCAGAAATGGAAATAATGTACAGTATTAAACATAATTGTTTTGAATGCACAGCATGTCTGAAGGGCCATATGGCCTACTCCTGCTCCGACCTCTCATATTTTTATCCTTCATCTCTTCTGATGCACAGCAGTCATACTTTGGTAAGTGTACGGCTATAACATAGGATACCAGGCCACTGAGAATTTCTTTTAATTCCTAACCTTTCTTTTTTTTCATTTATTCATGTAATATGGGTGTCACTGAACAGGCCAACATTTACTACACATCAATAATTGCCCTTGAGAAGGTGGTGGCCGGCCACCTTCCTGAACTGCTGCAGTCGATGTGTTGCAGCTACTTGCACAGTGCAATTTAGAAGGAAATTCCAAGATTTTCGTAGCACCAAAGCTAGAAACCTCCATCATCAGGGAGTTTCCATATTCCAACCTCTTACTTAGCAGCTGAGCTGCTGGATCATATGTCCACTGAACATAACTTTGAATTTACCTGGGAACCAAACTAGGTTTGTGACTGTGAACCTGGAAAGTACCTTCTTTTCATACGTGCCATCTGAAGTAACGCCACAGAAGCCAGTATCCTGTCACCGAGTCACCTTTATTTACATGTGAACAGTGTTTGACATTAGTACTGCCTCATTTGGAGTCAGCTATCAGAGTGCCAGTTTCTCTGACACTCCCCTTTTTAACTGTGAGTCAGGGCTCCCTGATTGGTCCAGATTACCTGCCCCAATCGGGGAACTCACATTCTATGAAGTCCAGCTGGCTGACCTTGTTACTATCACCATACTATCCTTTTGCAAAGAGTTCCACTGGGACAAATCCACGTTCATTACACATAACACCAAGGATACAGCACGAGCCACTCGATTTTTGCAGCATGTCGGGCAGACAGGTGCCCGAAATGCACTGCTTTAGGTGCTGCTCCAAGCTTTTGTTAAACCCAGAAAATTCACCAGTGCATGTGGGTGAATTTCTAAGCAGTATAACATCGTCAAAAATAATGGTACCGTAAGCTTTTCAACTAGCATGATCATTTTGTTTGATTGAAGAAGTTACAATAATGACATAAAATGTAAAGAAGACACAAGACAACAAAAAATGTAAATAAGAACAGAAAAAGTGAAACAAGTAGCAATTGTATCAGAGATAATAGGTACCGCAGATGCTGGAGAATCCGAGATAACGAGGTGTGGAGCTGGATGAACACAGCAGGCCAAGCAGCATCATAGGAGCAGGAAAGCTTGATGTTTCGGGCCTAGACCTTTCATCAGAAATGGGGAAGGGGAAGAAGGTTCTGAAATAAATAGGGAGAGAGGGGGAGGCGGATAGAAGATGGATAGAGGAGAGGATAGGTGGAGAGGAGACAGATAAATCAAAGAGGCGGGGATAGAGCCAGTAAAGATGAGTGGAGGTTGGGGGTAGGGAGGAGATAGGTCAGTCCAGGGAAGACAGACAGGTCAAGGGGGGGTGGGATGAGGTTAGTAGATAGGAGATGGGGGTGGGGCTTGAGGTGGGAGGAGGGGATAGGTGAGAGGAAGAACAGGTTAGGGAGGTGGGGATGAGCTGGGCTGGTTTTGGGATGCGGTTGGGGGAGGGGAGATTTTGAAGTTTGTGAAATCCACATTGATACCATTGGGCTGCAGGGTTCCCAGGCTGAATATGATTTGCTGTTCCTGCAGCCTTCGGGTGGCACCATTGTGGCATTGCAGGAGGCCCAGGATGGACATGTCATCGGAGGAATGGGAGGGGGAGTTGAAATGGTTCGCGACTGGGAGGTGCAGTTGTTTGTTGCGAACTGAGCGCGGGTGTTCTGCAAAGCGGTCCCCAAGCCTCCGCTTGGTTTCCCCGATGTAGAGGATGCCACAATGGGTACAGCGGATGCAGTATACCACATTGGCAGATGTGCAGGTGAACATCTGCTTGATGTGGAAAGTCTTCTTGGGGCCCGGGATTGGGGTGAGGGAGGAGGTGTGGCACTTCCTGCGGTTGCAAGGAAAAGTGCCGGGTGTGGTGGGGCTGGAGGAGAGTGTGGATCGGACAAGGGAGTCACGGAGAGAGTGGTCCCTCTGGAAAGCAGACAAGGGTGGAGAGGGAAAAATGTCTTTGGTGGTGGGGTCAGGGTGCAGATAGCGGAAGTGTCGGAGGATGATGCGTTGGATCTGGAGGTTGGTGGGGTGGTATGTGAGGACGAGGGGGATTCTTTTTTGGTTGTTATTGCGGGGACGGGGTGTGAGGGATGAGTTGCGGGAAATGTGGGAGACGCAGTCGAAGGCGTTATCGACCACTGCGGGGGGGAAGTTGCGGTCCTTGAACAATGAGGACATCTGAGATGTACGGGAGTGGAATGCCTCATCCTGGGAGCAGATGCGGCGGAGGCGAAGGAATTGGGAATAGGGGATGGCATTTTTGCAGGAAGGTGGGCGGGAGGAGGTGTATTCTAGGTAGCTGTGGGAGTTGGTGGGCTTAAAACGGATATCGGTTTCTAGGTGGTTACCCGAGATGGAGACAGAGAGGTCCAGGAAGGAGAGAGAAGTGTTAATGATGGTCCAGGTTTATGGTGAGGTTGCGCTTGGAGCTGAGGGAGCGGAGGGCTGCACGTTCTGTGGGGGAGAGGTTGGAGTGTTTGAGGGGGTAGGGAGGTTGAGGCAATTGATGTCTCGACGGCAGTTGGAGATGAAGAGGTCGAGGGAGGGTAGGAGGCCTTGGGGTGGTGTCCAGGAGGAGGGCTTGTGTTGGAGGTGGGAGAAGGGTCAGTAGAGGGAGGGTTAGATACACGGTTGAAGAAGTAAGCTTGGAGGCGGAGGCGGCGGAAAAACTGCTCAATGTCCAAGCGTGAGCGGTATTCGTTGATATGTGGGTGGAGGGGGACAAAGGTGAGCCCTTTACTGAGGACTGACCATTCGTCCTCAGTAAGGGGGAGGTCTGGGGGGATGGTGAAGACTCAGGAGGGCTCAGTGTTGCTGTCTCCTCTGGAGCTGCTGGCTGTGGAGGCAGTGGGCGGAGCGTTGTCGGCGGTGGGCGGAGTTGTGTCGGCGTCAGCGCTGGGTGGGGCAGGGTCGGCGGTGGCAGCAGCGGTGACAGTCGTGTCTGTGGTGTTCGTCTCAGAGATGGAGGCGGTGGCCTCAGCAGCGATGGCGTTCGCTGTCCCGGAAGTGGTGTACCCGGCGGTGGCAGATGTGACGTCATCTGTGGGTTCTCCGACAGTGGCCTCATGGCCAATGGCAGCGAGTACATTGTGGGGGAGGTCCTGGGTAAGGTTGGGGATTTGGGAGGTGGGGGAAGCCCGTTTTGGGTGGTGGGCACCAGCAAGTTTACTGTACTTACGGTTTTTAGTGTCCAATACAGCTGAGTAGAATTGTGAGTTCAGGTTGTGGATCCTACGAAGAATAAAAAACAGGAGAGGTCCTTTGCAGGTCTGGGAGAGGGAGGCTCTGAGTTGGGGTAGTCTTGATTGTCGTGCCTGGAGATGCCGGCGCATTGCTGCAAGTGTGTGTTTCAGGAGTCGCAGGGAGAAACGCTTCTGAAGGGTCTCAATGTTCTGAATGTAGATATTGTCACGGTTGGGGCCAAATTGGGAAGGCTTGAATGTGGACTGTAGTCCGTTGGGGATGATCTGGTTCTGTAGGCAGGTACTAAGAAAGGTGATGTGGCTGTAGTACCTGGTTTGCTTCAGGACATGGTCGAGCAGTTTCAAGGCCGAAGAGATTATGAGAGAGTTGCAGTGGGAGAGAGATCCCCTGAGGTTTGTCCAGAGGGAGGAGGGTAACTTCTTCAGGGTAGGCATCCTTGGAAGAGGCTTCGCAGTGGGGTTAAAATTGTATCAGAGATAATAGGTACTGCAGATGCTGGGGAATCCGAGATAACAAGGTGTGGAGCTGGATGAACACAGCAGGCCAAGCAGCATCACATCTGCCAATGTGGTATACTGCATCTGCTGTACCCGGTGTGGCATCCTCTACATCGGGGAAACCAAGCGGAGGCTTGGGGACCGCTTTGCAGGACACCTGCGCTCAGTCCGCAACAAACAACTGCACCTCCCAGTCGCGAACCATTTCAACTCCCCCTCCCATTCCTCCGATGACATGTCCATCCTGGGCCTCCTGCAATGCCACAATGGTGCCACCCGAAGGCTGCAGGAACAGCAAATCATATTCAGCCTGGGAACCCTGCAGCCCAATGGTATCAATGTGGATTTCACAAGCTTCAAAATCTCCCCTCCCCCAACCGCATCCCAAAACCAGCCCAGCTCGTCCCCGCCTCCCTAACCTGTTCTTCCTCTCACCTATCCCCTCCTCCCACCTCAAGCCCCACCCCCATCTCCTATCTACTAACCTCATCCCACCCCCTGTCCGTCCTCCCTGAACTGACCTATCTCCTCCCTACCTCCCCACCGACACTCACCTTTACTGGCTCCATCCCCGCCTCTTTGACTTGTCTGCCTCCTCTCCACCTATCCTCTCCTCTATCCATCCTCTATCCGCCTCCCCCTCTCTCCCTATTTATTTCAGAACCCTCTTCCCCTCCCCCATTTCTGAAGAAGGGTCTAGGCCCGAAACGTCAAACTTTCCTGCTCCTATGATGCTGCTTGGCCTGCTATGTTCATCCAGCTCCACACCTTCTTATCTCAAGTAGCAATTGTTTTTGTTTACCTGGCTCTCCTCCAGTTCCATGCTACGACCTCTGCTGCTGATTTCTGCTACTGCTTCTTCCTCAAAAGCCTTCCATACTTTATTCACATCTTCCAGCTCATACTCCAATTCTTTCACTGCCTGCTGATGAATGCTATATTGTTTCTCACAGCTTTTCAGTGATTTCCTAGCTATTTCCACCTTCTTCACATAGTGCCTTGTGTTCTCCTTGGCTTTGATATAGCTGGGTCGTTTCTCATTCAGATTAAAGTCATGAAGTCTGGTAATGTAATAATAAAATTAAATTAATTTCACAAATTCATCAACTTCATCTACAACCTAAGACCAATTTGAATTGGTGATATGATTTTGCAATGTTGGTGCAAAAGAAGGACTCGAAACACCATACCCTAGACTAAGCCTTATACAGGGAAATCTGCACAGCAAACTAAACTTTAGTCAGACATACAAGATCACAAAGATTATGAATTCTCAATGAACAGTCTTCATATAGTACTGCATATGATGTGAGGGTAAGTTTTCCTTGCCTAGTGGAAACTGGCTCACGTGGCTTACACACAGGTTCTGCCTCCCCCTTGAGGGTTGAAGTGTCAACTGGTCTTCGAACAGTTAAGGAGTGCTAAGCAAAAAAAAACAGTGGCATCCTTTTTTGAATATGCAGATCCTACTCAAGGACATCATTACAGCCCAATTGCAGTTTTAACAAGAGGTCTGCAAACGGAACACAACAGACGGAAGCCAAACTCCTCTGTGGAACTGCTTCTCTGGACCTCAAAGAAACCTTAGGCCTTGCATGGACCATCCACCTATCCCTTAATCCGAATCATAAAAGCCTCCTGAGCTCCACGTTAGTCTAGAAGTTAGGCCCATTCCTTAAGCATCCCCACTGAAAGTTTCCTACTACATGATTTTCTATTAAAGCAGGGCAGTTACAGCCTCCCAGTTTGTCAAATGGGTGAGTAGATCGATGCTGATCTGGCCAAGCAGGGGAAATTTCATGCCTCAGGTGGGCCATATGCCTAGCCCACATCTGTACGATGCCAAGCAGAAACTTAAAATCGGGATTATCATGGAGTCTACTCGTCAAAGGATGGAAAACAAAATAAAACCTCAAATATGGAAATTCGATCCAGAAATTTTCAAACCTACGAAGTAAAAAGTTGAAAGAAATACATGCAGGAAATGCAATGGTAAGTTTTCTATTGTTAGGAGACCATTTCATCATTGCAAATGGTGGCTAACAGCAGAAATATCCAGAGGTTCCACACTGGTGGTACAAAGTCCACTGTACACTAAAATATGGTATTCAGAGCTTGGCAGCTGTTGACATATGAAATGTTTGTACAAGACAACTACTCAATTTTAATATCCATTCGGAAGTGGGCATGTTCAATACATTATTTTCCACTATTCAGGACATAAGTTTGATGAACTCGAAATGGGCTCCAGCATTCTGAGAGAATCAATTACACCAATAGTTGATTCAAAAAGCACAGGGTAATACTCCAAATCAGAATACATCAATGAGAAAAAATGTCTCATTTTCTCTGACATGAATTTTATTTGCCACTTGTCACCCCAAGCTTGGACATCATCCAGGTCTTGCAACATCTGGGCAGTGATTGCTTCAGTATCTGAGGGAATAGTAAGTGGTGCTAAAATCTGTGCAATCATCAGTGAACATCCCCACTTCTGACCTAATGATGAGAGGAAGATCATTGATGAAGCAGCTGACAAAGGATGCTGCCCTAAAGAACTCCGGCACAGATACCCTGGAACTAAGATGACTGACCTCCAACAACCACAGCCATCTTCCTTTGGGCCAGGTATGACTTCAATCAGCAGAGAGCATTTTTCCCTGATTCCCAAAACCTCTAGATTTACTACCACTCCTCAATATCACACTTGGTCAAATGCAACCTTTAATTCAAGGGAAATTACTTTCAATTCACCTCTAGATTTCAACTCTTTGTCCATATTTGAACTAAGGCTGTACAGAGGTTAGGAGCTGTGTGGCCATGGCAGAATCCAAACTGGAGTCAATGAATGAGTTATTGCCAAGCAAGTGCTGCTTGATAGCACTATTGATGACATATTCCATCATTTAATTGATAATGGAGAGTAGACTGATGGGGCAGTAACTGGCTGGCTAAGTTGTCCTGTCTTTCGTGTACAGGACATACCTGGGCAATTCTCCACATTGTCAGGCAGATACTAATGTTGTAGCTGCACTGAACAGCCTGGCTAGGGACGCAGCAAATTTTGAAGCACGTTTTCAAAAGTATTGCTGCAATGTTGTCTGGGGCCTTTGCAATATCTGGTGCCTCCAGTCATTTCTTGTTATCACATGGAGTGAACTGAACTGACTGAAGACTGGCAGTGGTGGGGAACCACTGGAAGAGGCTGAAATGGATCATCCATTAGGCATCTCTGGCTGAAGATTATTGCAAATGCTTCAGCCTTATCTTTTGCACTGGTGTGCTGGGCTCCCCCTACATTGAGTTATTTAGTTGTCCACCATCATTCTTGACTGGATGTAGCAGGCCTGCACAGGGTAGATCCATTAGATTAAAAAAAAAATCACCCACAAAATCTGTCTTATCACTTGCTGCTTATGCTTTTTGGCATTCAAGGAGTACTGTTTTGCAGCTTCACAGGTTGACACCTCATTTTTAGCTGCGTCTGGTATGCTCTCCTCATTCATAGAATCACAGTATCATCCAAAACAGAAGGGGCCCTACAGTCCAGTGAGTCTGCGCTGCCAAGAATAAAGTACTACCTACAGTCCCACTTTCCTGCACAATGCCATAGCCTTGACTGTTATTCCAGAACCCCATCACCCTTTGGTTGAAAAGGTTCTAAACATTCTGTCTTTGAATTTAAAATTATGCCCCCTGTTATTGACTTTTCAACTAAGGGGAACAACTGCCCTATTCACCATGTCCATGCCCCTCATAATCTTACACATCTCTAACAGGCCTCCTCTCAACCTTCACTACTCCAAAGGAAACGACCCGAGTTTATCCAGCCTCTCTTCATTGCTGAAATGCTCCACAATTTCCTAGTGAATCTCCTTTGCATCCCCCCCCGCCATTGAAACTCCATTCTCCCTGCAGTATGGTGACCAGACTTGCGCACAGCCTTCCAGCTCTGGCCTGACCCAAAGTTCTGTACAGTTCCAACATGACATTCTTGCACTTACAATCTAGCCATGACAGATAAAGGCAAGCATGCCGTAGTCCTTAACAACCCTATTAACCTGCCCGGCCACTGTCAGGCATCTGTTGACAAGCACTTCAAGATCCCTCTGGTTCTCTAAGCTTTCTAGCGTCTTAACATTCATTGAGTACTCCTCTGTCATCTTCCAAAGGGCATCATCTCACATATATCAAGGTTAAATTTCATTTGCCACTGATGTGCCCATCTGATCAATCCACCTATATCTTCTTATGACCTTAATACCTTCCTCCTCACTGTCAACCACCCAAACAATCTTTGCGTTATCTGCAAACTTATTTATCATCACTCCACCCCATAAAATTCTCATCTACATAACTTATTAAAATCATGAACAGTAAGAGACTCAGTAGTGATCACTATGGTACATCACTTGACACAGGGTTCCAGTCACACAAACAGCCTTTTACCACTACCGTGTCTCCAGTCGCTAAGCCAATACTGGATTCAACTTGCCAATTTTTACCTTCTTTAGTAGTTTCCCATATGGGGCCTTGTCAAAGGTCTTGCTGAAATCTGTACAAACTACATCAACAGCCCTCGACTCACCCAAACAATTGGTCACCAATTTGAAAAATTCCGCTAGAATTGTTAGGCAGAATCTCCTTCTGACAGAGCCATGATCAGATCTTGCCTCTCTAAATGAGAGAATAATTTTCTCCTTCACCATTTTCACCAAGTTGCCCTACCACTGATTTAGACTCACTGGTCTATAGTTCCTTGGTCTTTCTCGCTCACCCTTCTTGAAAATGGAACAACATTAGCTATGCTCCAGTCCTCTGGTACCTTCTCTATGGTCACAGACAATTTCAAAATTCAGAGCAAAGCCCCTGTAATTTCATCACTTGTCTTTCACAGCAGCCTGGGATACAATTCATCCTGGCCTGGAGGAATTTGTCCACTTTTAAATCTACAAAATTCCTCGCTTCTTACATCAATCTGCTCAAGAAGTTCACAGTCCATTGTCTTGAATTCTGTACTTGCAAGTAAAGACAGATATGAAGTATTCATTTAATACTCTACCAATGTCCCCCGGCTTCATACATTGCCCCTTGGTTCCTAATAGGCTTTTCTCTTTCTTCGGTTTTTCTCTTCTCCTCGATACACTTGTAGAATATCTTGTCATTCCTGTTAACCTTGTCCGCCAGTGTTTTTTCACGTCCCCCTCTTTGCTCTCCTAATTGCTTTCTTGAGCTCCTTCTGCACTTCCTATACACCTCTAGAGACTCCATTGTTTTGCTCCCTTTCCACCTGTTACATGTCGCTCTTTACCTTTTTATCCTGTCTTGAATATTCCTGGACATCTATGGTTCTCCCTGGGCTTGCTGCTCCTACATTTCACCCGAAAGGGAACATGTTGGGCGTGTACTCCTCCCAGTACCTTTTTGAACACCTCCCACTGTTCTGCTGTAGGTTTACCCTGGAGAAGCTGTTCCCAGTCTACTTTGACAAGAACCTCCCTTATTTTAATAAAACTTGTCTTGCCCATCGAAAACCCTTTTTTGCAGACCATCTTTCCCCTTTTTCATGACAAACTTAAATATATATAGTGTTGGGGTCTCCATCACTAAAATGCTCCCCAATGTCAACTCGAACATGTGGCTGGTTTCATGCCTCCAGCACTGCACCATCCCTTGTTGGGCAACCTACATGTTAAGATAAAAAGCTCTCCTGTATATATTTCAAGAAATTTGCCCCCATCTAAGCCTACTTTACCATGATTATCTAATTAATACTGGGGTAGTTGAAATCCCCTAATATAATTAACCCTTTTCTTCAAATGCCTTAAGTGAATTGACTGTATATCTGCTCCTCTAATATCCACTGACTGTTTGGGGGGCTACAATACACTGTTAGGAGTGTGACTGCTCCTTTTTTATTCCTAAGTTGTTAAAATGCTGTGTCACAATTGAACTAATGCACTGTGGCCCCTGCCACTGCTAAACTAGTTTAAACTACCCCCAGAAGCACTAGTAAACCCTTTGGCAAGGATGTTAGTCCCACTTCTAGAGATCCTATGCTCCCCAGATACATTCGCATTGATACAGGAATCTAAAACCCTTCCTCCTACATCAACTGTTGAGTCACACATTCATCTACTTTATTTTCCTACTTCTGTGCTTGCTAGGTGTGGGACCAGGAGTAATCTTGAGATTACAACCTTTGAGGTCCTGCTTTTTAATTAACTACCTAACTTCCTGAACTCTTTGATGCAAAACCTCATACCTATATCATCGGTAACAACATGTAGTATAATCCCTGTCTTATCACCCTACCCCTCCACGGTGCCCTGTAGTTGCTCAATGACATTCCTGACCCTGGCACTAGGGACACAACACACCATCCTGGAGTTACATCTGCGGCCACAAAAATGCCAATCTGTTCTCCTAATTTATCAATCCCCCATCATTATAGCTCTTCCTCCCCTCGTATATAGTCAGGGTGCCAGTGGTGCCAGAGGCCTGGCTCTAACTCCATTCCCTTGAGGTACCAACACACCCCTAAGCTTGCAGAATGGAAAACTGATTTGTGAGCATGACCACCAGAGACTCTTGTACTATCAGCACGTTTTTCCTTTACTGTCATCCATTGCTTTCTTTCCTCCAGTCCCTTCAGCTGTGATGTGAACACCTCTCTAAATGTGCTATCTACATGTCTCCAGCTGCCACTCAAGCACCGAAACCTGGAGCTCACGATTGTGTATATGGGAGCACTTCCTGCACGTGGCCATCCTGGACACCGGCAGGCTGCATGACTCCTCACATGTGACAGAACACACATTCCTCTTGGCTGCCCTTCCCTGCTATGATTTAAAACTTCCTTAGTCTCCCTTAAATATTCTACTCTTACCAGCTAACTTTATCCCTAAACTATTTTGCACCTTTTAAAATATTTACTCGTTCAGGAGAGTTCTCCAAGGTAGCTCCCTTACCAGCCAAGCAGCTTGCTGCTATCTTCTGACATCACTCCCATATCTTTCTCCTAGTTCAGAATAAGCAAACTTTTAAAGAACTTACTGTTCCTGCACCTGCCCCACCGGTCCCAATGGTGTCCCAGCTCCCAGTTAAGTGCTCCCCTGGCTTGATGGTAATGGTAGTGTGGGGGATATGCCAGGCCATGAGGTTGCAGGTTGCATTAGGAGAAAGATTCTGCTGCTACTGATGGTCCAGGGTGCCTCACGGATGTCCAGATTTCAGTTGCTAGATCTGGTTGAAGTGAGTCCCATTTACATATTAGGAGGCAACATAATATCACTGCACTGTTAATCCAAAGGTCCAGGTAATGTTCTGGGGAACCAGATGTCAATCCCACCATGGCAGATGGTGGAATTTAAATAAAAATAATCTGGAAGTACAAGCCTAATGACAACAACAAATCCATTGTCAATTGTTGGAAAGACCCATCTGATTCATTTAATGCCCTTCAGGGAAAGAAAGTGCCATCCCACCTGATCTGGCCTACATGTGATTCCAGACTCAAGATGTGGAGGTGCCGGTGTTGGACTGGGGTGGACAAGGTCAGAAGTCACACGTTACCAGTTTGAAATCCAACAGGTTTATTTGAAATTAAAAGCTTTTGGAGCACTGCTCTTTCATCAAGTGAAGTCTTCACCCGAAGAAGGAGCAGTGCGCTGAAAACTTGTGATTTCAAATAAACCTCTTGGACTATACCCTGGTGTCATGTGACTTCTGACATTACCCAGACTCAAGCAATGTGGTTGACTCTTAACTTCCCTCTGGGCAATTAGGGATAGGCAATAAATGCTGGCCTAAGCAGTGATGCCCTCAGCATGTGAATAAGAAAAAAACACAACATAATTTAAGGTATTCTCAATGTGAGGACGGAAGGTCATCTCCAAAGGACTGTATAGTGGTCACTCTTACGGATACTGTCACAGACAAATACATCTGCAAAAAGCAGACTGGTAAGGATGAAATCAAGTATGTTTTTCAATTTGATGATTCTTTCACCAATTGCCACAGATCTAGTTGAGCAGCAATGTTATTTAGGACTCAACCACGTCGATTAGTAGTGCTCTCTCTAAGTCACTCTTAGTGGTGGACATTGAAATCCCTCATCCGAGTACATTCTGCACCGTTGCTATTTTCAGTGCTTCCTCCAAGTGGTATTCAACAAGGTGGACACTGATTCATCAGCTGAGAGTTGGGTGGGATCAGTACATAGAAATTAGCAGGAGGTTTCCATGACTAATAAAAATGGAAAGAACTGTGGGTGCTGTAAATCAGAAACTAAAACAGAAATTGCTGAAAAGGCTCAGCAGGCCTGACAGCATCAGTGGAGAAAAATCAGATTTAACGTTTGCGATCCAGTGAAATTCCTCAGACGTTAGTACCATTCACATAATGGTCTTCCCATAATACATGTGTGCTGGAATACTCTGAAGAATCTCCTTCCTTCCAGTTCTCCTCAAGGAATTGTGGTTCAGGTCCTCCACACCATTTAGCTCAACACCTCTTTATGTATATTTATGTTATGCAACAAGGAGCAGATTAACACTAAACAGATCACCTTTGTTGTTTTATACTGGAATGCACCACCAAGCTGGTCATTACAACAGAAGGGCATCTTCACAACGCCAAGGGTTTCAAATTGCAGGTTTGTATTAGTATGCGGATTTGGTTGGAGCCCACCTCTCCACCTTTGTCCGGGTGCTGGACAGATGCCAGGAGCTATCTCCTTAGGAATAACATTTATCCCTGAAGATACTGTTGGAGAGGAGATATTACCCAAAGAAAGAAATCATGGTACCTGCCTGGGAATGGAGTGCAAACCATCAAGATGTAGTTCCTCAGTGGAAGTGACTGGAAGACTTCGCTGTCCAGAAATCTGTTTACATGCTCTGTCCATGCCTTGATGGCAACATCAGTACAGCTGATGACTCCACGTACCTGAGGCAATTCATCAATACAGGCAAAATGCAATGCCCTTTGTGGCTGCACTGGCCTACCTTCCCCCAAATTAATATATTTTCCCAAGCTCCAGAATAGGCCATCTGTGACACACTTCATATGATGCGATGAATCGCTGGCTACAAGATGTCATTTAGTTCTGCAGCTGATCTTTGGAACAGCTGAGATGATCGTGATGGCTACAGATAAAAACTATTAAGGAGTGGGAGGCATCACGTCATTTTGGACCAGCGCACAAATATCTAATACCGTCTGGATCTGCCACAATCGCTGTGTCAGAGGCACTCTATCATTGCAGGTAGTTGAATCTGGGGGAGAGAGGGGTTAACATAATGAATTGGGGAACACCTTCCTCCATCTACAGATCCTCACTGTATCCCTCTGATCTCCTCTGGACCAGGGAGATGGATTGTCTGAAGATCCACCTCAATAATGTCAAAAAATCCAAATCCCATCTCAACTTCCTCAGTTGGGCTTTGTTTGTTTGTCATGGCTCCCTCTACAACATTAGCCGTCCTTCTCAATAGGCCTAAAATTAATTTCTCACAAATGCATGTATCTCAGTACCAGTGAGGGATACTCTGTACAGTCTAAGAAGCTCAGCTTTATTTTCCATTTCTTAAATATACAGCTTCTATTAAACCACATTGCTCTCTGCTGTGTTCACACTGATGTGTCCCACATAATCCATTTCTTCACTGCTCCCAATTAAATGCTGCCAAACATGATCTCATTTTTGAAGAATGAAAATGGAGAAATGTCACATAATCAGCTTTCATACAAAAGCAGATTTACTATCAGAAGTATTTTCTCTGTAAAATCTAAGCAGTAACTATGAATAGAAACTCAACATTTAAAATTATATTCTCATTGCAATAAGGTAGAACAAACAGTAAACTTACTTTATCTCCTTCTCAATTTGTTGCAGCTCTCTGTTAAGTTTGCCCAACTCTTTTTTCTTTGTTCTCACTTCTTCTTCTGCTGCAACCTGTCTTACTTTCTGACTACTTACAGCTTTATTGCTGGCTTGTAGATCATCGCTAATGTTTTCTATAAACTTCTCATTATAATATAAACGGAACAGGTGCAACTGAATCTTGCTTGCTTTTAGCTCCTCTATCAACATTTGGTAACGATCTGCCTAAGTGTTCAATTATAAGAAAAATGCAATATTTATCATGAGTATTCATTTGTAAAGTATCAAAAATAAAATACAATATTCAACAATATTACCACTCTGCTCTAAACATAGTTGCAAAGTAGCAAAATATTTGCCATATTTGAGCAAAACATTCTTATAGTATAAAAGGTATCACGTATTTGCACAAATATAACACATTATTAACAGAGTACATCACAATGATTTAGAATATGCCTAGCAGAGCGTGCCAGCTGGCAGTCCAATAACACTAGCTGGAGGTATTGAGAACTGGGCCCAAGTAACCCGTGCAGCAGTTAGCATCAAACAAATGCCCTGACATTTGTCGGCTCTAGACCAACACAATGTTGGAAGACCCAAGGTTAATCTAGCTGATAAAATGGAGGGCTGGGATTGGGGATGCAGCAGCTTGACATTTTGAAATAGCTGGAACCCCTGGTAGCAAGGATCCACAGTGCTTGAGTGAAGTTAACCATCTGGCCTCATAACAATACTTCTATTGTTACCTGTTCTACAAGGTTTTTCCAAGTAGGATGCCACAACTAGTTAAATTAGTATTTAAACCCAGAAACTAAATTACATTGTTCAACAGTAGTTGAGGTGATTTTGCATAAGTAAAATACTTTCTTAAACCTTCAATATTATTTTGAACCATAATTTTAAACTGTTGGGCTGAAAACTTGATTCTTCAGATAGGAGGAACTATTCCCCTAAATTGAACTGATTCTTCTGAACTGGACTCAAACTAAACTAGTGGCCTCTGCCCTGTTTTCTGTTCTCAGTTTCATTTCTCAGTTGCAAACTTAGCAGTGTAGAAATGGAGGTCAGAAAAGTGCAGAGTGGCGACAACACCAGGTCAGAGGCTAGGAATACTGCAGCACGTAACTCACCTTCTAACTCCCCAAAGCCTGTCCACCATCTACAAGGCACAAGTCAAGACTATGATGGAATACTCCCCACTTGCCTGGATAAGTGCAGCACCAAAGATACTCAAGAAGCTTGACACCAACCAGGAAAAAGCAGCTCACTTGATTGGCACTGCATCCATAAGCATCCATTCCCTCCACCACTGATGCTCAGGAGCAGCAGTGTGTATTATCTACAAGATGCACGGCAGAAATTCACCAAAGATCGTCAGACAGGAACTTCAAAACCAATGACCATTTCTATCCAGAATGACAAGGGCAGCATACATATGGGAACACCACCATCTTAAAGTTCCCCTCCAAACTGACTTGGAAATAATCTGAGGAAGGGTCACCGGGCCCGAAACATTAACTATGTTTTCTCCTCCACAGATGCTGCCAGACCTGCTGAGCTTTTCCAGCAACTTTGTTTTTGTTCCTGATGTACAGCATCTGCAGTTCTTTTGGTTTTTATTTGGAAATAATCTGGAATTCCCTCCCTAATGGCATTGTGGGTCAACCTACAGCAGGTCGACTGCAGTAGTTCAAGAAGGCAGCTCACCACCATCTTCTCAAGAGCAACTAGGGACAGACAATAAATGCTGGCCCAGCCAGCGACACCCACATTCCACACAATGAATGAATAAATAAATCCACGTATAGTCTGAGATTCTATTTAAATTTAAAATAGCCTCACGGTTTTTGTACTCTATTCCTCTAGAAGTAATTTTGTGTTTGCTTTGATATTTTAATTTGCTCAACTGTGTTGATGCTTTTAGTGATTTGTGAATGTGTACACCCCTAAATCTCTCTCCATGCAGCTCCTATCTCATTTACATTATTTTCAATAAATAGGTGTTTTTCTTTTATTATTCCTACTCTTCCTTTCAAACTACAACACCTCACACTAATCTATATTGAAATTAATTTACCAATGCCCCTTATGCAAATTTTCATGTTTCGTCAGTCTTTGATAGTATTAATCACAACTGGTGTCATCGTCTGGTTTTTGTCATTATACCTCTAATTCCAAAGTACAAATTAATTACGTAAACCGTCTAAAGACAGCAGCTCTCCGGTACTTAACCGATGATTCAGTACAGCACCAAAGGTGTGGTAAATAAAAACAGAAAGAACTGTGGATGCTTCAAATTGGGAACAAAAACAGAAGTTACTGGAAAAGTTCAACAGGTCTGGCACCTACTTTGAATTAAAATTAGAGTTAACTTTTGGGTCTAGTGACCCTTCCTCAGAACAGTTCTGAGGAAGAGTCACCAGACCTGAAATATTAACTCTGATTTTTCTTCATAGATGCTGCCAGACCTGCTGAGCTTTTCCAGCAACTTCCGTTACTGTTTCTAATGGTGTGTTGAATTCTAGACCTATTCATATAAAGACATCTGCCCATTCAGGTGTACATTTAAAGTCTCATGGCATAATCTGATGAAGAGCAAGGAATTTCTCCTATTTCCCTGGGCAACATCCCTCAAACACCAGTAAATGTGATTATCTGTTTACTTATCTCACTATCTGTGGTATCCTGGTATGCACAATTTGGTTGCCTTTCTTATTTTCATTACAAGTGATATAACAAAATTTAATTGGATGTGGGGTATTTTGGAGTGCCCTCTGGTTAAAGAAGATATATAATTTGAGAAGTCACACAACACCAGATTATAGTCTAACAGAAATGAAAACTGAAATTGCTAGAAAAGCTCAGCAGGTGCGGCAGCATCTGAGGAGAAAAATCAGAGTTAACACTGCAGGTCAAACAACCTTTCCTCAGTCCAACAGGTCTATTTGAAATCACAAGCTTTCAGAGCGCTGCTCCGTTAACAGTTGACTTCACCTGGTGAAAAAGCAGCACATCAAAAGTCTGTGATTTTAAATAAACCTGTTGGGCTGTAACCCAGTGTTGTGCGACTTGACTTTGTCCACCCCAGTCAACACCGGCACCTCCATATTATGGCTGTTACATAATTTGCAAATTCGTTTGGGATAACATTTGCAACCTGTGAACAACTGTTGACAACTAATTGTGCATACTGTAACAGTTGTATCCTGTCCTCACAGGAGCTATGTTTACCTCTCTTACATAAGAGCCTCAGTCAACTGTGGTAAACTTACTATCATCCTAGGAAAAAACAACAATTAACTAAGATGTCTGAACTGAATCTGGAGCTTCCTGGTTAACATCCTGATTTGCACGCACTACTAACTTTTGAATCACCTGAAATACTAGTTCTATTTCTGCAGAAGCTGTTGATTGTGGAATAGAACAAAGTCAATGTAACTTTTAATTACCTCTTCCTTCTCATGCTTTGCATGTCTACGCTCAACTGCCACATTTTTCTTTTTGTTGTAGTTGAACCGAGCTTCTTCTTCTGCGTTCATCATTTCTTTCTTCTTCTTGTCATATTCATTAGACAGTTCTCCTGAGTTGCTAATTTGTTCAAACAACTGCGTTCTCTCTTTAGGTTTTTTCATTGCTATGTTCTCCACAGTGCCCTACAATATAAAGGTTGTGTACTAAAACTAGACTGAGGATAATCAGTACATATAATAAATATCCATTAAAACACTACTACAACAAATGCTTCAATTGCTGCTCTAGTAAAATATTTTGCTGTTGCATATCTTCCCAACATCAAGCAACAAATCTCAGTACCCCATAAACTGGAGAATACTAAGCCAAAACATCCACCTGATTACATTAATACTTACCATTCTTTCTGTTCTACAGGACAGAAAGTGACTATTTGCTCCATTTTATATCTGTCTACTCTTCATTACAATAATTCCAAACTAATTACACTATTACTTCCTTCACACAGCAAAGTATCTTTCTCTGCTTCAAATAGTTACCCAAATTTAATGGTATCCAAATGTGAGATAAATATTTGAAGCAGAGCAAGTATTTCATGCAGCAATAACCTAATACGTCAAGAAATTTTTCCAACCGTTCCTCACTCTTTTGATAATTATAAACTGATACCCTCAACAAGACAAAATTCTGGCAGCATCTGTTAAGAGAAAGTAGGGTTAACATTTCAAGCCCAATGACCCAAGTGGAGGAACAGCCTGGGACATAGGTCGCTGTCTATGACTTACATACAGTGTACAAGGTACCACCATCACCACGTATGTTCTGTTCCAATGGTAGGGTAGTCTGACCAGAGATCATGGCACAGTGATAAACAGGTGGAAGCAAGTTGCCTTGGGAGTTCTCATGATTGACTCCAGACCCCTTGAAATCTCATGATTTCAGATGAAGCAAGGAAACCACCTGTTGATTATCAAGAAATGCCTCACCTCAGCTGATAAATCAGTACTCCACCATGTTGAACACCATTGAGGGTAGTGAACCACTTAGGGCTGCAAAGGCACAGAAGACAGTCTGGATGGGCGACTTCCATATCCAGTGCAAAGGGTTGCTCAGTTGCACCACTACTGACTGAGCTGCCGGATGGTCCTTCTGGCATTAACTTATGCAGAAGAAATGAAACCCAGCTGCCTGTTTTCCAAAGTCCTTTAGTTGCTAGACTGGAATTATCGCAGGCAGGTGTTGATGGAACCAAGTGGCAAAAAATTACTTGACCTAGTCCTCACCAATCTGTTGCAAATGGATCTGTCCATGACAGTACTAAGTACTGGTAGTCAAGACACTGTCATTGTGGAAGTGGAGTCCTGACTTCACCATGCGGATGCACTCCATTGTGCTGTTTGCCAAGACTGGCTAAATGGGATGTACTTCAACAGATCTAAATGCTCAAAAACTGGATATCCATGAGGTATTGTCAGCCATCAGAAGTAGCAGAACTATAGTCAACCACAATCTATAAACCACGTTTCTATCATTACCATCAAGTCAGGAGCAACCCAGTGGCAGCACCATCATACCTAAAAATAGGTATCTAGTCAGTTTCTACCACATCCCTTTCTATGTTCTGTTTGATTCCTCTAAACACATCCTAGATAACAAAACAAAATTTCAAATATCTCAAAGAATTGCATTCATCATCTTCTACTGTATTCTCTACCTTTATGTCAGACACTTAGGGCAAGATTTTAATTCATTCAAAACTTATTCATTTACAGATATGGTACAGGAACCAATATAATCTCCATATATTTTTAATCTTAAAATGGAGCTTATTTGTTTTGCAGGAATGGCACAACGGAAATATTTTTCTAAAATTATTAACGCAATACAAAAACTAAAAATACTTCATACTGTTGACTGAAATTACAGAAATTTTAGCTGATATTTTAATAATTTTTCATCCCAAAGATAGCCTCTCACCTCTATTTAAAAGCAAACAATGATCCAGCCTCTAGTGAAAATTACTTATTAAGGTAATTTTAATATAAACAAAAGAACAAAGAATAATTCAGCGCCGGTTCAGGCCCTTCGGCCCGCCAAGGCTGCATTAATTTCTAATCCACAATTAGACCTACTACTTATTGCCCATACATGGTTTCGATCCCTCTGTTCGCCTTCCGTTTGTGCTTTGATCAAGATACGCCTTAAATGCTGCTAATGTGCCTGCTTCCACCACTTCCACTGACAGTGTGGCCCATGCACCCACGACCCTTTATGTGAAAAATTTTCTCTGCACTTCTCCTCCAAACTTTCCACTTTCACCTTGAACCTGTACCCTCTTGTAGCTGACCTTTCCAGCCTAGGAAAAAGCTTCTGACCATCCACCCTTTCTATGCCTCTCATAATTTTGTACATGTCTATTAGGTCACCCCTCAGCCTCTGTCTTTCCAGTGAAAACATCCAAGTTTATCCAACCTCTTCTCATACCTAAAATTCTGATGAGGCAACATTCTGGTAAACCTTCTCTGCACCTTCTCCAAAGCATCCTACTGGTAGTGTGGTGACCAGAACAGCATGTAATATTCCAAATGAGGTTTAACTGAGGTTTTATGCAGCTGTAACCTAACTTGCCAACTTTTATATTCGATGTCCCGGCTGAAGAAGGCAAGCATGCTCTATGCGTTCTTGACATTACCCACCTGTGTTGCCACTTTCAGGGATCTGCGGACCTGTACGCTTAGATGTCTCTGTATGTCAATGCTCCTAAGGGTTCCACCATTCATTACATAATTCACACCTGAATGCGATCTTCCAGAATGCATTACCTCACATTTGTCCAGATTAAACTCCATCCGCCATTTCTCTGCCCAAATCCACAATCTATCTACATACTGTTGTAGTCTTCGACAATCCTCTTCACCATCTGCAACTCCAACAATTTTGGTGTCATCACCAAACTTACTGATTAGACCACCTATTTTCCTCCAGATTATTAATATATATTATCATTTATATATTTTACAAGTAACAAATGTCCCAGCACAGAACCCCGCAGAACACTAGTTACTGATTTCCATTCCAAAAAGCACCCTTCCACCACTACTGTCTTCTATGGCCAAGCAGTTCTGTATCCATTTAGCTAGAACACCCCAGACCCCATGGGACTCTACATTTTGTACCAGACTGCCATGAGGTACCTTACCAAATGCCTTGTTAAATTCCAAGTAGACAACATCCGCTGCACTTCCCTCATCAATCATTCTTGTCACCTCCTCAAAAAACTCAATCAAGTTGGTGAGACATGACCTTCCCTGCACAAACCCACACTGCCTATCAATAACAATTCCATTCACTTCCAAATATGAACAAATCCTGTCCTTCAGTATCTTCTCCAACAGCTTCCCCACCACTGACGTCAGGCTCACTGGCCTATGATTACCTGGATTATCCTGCTTCTCTTCCTAAACAAAGCAACAACACTGGCCATTCTCCAGTCGTCTGGAACCTCGGCTAAGGCCAAAGGGATGCAAAGACATCTATTAATGTCCCAGCTATTTCCACTCTTGCCTCCCACAATATCCTGGGATAGATCCCATCTGGCTCTTGGGACTTGTCCACCTTAATGCATATCAAGACGCCCAACATTTCCTCCTTCATTATGTTGATCTGCCTGAGGACGTTCACACACCTTTCCTTAAATTCAACATCCCTCGTGTCTCTCTCTTCGGTGAATAATGACGTGATGTACTCATTAAGGATCTTATCCATTTTCTCTGGCTCCACACATAACCTCCCTCCTTTATCCTTGAGTGGGCCTACTTTTTCCCTAATTGTACGTTAATAACAAATAATGAAATAAAACACTGTTTTCCACATTACCTGAAACACCAGACAGTTTCTGCCTTTCAGTAAAATGCCAATTTTCTCAAGCTCATTTGTGTATTCCGCACGACTAATAATTTGATTGTTGAAGCGAAACTCTGAAGAGTTCCCTGACAAAGACAACAGGAAAGAAATTGAGCCATCCAATTATTTTTGTAAATACATTTTACTTATTTGCCTATTTAAAAAAAACTAAATGACATTTGCATCCTTCACACTTTTCTTGAAAGTGGCAACTCTGATGTTGGCACATATTTCCAAAATGGTTGAATGGTACTTGAGCCTTTGTGAAAGCATGGTAAATCCATGATAAATCCATGCTGAATGATTTTAGCATGGCAGTAATGTATTTAAAACCTGATCCTGGATTTCCGCCTAATCTGTAAGCATTTCTGACATGGTATAATAACAACCAAGAGCAGGAACCTACCATAGTCTTCTTCACAATACAGGGATGCTTACGCCATTGTTATTTTGGCTGAGAATGCAGGCACATTGTGTATTTTGGCCAAAGGCCAATCAACAGAAATAAAAAGATTTCATCCTGTTGTTAAAAAGGGATTAGTTTAAGGGTTAATTTGTTCTTAAGTCGCATTGTATTACATTTTAGCTTTCCCTATTGTGCGAGTTTCAATATTCAGTTTAGTTTCTTGGAATTAAAAAACTTTACCAAACAAATGCATCTTGAGCTGTTAAGGAATTCAGAACAGGCCAAAAAGTGCGCAAGTCAAACAGGGAAACATCCGCACATGGTAAGCATGTTTCTATACACAGGCCCCCAAATACACCTTCTCCAGGCCAACTAGCGACATGCAATAAATGCTGGCTAGCAAGTAACAACTGCGTCCTACGCGTGGATCAATAAATAAAAAATTCATTCTGGGGAGGCACAGGCGAGATGGAGTCAGTCCGTACCCAGCGGTTGCAACAGGGATATGCAGATGGCCAGGCTTACAGGTGAAATATGACCATGAATGATTGAACAGTTCAATGCCTTTTACCCACCTCATCCTTATCAATCTGCCAGCTGCAGACGCATCTGTGCATGAGATAAAATCTCCATCGTGTTGTATGGCACTATCATTGTGTTAAATGGGACAGGCCTTACAGCTCAAGACTGGGCATCCCTGAGGCACTGAGGGCCATCAACAACAGCAGAATTATACTCCAATGCAATGTGCAACCTCATAGTCTGGCACATCCCTCATTCAACCATACCATCAAGCCAGGGGATCAAACCCTGGTTGAATGGACAGTACAGGAGGGCATGCCAGAAGCAGCAGCAGGCATAACTAAAAATGAGGTGTTAACCTGGTGAAGCTATCAAACAGAGCTATCTGTGGCGAAACAGCATAAAGAAAAAATAAAAGGGCCCTCTTGTGGCACAGTGGTAGCATGCCCACCCCTGGACTGGGTGGCCTGAGTTCAAGTCTCACTTGCTCCAGAGGTGCGCAACAACATCTCTGAAAAGACTGATTAGAAAAATAGGTAAACAGCAAGTGATAGACAAAGCTAAGTGATTCCACAACCAATGGATTAGATTAAACTCCATAGTTTTGCCACAACTTATCATGAACGACGTTGGACAGTAAGAAGCACTTGATACTGAAAAGCCTATGAGCCTTGACAACATTCCAACTATAACACTAAAGACTTGTGCTCCAGAACCTGCCACTCCTCTAGCCAAGCTGTTCCAGTACAGCTACAACACTGACATCTACCTGACAACATGGAAAATTGCCCAGATATATCCTGTAGCCAATAAGATCTGACAAATCCAACCCAATCAATTACCATCCTAGTCTTCTCTTGACCGTCAGTAAAGTGTCAGTGTTATGAATCAGCATCTGCTTAGCAACAACCTGCTCCATGACATCCAACTTGCATTCACTCAACTTCTGTCTGTCTTGGTTCAAACATGGATTAAAGAGTCGAATTCCACAGGTGATTGACAGTGACAGCCCTTGACATCAAGGGTGCATTCAACCGAGTGTGGCACCCAGGAGCCCAAGCAAAACTGGAATCTATGGGTATCAGGAGCCAAATTCTCTGCTGGTTGGAGTCACACCTGGCACATATGAAGACAGTTGCGGCTGCTGGAGATCAGTCATCTCAGCTATGGGGGACAGCTCTGCAGGAGCTCTTCAGTGTAGTGTCCTATGCCTAAGCTTCTTCAGCTGCTTCATCAATGACCTTCCCTCCATAATAAGGTCAGAAGTGGGATGTTCACTGAAGGTTGCACAATGTTCAGTACTGTTCATGACTCCTCAGATTTGAAGCAGCCCATGTACAAATGCAACAATATCTGGACAATATCCGATTTAGGTTGATGACTGTCAAACAGCATTTGAGCCACACAAATGCCAGGCAGTTCCCATCTTCAATAAGGCACAATCTACCCACCACTCCTTGACATTCAATTGTGATTTAATCGCTAAATACCTCATTATCAACATCTGGGGGTTACCAGTGACCAGAAACTCATCTGGACTTGCCATATAAATATAGCAGCTACAGGGGCGGCACGGTGACTCAGTGGTTAGCACTGCAGCCTCACAGCACCAGGGATCCGGGTTCGATTCCAGCCTCGGGCGACTGTCTGTGCAGAGTTTGCACGTTTTCCCGTGTCTGCGTGGGTTTAGTCCGGGTGCTCCAGTTTCCTCCCACATTCCAAAGATGTGCAGACTAGGTGGATTGACCATGCTAAATTGCCCGAAGTGTTCAGGGGTATGTGGGTTATAGGGGGATGGGTCTGGGTGGGATGCTCCAAGGGTCGGTGTGGACTTGTTGGGCTGAAGGGCCTGTTTCCACACTTGGGATTCCATGATTCTATGAACAGCAGGTCAGAGACTAGGGTAATTGCAGCACGTAACTCACCTTCTAAATCCTCAAAGCTTGTCCACCATCTACAAGGCACAAGTCATGAGCGTGATAGAATACACCCCATTTGTCTGGATGGCTGAAGCTCCAACAACACTCAAGAAACTTGACAACATCCAGGACAAAGCAGCATGCTTGACTGGCACCACATCCATAAGCATCCACTCCCTCCACAGAAGACCATCAGCAGCATCTGTACTATCCACAAGAAGCACTGCACAAATTCTCAGGAGATCCTTAGACAGCACCTTCTACGCCCACAACCACTTCCATCTAGAAGGACAAGAGCAGCAGATATCAGAAGAGCACCACTTGAAAGCTCCCCTCCAAGTTACTCACCATGCTGACTTGGAAACATATCGCTGTTCCTTCACTGCCACTGGGTCAAAATCCTGAAGTGCCTTTTCTAAAGGCATTGTGGGTCAACCTACAGCACATGGATTGCAGTGTTTCAAGAAGGCAGTTCACCACCTTCCCAAGCGAAACTAAGGACAATAAATGCTGACCAAGCAGTGATGCCCATGTCCCATGAGTGAATAAAAATAAGTCCATTTTTGTTGTTAGATTGCAATCACATTCTACGCAGTTTTGACATGTTCTTGGTCATCCATTATTGTATTCCATAAACCTCCCCAACTATTGGAATTATTGAAAATTCTTACAACTTTATAGACCTTTTCTTCTAATCTTATACTATCCTAACCTTTCTTTGTTGGCCATAGTTAACTGACATTTTTTTTGAGATTTTGTACCTTGCCAGAATGTATAAGTTGCTTTAAGTCATGTTATAAATTTTTCAGCAGTGTCCATTCCCAATACACAGTCATGCCTTTTAATGGATTTTCCCAGTCCCCTAAAGCCAATTTGTGCCTCATGTCTTCATAATTTCCCTTATTCAAGTTAAACACCCTTGCTTCATTAAGAATATAATGTAACATTCTATCATTCTGTCGTCACTCATCCCTAAAAAGGTTCTTTTACAAGTTTGTAAATCAGCCCTTTTTCATTATCTATTACTTAGTCTAAAATAGCATGTCTAGTTGGGTCCTCAATATACTGCTCTAGAAAGCCATCCCTTACACAACTTCAGTGCTCAATTGGTTTACCCAGTCTATATGCAATTTAAAATCCATGAGAACTGTACTGCCAATGATACATGCTTTTATCTCCTGATAATACTATATCCCACGGTTATCATTATTATTTAGAGGTCTATAAATAACTCCATCCACTGCCTGCTCCCCTATGATGATTTAGTTCAACCCACAGTCCATACATTGTTCTTCTGATCTAAGGTCCCCCCTTACTCAACCACTGATCCCATCCTTCACCACTAGTCTCAGTACAGGTAGGCCTCTCAATCCATGCTTTATTTCCCTCCTACTCAGCTTTCACTCTGGAGACTTTATTTCTTGGAGCAAACCTTGTGTGTGTACCTCTTTCCCCCACTGCCCTAAATTCCCACAATGACCCACATTCCCAGTTACTCATTCTGTCTCAACTTCACTCCTGCGAAGTCTCCCTCAATCTGCTTGTGCAACATATTCTGCAACCCAATGCTAATCAATGCAATCAGCTGCAGGTGGATTTTTTTAAACAATGGGTGACGTTTGTTTTTCACTTTTAAAGAGCTCTGGGGTTTTCAATAATTTCAGATTAATGCATTAGAATTTCAAAAAATGGTTTCAAATGTGTCAACATTTACACAACGCTGAACAACAAAATAATCAATGTAGCTTTGAAGGACAGAGCCTCAGAGAAGCAAATTTACCTTACAACGTAACATCTAACTATTCAAACTGAAAGACAACTTTATTTTGTAGTTCAAAGTCTGTCAATACTATGCCCCTTGACCCACAACATAAAAGTTACCTAGGCAAAGAGTTCAGTGTGTGGGAGAGTTGCTCTCAACATATCTAGCAAGACAACTGAAAGGCAATGCAAACGAGAATCTCAGAATCAGGTTTAGATCATTCTTATATGGCTCCTGAATCTGTCCAACTTGATGAAAACCTAGACTGCCGTCATTGGTAACTCCATTTTTCAAACAGGCAAGATAGATTTGCAATTAATCATCTACTGTGATCGCAAGAGGAGCCAAAGTACTTTACAACTAACTAAGGACTCGTGAAATGAAGTCACCTGTTCTAATAGTAGATCATGACTGCCAATTTGCCCACAGCAAGATCTTGTAAAAGCAAGGTGGTAATTACTTGATAAATTTTTAAACAATATTGGATGAGGGATATTACACAAAATCACTGGGGAGAATTCTCAGGCTGTTTGTGCCATGGCACTTTTATGCATGCTCCAGAAGGCAGACAGGCTTTTTATTTAACATTTTATGCAAAAGAATTTTTAGCAGTGCTGCACTTCATTAATACAATGCTGCCATGTGAGCCAAAATGATATATTTTCAGTCTCTAGTGGAGGACTTGAAATTATAACATTCAGGCCCAAAGTGAGAATGCCACTAACTATTCTACAATTCAACTGTAAAACTAGAATGAGCAACAGACCAGAGTAAACCAGAACACGTGCACCAAAAGGACAGTAGTATAAAATCAGTGCTGCACGACAAACATAGAGCAGACAATTCCTACATAAGTTTAAAAAGTAGCAGAGGAGGGTGGGACAGATCCCATCCAATCACCTATTAAAGGCAAGTAAGGTGCTTGTAGAGTTCATTAAGAGCTTGTTAATGGGGGAGTTGAGCATTTCACTGGCGGGACTGCTTAGATGAGTTATGCAGGTCACAGCAGATGAAGGAAGAGGGGTACATAGGGCAAAACCAGACCTGGGTGTCCCCGTGAATTTCTCTGGAGTCAAAGAAGTTTAATGGTGAAGACGGGGACTGAGACATTTGGAAACAAGAGTCCCGAACTGTGCTCAGGAGCAGAAGACCAGTGAGCAGCGGTCAGATATTGTGCAGGAGCAGGAGCCAGAGCAGACAAGAATCAGGCAAGCAACTAGTTGAGCACAAGGAAAGCAGCAGCTGCCAATGGTGATACAACTCTTCAAGTTTGCACCAAGCAACAATCAAAAGCCTTTTCTTTGCAAGAAGGTCAGAGTCCCAGGCATCAGACAGAGGACAGGAACAAGAGCAAGAAGGGCACAAAGGCCATATCTTTACACAGGACCAACTGCCAAAGAAGCAGTTACCTGGAAAAGACTTAGAGCCATTGACACAGGACACTGCAATTCTCCAGACTAAGTATTACTAATAACTAACCGGAGACAGGAAACCTTACTGTGAGGGAGGAAGACCTCTGATGTCTGTATCCAAAAGCCTGTATCTCACAATACTGTTCACAATGTGGCTGCCAAAATCACAATGAGCAAGAAGTCTTTGCTGGTTCTGCTGCACACCTTGATGGCGCCCTGCAAATGACTGCACACCTCTGCATCTTACAAGTCACCTATGTCATAGAATTATAGAATCCCTACAGTGTGGAAACAGGCCCTTTGGCCCAAGAAGTCCACACAGGACTTCAGAGCATCCGACCCAGCCCCATCCTCCTATAACCCACCTAATCTACACCTCCCTGAACACTACGGGCAATTTTAGCATGGCCAATCAACCTAACCTGCACATCTTTGGACTGTGGGAGGAAACCGGAGCACCTGGAGGAAATACACGCAGACACGGGGAGAATGTGCAAACTCCACACAGACAGTCGCCCAAGGCTGGAATCGAACCCGGGTCCCTGGTGCTCTGAGGCAGCAGTGGTAACCACTGTGCCACCACGCCGCCCTTGGTGTCCTCTTTACAAGGACTGACTAGCATAGTTATTCCACAGCTGAAAAGGCCAGGGACAGAGGGCAGTGGATTATACTGACATAGCTCAGTTCCAACAAGGAATCCAGTAACAGACTAACAAGGTTCATGAATAGAAAGATCTTTCACTCTTTCAATGTTCAGTTGGTCTGTAACCACGACGAGAGATTTCCCAGACTTTCTGGGAAGCTGCCCTTTCTACTTCATTCTCCCACAGTCCTGTAACAAAACTTCACTCCAGGACAAGGGGTATCCCTTGAAGAGATGGCTATTCACCCCTCTATGAAGCTCAAGATTGAGATAAAGAAGATATAACTAAAATTATTTGCCCACTATGACAACCACAGTCATACTTCTGCAGATATACTCCAGTATTTGGAGTCTTGAAGCATTCTCAATTCCTGCGGTGATCTGTTTTGCTCCATAACACGATCAATTAGAAAGGTGTGGCCCTTGAAGAGCCCTTACAATAGGATAGTTTACCAGAGGAAGAACAGCAAGAGTTAGAAACATCCCTGCATCACGTATTATTCTTGGCTACATAGTGTGGTCGGCATCCTTTGCATCTGGTTGTGCATCTTCTACTCACATTGTCATGGGGTTGAACATTCTGTCAATGGGGTGGCTAATGTGCTAATTGCCCTGACCCACTGAGAACCTGCACTGGTATGTGGTGTGCTCGTTAAGTGCAACGGTCCTTTTCTGGTGCCATGATGGTACTGCAGAGAGGGAGGATGTTGTTGGGTGTGTATCTGCATCTTCTGGAGACACAAGTAACAACAGTGAGTCTATCAGAGTACAAAACACAGCAGCGCTTTGATTAAACAATGCAAACTGGGTGATCAGCATGCTACTGGACATGGTGACATCACGTGCACCCTCCACTAATAAACATCTTGTATTTTGTAACTGCCATCTCCTCCATGATCTTCTATTTCACCAGAACTAACATTTTCTTCATCCAGAATCCTGACTATCTCAATGCATGGTCTTCCAGTGATTCTCTGGAAGGCACTGTGTGCCTGTTTCTCCAACAAAGTGAAGAAAACATATGACCTTATAAGGTACTGCTGTCCTCTGTGGCTAACTGCCTCCATTCTCATCCAGGAGGAGAAGAATGTTTCATTGCTGGCACATCCTCAGAAGCATTGTGACCATAAAGTATTCTGATGGATGTGCCTTAGGCATCACCACTCTCAGTTTTAAGAACAGCATGCAGCCTCAGGCCCCTCAGTTGTTGTCATCTGGAAGTTCTAGCCAGATTGCCTACCCTCAGACTGGGGATAACATTCACATTTTCAAAGCTAATGAGATCATTGTGTCTTTTTGTGGCAATGAGTCCAGGACGCTCTGATAACAATTCTTGTCGCGGATAGCAGCTTTCACCTCAATCCAGGCCAACTTTTTCTATACAGGGAGCCTCTAGCTCGAGGATTTCCTCATTCAAGAAGAGGGCCTCCATCCTCTACTTAGTGTTCTTCAGCAAAACTTCAGTCTTGGTCTGATAAATAAGAGACTTCCCATTCCCTGTTCCAGGTGAAGTGCTTTCAAATGTCACTGTGGACACTGAATCAAGGCCATTCTCAACGATGGTCTTCTGGTTGATTCTTCAATGCTCTCAGAGCAGCCACAGTGATGGCAGCCGGTGGAAGTCGAATTCTGGCACCAACATCGTGTGAACAGCTTCCATTCCTCTTCCTGTAGCTACTAATTTACCACTAAATCTAACTCCAAACTAAATAAAAAGTTCACCCCGAAAATCGAGTTTAATTTACCCTCAGCTCAGAGACTCAAAGTCCTGATTTCCATTCCCAATCCACAGATTCAGTATTTATTAATTATTGTCAATAATACTCACTGTATGCTTAATTTCCAGAATTACAATAGATGTTTTTCAACCCTATTATTTTACAGAATAGCAGAAATTTATAAGTACGAAAACCCATCTTAGCACTGGTTGAAAAAAATCTTTTTTCCAAGAGCTCCTGAGATCATCTCATGAGTTGCTTTTTGATTTTTAGGTCTTTTTCTCATTCTAATTAACTCCATTATAAGATGAACTCATAAAGAAACATTATCTTTGTGATTATGTTGTTATTTTTAGGGTTTCCTAATCAAAGTAGATAACAGAGCACAAAAACATTTCTGATTTTCATGCAGTTAATAAATGCAACACAATATGAATCCATACTAACAACAGAGGATGATCTTGACAGATTACATACATCAAGCTTCAGTAAAAGCAGAAAAGTAAAGTCATCCATAAGAAGATTGCATCAATTTTCATTACCTTCAGCCCCCAACACCACCACAGGAAATTAAAATATGACAGATCTTCTCTCCACTAGCTGCTGTTCCAGTTCTTGGTACAGGAAACTCCTCTGGGCCTGCTCCTGACCTGTGTTCTTGATTCTGGTCACCTTCTCCATTCCTTTACTAGAGTCATAGCGATATAAAGAAACAGACCGACCAACTCGGTCACGGCAACCAAATATCCTACATAAATCTAGTCCTATTTGCCAGCTTTGGCCCACATCCTTCTAAACCCTTCCTATTCACATACGAATCCAGGTGTCCTTTAAATGTTGTAATCGTACTAGCCCCCACCACTTCCTCTGGCAGCTCATTCCACATACGCATCACCCTCTGCATGAAAGAGTTGCCCTTTGGGTTGTTTTTATATCTTTCCCCTCTCACCTTAAACCTATGCCCTCTCGTTTTGGACTCCCTCACCCTACGGAAAAGACCTTACATATTTACCCTAGCAATACCCGTCATGATTTTATAAACCTCCATAAAGTCACTCCTCAGCCTCCGACGTTCCAGAGAAAATAGCCCAAGCTTATTCAGCCTCTCCTTACAGCTCAAACTCGCCAACTCTGGCAACATCCTCGTAAACCTTTTCTGAACCCTTTCTAGTTTCACAACATCCCTCCAAAGGAGGGAGGCCAGAATAGTGACCAAAAGTGACCGAACCAATGTCTTGTACAGCCGCAACATAACCTACCAACTCCAATACTCAATGCACTGACCATTAAGAACAAGCATACCAAACGCCTTCTTTACTATCCTATCTACCTGCAAACTCCACTTTCAAGGAACCATGAACCTGCACTCCAATGTCTCTTTGTTCAGCAATACTGCCCTGGACCTTGCCATTAAGTGTTTAAGTCCTGCCCTGATTTGCCTTTCCAAAGTGCAGCACTTCATATTTATCTAAAATTAAACTTCATCTGCCACTCCTCAGCCCATTAGCAATTCTGATCAAGATCCCATTGAACTCTGATATAACCTTCTTCGCTGTCCACTACGCCTCCAATTTTTGTGTCATCTGCAAACTTACTAACTACACCTCCTATGTTCACATCCAAATCATTCACATAAATGACAAAAAGCAGTTGACCCAGCACCGAGCCTTGTGGCACACCACTGGTCACAGGCCTCCAGTGTGAAAAGCAACGCTCCACCACCATCCTCTGTCTTCTACTTTGAGCCAGTTCTGTATCTAAATAGCTAGTTCTCCCGCTATTCCTTATGATCTAACCTTGCTAACCAATCGACCATGAGGAACCTTGTCAAACACCTTACTAAAGTCCATATAGATAACATCCACTGCTCTGTCCTCATCAATCCTCTTCGTTGCGTCTTCAAAAAACTCAATTAAGTTAGTGAGACATGATTTCCCATGCACAAAGCCATGTTGATTTATCCCTAATCGGTCCTTGCCTTTCCAAATACATCTAAATCCTGTGCCTCAGGATTCCCTTCAACAAGTTGCCCACCAATCCTATAGTTCCCTGGCTTCTCCTTACCATCTTTCTTAAATGGTGACACAACGTTAGCCAACCTCCAGTCTTCCGGCACCTCACCTGTGGCTATCGATGATACATATATCTCAGCAAGGGGCCTAGCAAACTCTTCCCTCGCTTCCCACAGAGTTCGAGGGTACACCTGATCAGGTCCTGGGGATTTATCCACGTTTATGCATTTTAAGACATTTAGCACCCCCTCCTCTGTAATATGGACATTTTTCAAGATGTTGCTATTTATTTCCCCATGTTCTCTATCTTTGATATCTTTCTCCACTGACGTAAAATATTCATTTAGTATCTCCCTCATCTTCTGCAGTTCCACACATAGGTGGCCTTAACTGATCTTTAAGGGTCTCCATTCTCTGCCCAGTTACCCTTTTGTTCTTAATGTATTTGTAGATTCTCAGATTCTCCTTACCCTGATGTTTATTCCATGTCCCCTTTTTGCCCTCCTGATGTCCCTCTTACTCTTTGCTTTCTCTCCCAGGCCCCACTCCAAAGGATGTTGACAGTTTCAGTCAAATGGGCCATTATTCAGGATACAGATAGTAAGAACTGCAGATGCTGGAGTCAGAGATAACACAGTGTGGAGCTGGAGGAACACAGCAGGCCAGGCAGCATCAGAGGAGCAGGAAAGTTAACATTTTGGATTGGGACCTTCTTCAGAAATGGGGAGAGGGAAGGGAGCTCAGAAATAAATAGAGAGAGGAGGGATGGGGCTGGGGAAGGTAGGTGGGATGGTGATAGTTGAGTGCAGAGGTGGGCATTAGTCAATGAGGTGGGAGGGGTGGATAGGTGGAAGCGAAGATGGACAGGTTGTGTCAGGTCAAGGAGGCAGGGACAAGAGGGAGGATTGGTCATGGGATGAGGCCGGGCGGTGAGGAGATTTTGAAACTGGTGGAATCCACGTTTAGGCCATTGGGCTGTAGGCTCCTGCGGCGGAATATGAGGTGTTGCTCCTCCAGTTTGCGGTTGGCGTCATTGTGACACTGGAGGAGGTCAAGGACGGACATGTCACCCGGGGGTTGTTAAAATGGTTCGCGACTGGAAGGTGTTATTGTTTGTCGCAAACAGAGCACAGATGCTCTACAAAACAATCTCCGAGTCTCCGATTGGTCTCACCATCCTCAACTCCTTGACCTGACACAACCTGTCCATCTTCTCTCCCACCTATCCACCCTCCCACCTCACTGACCAATCCCCACCACTCCCGACCTGCACTCACCTATCACCATCCCACCTACCTTCCCCAGCCCCAGCCCCACCCCTCCTATTTCGATTTATTTCTGACTTCCCTTCCCCCTCTCCATTTCTGAAGAAGGGTCCCGACCTGAAACGTCAACTTTCCTGCTCCTCTAATGCACATCATTCAGGATAGTTTTTTGAGCCTATCTAATGACAGGCTTTTTTTCTCCACTTTTCATTTTTGTTGCTCTTCCAATCACTGATTCTGCTGTAAAAGCAGAATGAAGGGGATCTGTCATTGAGGAACTGGAACAGCAGCATGGGAGAGACAGAATCTGTGATTGGGGGAACAGCTCCTCACACCCAGATTTTATTCCCCAGTGCTCCTCAAATTACACTGTGCATTGCTTTCTTGCTCCTTGGCCCTTCAATTGTTAAACAAGAATCAGAAGAGCTATAATGTATTCTGAGAAGCCATAATGTAATGGAAAATGAAACCTTGGGGTCGGGGAGTCTTCAATTTATCACTCCAGTGTTTACCTTATTGCAGGTTATTTTGGAAACTCTTTCAGCTCCCACCCTCATGCATTTTGAGCCTGATTTTGATGGATTTTTTGGCTTGTAATTGTTGTTCTTCCCAAAACACATTTGCATGTCAAAGACAATGACAAAGAGTCCTATTAACAATTTTTTGCAATTGAGGAACATGGGTTATCTTTCCAAAAACATTTTAACTGCAACTTATTTAATTACATTATTGGTTCCAGTTACAGAAATATGAGCGTCAACTACAAGACAGGCTACCATTACAATTAAGTCATGTCAAAACCTTACAATTGAAACTGCAACCCCCCCCCTCCCTATATTACCAATAATGGCTCTAGTAAACGATAGCTCCTCTTCATTTTCTCTTTGATACAGCATGGTGACCCTTGCAGTAGATGACACAGGCTGCCCTATATGAGCACCATGAATTAGATCTTTGATGTGCTTCACTCTGAGGTTGGCAGTTCTCTCACCCATCACAAAACTGATTGCATCCATTACATTGGATTTGCCTGTTAGTGAAAGCAAAAAAAAAGCTGTACTGGAAATTATAGAAATATTCATAGTAAAAAGACAGTTATTACAACTTAGATTACAGTTTATTGCAACACAAAAACAATACTTCTAAAGGTTACACCTACTTACCATTATTTCAAAATCTGCAAATGTAAACACCAGTGAAAGCAATCAATTCAACAGTTACTTTATCCAATTTAAAAGAAACATAAACATTAAATGTTTGCTAATATTGCCAGAAAGAATTTCAATTGATATAGTTTTTCAAAATCTCACAATATCCCAAATCATTAGGAACCCTAGGAGGAGAGATTTTATTAAAGAATCAATTTTAAGTTCAGGACTCTATTTTACATTGAGAGATTTTGCCAAAACTGTTAAAAACACGTGATAACTGAAGAATATCAACAAATCATATTAAATCATAAGGCTCTACATTGAGTGGCTATCAATATAAAATATAGCTTTGTGTAGCTCTCACACATATGTCTGTTGTGAAATTATATTTGCCAGTACTGCACATGGAAGGGCAGATTTTGCTATAAAAACTACTGATTGAATTGGAGCTAACTTAGGTTATCATAAACCAAGGATGTGGTGTGATTTAGTGGCCTTTCATTTGAAGATCAAAACCAAGACAACCGTTAGGACTTTAGATACAACCCAGGAAAGTGCCACGTGCCACCTGTGAGTACCATTTCTCCCAGAAAGAATTCTGTTAGCACGGACAGTACAGCACTCTTTACTGTTTCATCAAACACTCCACTGGATTAACAGTCTCAGAATTGTGAAGTCAAGAATGTTGCCATTTGAAAGATAACACCATCATTGGATGGCATTTACTGACAGGGTTGATGAAGCTAGTGCAGTAGGTATTTGCCCATACTGACTCTCGAAAAGTATTTGATAAACATAATAGACTTAGTCAGTAAGTAGTATATTGTCCTTAAAGGGACAGTTAGAAATTGGATTCACAGTTCGCAGGTAGTTGTGAAAAGATTCTTTGCTAACTATAGAGAAGTATGCAGTGGTTCCCCCAGGTGTTGATACTATCAGGACCATTTGTTTTCTTTTTATGTATAAATAATCCGCCGAGTGGATATAGGTTTGTATAATTTTGACGTTTGTGAATGATACAAAGCTTGCCTGAACAGAGTACAAGGAACAGCAGAATGTAGGACACAGACTGATGAAAATGGCAGTTCAAAGATGTGCAGGATAGGTGGATTGGCCATGGGAAATGCAGAGTTATAGGGATAGAGTGGGGTCCTGGGTGGAATGCTCTTTGGAGGGGTGGTACGGATTTGATGAGCCAAATGGCCTGCTCCCACACTGTAGAGATTCCATTAGGCTATTCTATGATATGACAGACACAAATTAATATAGGTAAGTGTGCAGAGATATACTTGTGAACAACATGAAAGGCAGCATGTTCCAAACGGCCCTACTTACAGGAGTATAAAAAAGAGGGACCTTGCTGCACACGGAGGCATTGAAGAGGATCAAGAGAATATTTACAACGATAAAGCCAGAAATGTGTATTCATAAACATCAGGAAAGGATGGACAAGCTGGGATTTCTTTCTCTACCAAAATAAAAGCTGAGGAGAGACGTAGATCTGTAAATTTATGAGATATATTCATAGAGTGGAAAGAAAGTGAATGTGTCCTTTTGTGTGGAAGAGCACAACTAAAGGCCATTACACAGGACAGTCACCAAAAAATTTAATGACAAATTCAGAACAAACTTTTCTCCTCAAAGAGTGATGGGAGTGTGGAACTAACTACCATGGGAAGTGATTAATGAAGTTTGCATGCATTTAATGGGAAACTGACAACCACATGGAAAAGTGGCAAACAGTAAGTTAGAATAGTAGTTTGAGAAGAGTTAGGAGGAGGGTTGGTGGGAGGACAATAGTGGATGATTGACTGGCATTTTTTCTACCTTGTATCTCCCATGTAATTCTATGCAAATCTTTTGAGGGCAAGTTGTTATTGCAACAAAAATAAGTCATATGAGAAACTGAATTTTGAAAAGGAGTCCAGAAACACAAAATAATGTTCATCAACGTTCGAAATATACAAGGACAGCCGCAAATATGCTCCCAAAAGGCCCTGGAAAATTCGAACATGGTGGGATGGTGAAGTCTATCAGCACCAAACACGGGAGAGAAGCAATCAGTAAGGACGAGCAAAGGTGAATGGCAGCAGTGAGTGAGATAACCAGGGGAGGGAAAGGGAGTCCGCTGAAGCCAGTAAAAACAAGGCCAATTAAATATTTTCAAAATATAGTCACTGTTGTGATAAAGGTAAATCATCAACTAATTTAAGGGAGCATGATCTAAAAATTACAAGCGGGTCTTTCAGACATGAAATCAGGAAACACTTCTAAACACGACGGGCTGTAGCGTTTGGAGCTCTTTCACAACTGAAATTAAGGTTAGATCAATAACAATATACATCAATTATTAAATTTAAATGGAAGTTCAAGATCTGACACACAGTAAAAATAGTAGTACCTGCCTAATTACAATCTTCTAGTTGCGTGTGTATGATGGAAACACATCAACTGGGACCTTATTGTTTAGGAAGATCATTTTTTGAATACAGAAGCATGCTTCAGTTACTTAAAAACTTGTTATGCTAACTTACACCTGTTGCCTTGTGCCAATTTAGTTACTGAGGTTTCAAGAAAATTAAAGCTTTCCTTTTGTATTGTGGCTTTAAATTTAATACCAGAAGATGTAGCAGAAGCAGAGGTAGGACTTTCAGCCCATAAAGTCAATTCCATCAAGATCACGGCTGATCTAATAATGTTGAACTCCATGATCCTGCTTTAACCCATAACCCTTGATTCCCTTAATGATTAGAAATGAGAATATCTGTAAATATACCTAATGACCCAGCATCAACAGCCTTCTGCAGTAAGTAATTCTACAGATTTACCATCCTTAGCGAAAAACAATTCTTCTTCATCTGTCTTAAATGGGTGACTCCTGACCCTAACATTGTGCCTTACGGCCCTAGACTCTTCCACAAGGGGAAACAACCTCTCCTCATCTATCCTGTGAAGCAAACTACAACCTTCTACAAGGTTTCTCATTCTCCTAAACTCCAACGAATAAAAATCCACCTACTAAACTTCTCCTAAGAAAATCCTTCCATAGCAGAGATCAACCTTCCCTTTGGCTGCCTCCAAGGCCAGTATATCTTTCCACAGATTAGGGAACCAAAACAGTTCATTCTATTCCAGTTATGGTCTTATTACTGCCTTATATTGTTTAACCAAGGCCACTGTGTTTTTATACTCCGTTCCCTTTGAAATAAAGGCCAATATTCCATGAGGCTTTCCTTTTACAGCTGAACTTAGATGCTAGTCTTTTTCTGATTCATGCACTGGGACTCCAAATTCACTCTGTGCTGCAGTTTTCTGGAGTCTTTATCCAATTAAAAAATATTCAGCTCTTATAGTCTTCCTTCCAAACCCATTTTCCCACATTACATTCAATCTGCCAAGTTTACGCCCACTCACTTAACTTGTCAATATCCCTCTGTAGATCACAGAATTCTTACAGTGTGGAAACAGGCCCTTCAGCCCAACAAGTCCACACTGACCCTCAGAGCATCCCACCCAGACCCATCCCCCTACAACCCACCTAATCTATACATCCCTGAATACTATGGGAAATTTAGCATGGCCAACCCACCTATCCTGCATGTCTTTGGACTGTGGGAGGAAACTGGAACACCTGGAGGAAAGCCATGCAGACATGGGGAAAATGTGCATACTCCACACAGACAGTCGCCCAAGGGAGGAATTGAACCCGGATCCCTGGCACTGTGAGGCAGCAGTGGTAACCACTCAACCACCGTGCTGCCCAGATTCCTGTGTTATCCTCATTACTTGCCTTCCAATCTAGTTTTGCTTCATCCGCAGACCTGCTAGGAGTACATTCATTCCCATCAAACAAATCATTGATATGTATTGTCGATAGTTGTGGCCCAAGCACTGATCTCTGTGGCACTCACTAGTAAGGTTGCCATCCTGAAAATGGCTCATTTATCCCAACACTCTATCTTTTATTTGTTAGCTTTGCTCTACCCATAATCAGCTAACTCATTTAGCTGGTCAGCTGGTTTGTGATGCAGAGCAATGCAAACAGTGTGGATTCAATTCCCACACGAACTCAGGTCACTTGGATTAACTCTCCTTCTCAACTTTCCCCTTACTAAAGGTGTGATTACCCTACCAACAATCATTACTCTCTCTGAGAAAGCAGCCCTATGGTACAGTATTTATCCATATTATACCCACAACAGCATGGGCTCCTGTCTTACTAAGTTGCTTTATGTGCAGTACCTTATCAAATGCTTTTTGGAGATCAAAATATATTGCATCAATTGGTTCACCTGTATCTACCCTGCTTGTTACCTTCTCAAAGAACTGCAATAAACTTATCAGACATGATTTCATCTTCATGAAACCATGCTGACTCTGGTCTATTTTATGATGTTTCTAAATGCTCAACTATTACTTCTTTTATCATAAGCACTAATATTTTCCCAACGACAGATGTTCACCCAACTAGCCTATTCTTATCCATTTTGTCTCCTTTTTGAATATGGGTATTACATTGACATTTTTCCAATTGCCATGGGACTTATTTAGAATCTACGGATTCCTTTGTGCCTTGCAGTTATTTTCCTTAAAATTCCAAGATGCAACCCATCAGGTCCAGGGGACTGGTCAGCTTTTAGCCCCATTTGTTCCCCAATACATTTCATGGACAGATGATGACTGTTGAGGAAACTAACTAGTTCTCCTAGTTTTGCTTGTGTGTGATTTCAAATACCAAACGTCAGTACAGACATGTCACTCTGCAAGGTAGGCGGGCGGGCGGGCGACGAAAGCTTCACTGGTAAGGAACGAGTTTTGTGGAAAGCCTTCCCTGAGAGTGTGAAGGATAGTGTTTCCGACCTGATCCATTTGGTCCGATGATGCAGTTAAACCGCATGAAGGGCCCGATCAATTGTCGGCCCCGCCACGACTTGAAATTTTCAACTTCAATGAATTGTAAAGTTCCCATTCCTAAAGTCCAATGTTTAAGAGGTAGTTGTGTCGGCCTATATAGTAATGACCTCTCCGTTCCCGTCGAAAGACGCCAAAAATTCTCCTTAACTTCTTCAACCGTCTCAGAGCACACAACACTTACGCCACCGGATTGCCGCCAAACGGAGATCTCGCGATACTCTCCAGAATCCCGTAACCGTTGCCCGGTCGCCTAGCAACTGTTTTGTTTATCTCCTTCTCGGGGCAGGAAAATGCCTATCGGAAGGACTCAACTTTGCTTGACTCGTACTGTTGAAGACAATAATTTGTCACTGGTTTATTTGCTCTTCAAGATCTTTTTTAATTTCATATATACTTAAACTCCTGTTTGTTAGCTTTCAGGTTATGAGAAGAACAAAATTGGAAAATGCAGAAACTGGGTGGCCCGTTTGATTTGAAAGAGGCTGGGATTACAGCGAGACGAAGAAACTTGGAATTGCAGAGGCAGAACAGGATTTTTAATGCCAGACTCAGAACAATTGGGGTAAGTGTGTAATGTAACAGTTTCTCTTCATGTCATGTCATGTAGTATAATTTTACTGCGGATTTTCGTCCGGATTTCATACTCATGTGTGACTAGAATTTTATAATGATATCTGGAAATAAGATAATGGATCAACATACTTGGAAACAGTGATATGCAGTTTAAACAAAACGTGCACTATTTATGTTGTCAGTCGCCAAATAGTATTTGAAATTAAAATAAAAGGTGCCTTCATTTCTCAAATTGCTTGGAACATTGTCCACATATTGAAGTACAACTATTCCTAATTTATTGAGGTGTAAGAATAATGTAATCTATGCAACTACTAAACCTGACTTACATTTGTACACAAGCATTTGGAAGATAGAGAAAACGTTTAATGGAATATAAAATCAATCAACTTGACATCATGTCTTAAAATTAAAGAATTATAAAGAAATATTTGCATAAAGATTAATAATTCATATTAAAAGAGACCACATAGCAAAACCTTTCTCTTTTGCCTCTGATTTGGCTTTTTTTTTTAGCATTTATTACTCGTAAATGATATTTATTTTATTGGAGCATGAGCATTGCTCTTAAGACCATATTTATTTGACATCCCTAATTGCCTTGAGAAAGTGAGCAGCTGTAGTCCATTTTCACCAACAGTGCTGTAAGAGAGAAAATTCCAAAAGTTATATCAAAAATGGAAATTTGTTTATACATAATGAAGTACTACTTTTACAATGAACATTATTCCTGTTTTCATAGTGAGCATGATCCATAGAAATAGAGAAGCAGACTGAAGGAACTTAAGTATTTTTAAAATGTATACTGATCAGTTTTTTTTTAGTAGATTGATAAACAGGCATTGGATGGCCAAATCAATGATAAGAAAATTCAGGAAGAGACAGAGGCTAGAAAACATTTAGCCTATGGTAAGTTCTTTTGAACTCTGATGAATGGGAACATAATTTAAGGTATTGCATAAACTTGCTTATTAGGACACAAAAAGATACTGTCAACTGTCTGTTCAAATATTTGCAAGTGTTTGACCATGGAAGAGACATTAAATGAATATTTTGCATCATATTTTACTGTGGAGAAAGAAATGGAGGCTACAGAATGCGGGGAAATAATATTGATATTTTGAAAACAGTTCACATTACAGAAAAAGATGTGCTAGAGGTCTCAGAACATGTAAAGGTGGAGAAATCTCTGGAATTTAGTGTACCTTAGGATATTGTGGGAGGTTAGAGAGGAAATTGCAGGGCACCTTGTAGTAATATTTGTATCTTGATAACTACAGGTGAGGTGCTGGATGACTGGACAGTGGCTAACGTTGTGCCTTTGCGTTTTTTTTATTCATTCAAAGAAATGAGGGTGTCACTGGCCAGGCAGCATTTGTTGCCCATCCCGATTTGCGCAGAGAGCAGTTAAGAGTCAACCATATTGTTGTGGGTCTGGAGTCACACGTACGCCAGACCAGGTAAGGATTGCAGTTTCCTTCCCTAATGGACACTAGTGAACCAGTTAGGTTTTTCCTGACAATCAGCGATGGATTTATAGTATTCATTGCACTCTTAATTCCAGAAATTTATTGAATTCAAATTCCACCATCTGCCATGGCAGGATTTGAACCAGGTCCCCAGAACATTATCTCGGTCCCTGGATTAACAGTCCAGCCATAATACCACTAGGCCATCACCTCCCCCTGTGTAATGTAAGCCTGGGGTAGATCTTTCAGTCTGACTTCAGTGGTGGGTAAGTTGTTGGAGGTGATTCTGAAAGATGGGATTTATATGTATTTGGCGACGCAAGGAATGATTAGGGATAGTCAGCATTGTTTTGTTTGAGGGAAATCATGTCTCACAAAATTGGATGAGTTTTTTGAGGAAGTAACCAAAAAAATTGATCAGGCAGAATGGTAGACATTGTTTGCTTAGACTTTAGTCAAGCCTTTGACAAATGGTGGACTAATTAGTAAAGTTAGATCATATGAAATTCAGGGTGAGCTTGCCAGTTGGATACAAAATTGGCTTAACGGCAGGAGACAGACAGTGATGGTGGAGAGTTGTTTCTCAGACTGGAGGCCTGTTACCAGCGGTTCCACAGGGATTGGTGCTGGGTCTGCTTTTGTTTGTCATTTATATAAATGATTCAAATGACAATATAGAAGGAATGGTAAGTTTGCAAGTTACACCAAAATTGGTGGTATAGTGGACAGTGAAGAAAATTTTCTAAGATTACAAAGAGATCATGATCGATTGGGTCAATGTACTGTTGCGGAGTGGCAGATGAAATTTAATTTGGATAAATGCGAGATATTGCATCTTGGCAAAACAAACATGAGCAGGGCTTAGACAATTAAAAGTAGGACCTTCGGTAATGTTGTAGAACAGAGACCTAGAGTTCAGGTACATAATTCTTTGAAGTTTGCGCCACATGTAGATAGGGTGGTTAAGAAGGCTTTTAGCATGCTTGCCTTCATTGCTCAGAATTTGAGCATAGGAGTTGGGACATCACGTTGAGGTTGTACAGGATGCTGGTGAGGTCTTCTATAGAGTCGTTATACTGTGTCCAGTTCTGCTTGTCCTGTTAGAGGAAGCATATTATTAAACTGGAGGGGGTTCAGAAAAGATCTACCAGGTTGTTGCCAAGAATGGAAGGTTTAAGTTGGAGGGAGAGGCTGGATAGGCTGGAACAGTTTTTACTGGAGCTTAGGAGGTTGAGGAGTGACCTTATAGAGGTTTTTAAAATCATTTGAGGGGTATAGATAAGCATTAGGTATAGAATAGTAGGTGCCTTTTCCCTATGGTGGGGGATTGCAAGACTCGGAGACATATTTTTAAGGTGAGAGAAAAAAGATTTAAAAAAGGACATGAAGGGCAACTTTTTTAAATTTTCTGATGAAGGGTTTAGGCTCGAAACGTCAAGTTTTCCTGCTCCTATGATGCTGCTTGACCTGCTGTGTTCATCCAGCCCCATGTCTGTTATCTCAGAATTTAACAAGCTGCTTCCTCAAAACAGTGTAAAAGCTTGAAGATTTGTGGGACAGTTACTAAATGCTCTTTTATATTATGGGCTGCTTATCCTTGAAAAGAAACAGTTAGTTTTGCATAGTCAGGAAGGAAAGATCATATCTGGAGTGAGCCTCAACCTGAGTGACTACATAGTTCAAGGATTTTGGATGCAAAGTGAGAATTCAGTGCAGAGGGGAAGATGTGCTTTTTGCTTCCTTTTTTTGGATCATTGTTCGTAAGGGAAAATAGGGAAAATACTTGTAGGCCATGAATTAAAAGAATTTTTTAAAAATTAAATTAAGATCTAAAGAGATTCTGGGCAAAACAATATGTTGTAACTGCATAACGTGGTAGCTGGTGGACCTCATTGTGGTTCACACTGATCAGATCTTCAGCAAGTGTTGGTTACTTGAGGAAATTCAGCTCAGAATTGATGAGCTGGAGTCAGATGTTTCAGCACGGCGACACAGCAGGGTTGGGGGGTGAGTTACCTGGACACTGTATTTCAGAAGGCAGTCACACCCCTTAGATTAACTACCTCAAATGCAGTCAGTGGTCAGAGACAGGAGGGTGTGACTACCATCGAGAAGGTAGAGATATTCTGGAAGTAGTGCTGAAAGAGCCTTAGCCCTTGAGCTTGTCTAACAGGTTTGCAATTCTTGCTCCCTGTATGGATCACACTGGGGCTGTAGAGAGGATGAGCACACCTGGACCAATTATATAAGTAGAAAGAGGAAAGAGCTGAGGGAATATGTGCAGCCAGGGACTAAACTAAAAAGCAGAACCGAAAAGGTAATAAACTCTAATTATGGTCTCAACACTGATCCCTGTGGAACTCCACGAGTCACCACCTGCTATTCCGAAAAATACCCCTTTAACCCTACTCTCACCCTTCTGCAATTCATCCTGTCCCCTATCCAGGCCCATATCTCTCCAAGTCTTTCTTATTTATGTACTTATCCAAATGTCTTTTAAACATTGTAACTGTACTCACATCCAATGTTTCCTCTGAAAGTTCACTCCACACGCAAACCCTTCATCAGAAAATTTAAAAAAGTTGCCCTTCATGTCCTTTTTTAAATCTTTTTTCTCTCACCTTAAAAATATGTCTCCGAGTCTTGCAATCCCCCACCATAGGGAAAAGGCACCTACTATTCTATACCTAATGCTTATCTATACCCCTCAAATGATTTTAAAAACCTCTATAAGGTCACTCCTCAACCTCCTAAGCTCCAGTAAAAACTGTTCCAGCCTATCCAGCCTCTCCCTCCAACTTAAACCTTCCATTCTTGGCAACAACCTGGTAGATCTTTTCTGAACCCCCTCCAGTTTAATAATATGCTTCCTCTAACAGGACAAGCAGAACTGGACACAGTATAACGACTCTATAGAAGACCTCACCAGCATCCTGTACAACCTCAACGTGATGTCCCAACTCCTATGCTCAAATTCTGAGCAATGAAGGCAAGCATGCTAAAAGCCTTCTTAACCACCCTATCTACATGTGGCGCAAACTTCAAAGAATTATGTACCTGAACTCTAGGTCTCTGTTCTACAACATTACCGAAGGTCCTACTTTTAATTGTCTAAGCCCTGCTCATGTTTGTTTTGCCAAGATGCAATATCTCGCATTTATCCAAATTAAATTTCATCTGCCACTCCGCAACAGTACATTGACCCAATCGATCATGATCTCTTTGTAATCTTAGAAAATTTTCTTCACTGTCCACTATACCACCAATTTTGGTGTAACTTGCAAACTTACCATTCCTTCTATATTGTCATTTGAATCATTTATATAAATGACAAACAAAAGCAGACCCAGCACCAATCCCTGTGGAACCGCTGGTAACAGGCCTCCAGTCTGAGAAACAACTCTCCACCATCACTGTCTGTCTCCTGCCGTTAAGCCAATTTTGTATCCAACTGGCAAGCTCACCCTGAATTTCATATGATCTAACTTTACTAATTAGTCCACCATTTGTCAAAGGCTTGACTAAAGTCTAAGCAAACAATGTCTACCATTCTGCCTGATCAATTTTTTTGGTTACTTCCTCAAAAAACTCATCCAATTTTGTGAGACATGATTTCCCTCAAACAAAACAATGCTGACTATCCCTAATCATTCCTTGCGTCGCCAAATACATATAAATCCCATCTTTCAGAATCACCTCCAACAACTTACCCACCACTGAAGTCAGACTGAAAGATCTACCCCAGGCTTACATTACACAGGGGGAGGTGATGGCCTAGTGGTATTATGGCTGGACTTTTCCTGCTCCTATGATGCTGCTTGACCTGCTATGTTCATCCAGCCCCATGTTTGTTATCTCGGATTCTCCAGCATCTGCAGTACCTTTTATCTCTTATCCTTGTTAAATTCTGAGATGGGCATGCATGAAGTATGCCATGGACAAAGAAATAAGACCCAGAGGGGCATTTCAATCTGCCATTCATAATGAGCATCATAGAATCATGCAATAATACAGCACAGAAGGAGGCTAATAGGCCCATTAAGCCTATGCCAATTCTTTGAAAGAGTAATTCAGTTAGTCACACTCTAGTACTCTTTCCCCATTTCCCTGCAATCTGTTTATTCTTATTTATCCAACTCTCTTCTGAAAACCATCATTGAATCTGGCTTAACACAGTATGGATCTGGAGGAACACAGCAAGCCAGGCAGCATCAGAGGAACAGGAAAGCTGACATTTCAGGTCGGGACCCTTCTTCAGAAATGGGGGAGGGGTAGGGGGCTCTGAAATAAATAGAGAGAGGAGGGGTGGGGCAGGGGAAGGTGGATGGGGTGGTGATAGGTGAGTGCAGGTAGGCATTGGTTGGTCAGTGAGGTGGGAGGAGTGGATAGGTAGGAGAGATGACAGACAGGTCAAGGAGGCGGGGATGAGAGGGAGGGTTGGTCATGGGATGAGGTCGGGTGTCGGGAGATTTTGAAGCTAGTAAAGTCCACATTGAGACCATTGGATTGAAGGCTCCCAAGGCGGAATATGAGGTGCTGCTCCTCCAGTTTCCAGATGGCGTCGTTGTGACGCTGGAGGAGACCCAGGATGGAGTTGAGATGATGTTTTGGTGGTTAGGGGTGTGGTCATGATCAAGGGAGTGGTAGGAGGAGGCATCAGAGAGTTGGCGCTTGGCCTCGGCAATGTATAGGTCAGTGCACCATACCACAACTGCACTTTCCTTGTCTGCAGATTTGATGGTGAGGTTAGGTTTGGAGCAGAGGGCTTCACATTCTGTGGGGGAGAGGTTGGAGTGAGTGAGAGGGGTGGAGAGGTTGAGGCGATCGATGTCGCAACAGCAGTTGGAAATGAAGAGGTCGAGGGACGGTAGGAGGCCGTGGGGTGGTGTCCAGGAGGATGGGGTGTGTTGGAGGCAGGAGAAGGGGTCTGTAGAGAGGGTGTTAGAACATTGAATCTGGATTACTGTCATAACAAGTAGTGTTTTACAAATCCCAACCACTTTTCCATTTGAAAATAAAATTTTCCCCTTGTGTTACCTCTGCTTCTTTTGCTAATCATTTTAAATCCATGTTTTTTGGTTATTGAACCTTCAGCCATTGGAAACAACTTTCTTTTTTTATTTATTCAATCTAAGCATGTCATAATTTCAAAATCTTTATTGAATCTTCACAGCCTATTCTGCTATATAGAGGACAACTCAATTTTCTGTAGTCTATCCTTATGACTGGATCTCTGGAACTACTGTAATAAATCACTAGTGTACTCTCTATTAAACTCTTTCATCCTTCATAAATTGTGGTGTACAGAATTAGGATGCTGGGGTGAAACTGATCTTTTATATACGTTTAGCATAACCTCTTAGTTATTAACCGCTTTGTTAACCTGTCTTGTGATCGTCAAAGATTTCTTCAGAAACTTCTCAGGTCTATCCATTCATACATAGTCTTTAAACTTGTACTGGTTAACTTGTATTGTCTCATTGTTGATGAATTTTATTTTCTCAGTATCTGACCAATCCACCAAACTGCCCATGTCCTCTGAAGTTAGTTACTATCTTTTTAAGTGTAAAATATCTAAACTTTGCAGCATTTCATGTGAACTCTGAATGGAAAGATAAAGAAAAGTTTATAGAAGTATTGCTTTCTTTGTAGTTGTCTGTTCCATTTCAACCATACTTCCAAGAAGAATGAATTCAGATTCATTGAAAATTGACACATTGATTTATACTGAGCATTGTGCTTATGTTATAACAGCATGAATAATCATCAATGCCTCATATCTTTCCAAGTAGTTGTATCCTGCAGGTGCAATGGAGGGAAAACATTTTGGATGAAATGTCAAATCGTCATGGTTCAATGATTCATTAAATCTTTGACCTGAATCTTGTGCTTAGAACTCCCTCCACAAGCCTTCCTCACAACCAATCCTCTACAACTCCATCTACTCTTGTGACAGTGCATTCCAGTTCTTGACATTACATCATCTTTTTGCCATCAATTGGGAGATGTACTTGAAATATTTTCCTCATGAAATTCTATTAACATTGTTATAGGTACATGCTCACAATGTCTGTCTGAAAGAAACAGCAAAATAAGTGGACACGAGAGATTCAATGCCATACAAGAAATAACAAGGGAACTGCTGGAGGGATTTCTACCTTGGCAATAGGAAGTAACAGTTAGTAGAAGTCGTACTGAGATGAAATTCATGCATAAAATGCTAATGAAAGTGTACATAAATAAGTAGAGCAGGGGAGTTAACCAGTAAGGTTGAATAAAGTGTTTCTATTGGCACAAACACTCATCCAGTAGTGCCTCACCAAATAGTGTCCCTTTATATTTGAGTCCTGAAAGAACATTTCACAGTTAAGCATCACAAGCAATCTCCATGTGACTTTTGCTGAAGTGGCTGCACCAGCAGAGCCATGGAGCAATTACCACATCTGACATCTCTTAGCAACTCAAAGGCATTGAAGCTAATTGTATCCATCACCAAATACTAAGTTCATCAATGAACCTTGGTTCTTTCTATTCTAAATGGCTCAGATTATGCATTCAGTAGATTTGTTTTTAATCTTTGGCATCAACTCCACTTTCTTGCCTGCTCTTTGTAGACCTTGATTCCCTGAGAGATCAAAAGTCTGTCTACCTCAGTCTTAAACATTTTTAATAAAGGAACATCCAGATCATGTGGAAGTAGGGAATTTCAAAGAAGCACAATTATTTGAGTCAAGAAAACTCAGTCTTAAATGTTTAACCCTTATCATGAGACTCATCCCCCATGTTCTAGATTTTCTAGCTAGTGTCCACCCTGTAAAGCCCTTTTGGAATCATCTATGTTATAATGACACAGCCTCTCATTCATCCAGACCTAATTTACTCAGCCTATCATAATGGGACAATCCCTTCATATCAGTGTATCAGGCATTTTAAGGACATGAATGGCTCAAAGACCATGAAGCAGGAATTCTTAATTCTGTTGGCATCAGATCCCTACTAACATAAAGTGAAATTAAAAAAGGAAAATAGAAATTTACATGGAATTAAGTCCTTCATCTTTTGTTTGTTTATTTATCAGACAAGGGCTGGGCCAGCATTTATTAACTATTCCTATTTGCCCTGAACTGAATGACTTGCTGAACAACTTCAGAAAGCAGTTATGTGAGTCTGGGATCATATTTAGGCCAGACCAAGAAAGGACAGCAGATTTCCTTCTTTAAATGCCATTAGTGAACCGGATGAGTTTTTAGAGCAATCAACAGGATCGCCATTAGAATAGCTTTTAGTTTCAGATTTTTATTGAATTCACATTTCACCATCTGCCATGGCAGGATTTGAACTCATGTCCTCAAATCATTCACCTGGGACTCTGTACCCTGACAATTTGCTAGTATGCTGATACTTCCCCCTCTCTCCATGAGGTTTTTTTCTGACAAAGACAGAACCTCCAGAAATATTCCATTTGATTGAACAAGCTGTCCAATTCAGGGCCTTCCCAAGGCCATTGCTACCTGCTGCTGAAGGCCATGTTATACATTTTCCTGCTTGAAACCTTCCTTTCTTAGAGTATCTAAAGAAATATTAGTAAATAGGTGAAATTTACTCGAGAGGACCTTCTCTGTCTGTTTATCTGTTTTTGGTGCTTTGTGTGGGATTCTGGCTCAATGGCAGATATTCCACCTTAAGGTCTAGGCTGGTTAAGTATCCAGGTGTCATATGGTTAGCAGTCATTTTTTCAGTTGCTGCTTCCTGGCAGGTCATCCTTGCACTTTGAGACCTCCCTAACACTGAATGTACTTCTAGATTCATAACATGCAGGCCACTCTAAAATTCCTCATGACAATCCAGCTCAACTTCACTCGAGCCATTGTAACTAACACTTCAGGTTCCACAATACCATTAGGAGAAATGCTTGCCTCCACATCATCCACCAGACATTTGGGCTCAAATAACTGAGTAGTGTTGTAGAACAAATAGATCTGGAGGTTCAGGTACATAATTCTTTGAAATTTGCTTTACAGGTAGACGTGATGGTTAAGACAGCATCTAGCATGCTTGCTTTCATTACTCAGACCTTTGAGTATAGGAATTGGAACATCATGTTAATGTTGTACTGGACATTAGTGAGGCCTCTTCTGGAGTACTGTGTGCAGTACTGGCCGCCCTGCTATAGGAAGGCTATTAATAAATTGGAGAACGTTCAGAAAAGATTTATCAGGATATTGCCAGGAATGGAGGGTTTGAGTTATAAAAATAGGCTGGGTAGGCTGGGACGTTTTTCACTGGAGCATTGGAGGTTGAGGGGTGACCATAGTAGAGGTTTTTAAAATCATGAGGGGCATAGATAAGGTGAATAGCAAGGGTCCTTTCCTTATGATGGGGGAGTTCAAAACTAGGGGCCATATTTTTAAGGTGAAAGGATGAAATTTTAAAAAGGACATGGGGGCAACTTTTTTTTTACTGAGAGTGGTTCGTGTCTGGAATGAGCTGCCAGAGAAAGTGGTCGATGCAGGTACAGTCACAACATTTAAAAGACATTTGGATAAGTCCTTGAATAGGAAAGGTTTGGAGCTATGTGGGCCATATGTTGGCAAGTGGAACTAGTTTAATTTGGGAACACGGTCAACATGGACTGGTTGGATGAAAGCATCCAATTCCATGCTGTATGACTCTATAAATCACTTCTGTGAATAATTTTCCGAGGCTGCCCTCTGGTTACTTGTTCAACAGCATAGATTTAGCCATTTGTGTCTAGCTGCTTGATCTTGCTATGGTGTTTGGGATCCCATGCTTCCTGAATTCTATTCCCACGATGTTCTGAATTCAGTGGAATAACTGCACTGATTGGAAGGTCTATACTGTCAGCCTTATAATTGTTCAACATTTATCTTCTCAGCACTTCTCTCCAAGTCCTTTCAGATGCCATCTTGAATACCTGGCTTAGCCTCATGTGATACTCAGCTATCCACTCATGGATCTTGTCATCTCCTTCAGGGGATATGATGAACCCATGGAGAGAGTCCACTGGAAGGACTGGTTCTCATGGGGATAAGTATGAGGTAGTTTTATTGAAATAAATCAGCTCTAGAAGGGGTTTGGGCCACTTTCTTTACTTTCAGGAGTCAAAGTACACAGATGATCGTGCAGAATACAATTTAATCATTCACACTGACTGTTACCCTCTAAATGATTGGAGATGGTGCGGTTTTTGGCAATGCCATAGACTTGCAAAGCTCTTGCAGGACTTTGCTCTTGAGGTTACACCCCGATCACTGTAAAGTTGATATGAAACACTGAAATTGACAAACTAATCATGTACTAAAAATCTGTCAAAAACATCCGTGAGTATGAGAACGTGCTTGGATGCTTTATTGCTAAGGTCAAGGACAAGAAATTCTATTACAAGGACCTCTAGCGGTTCCTTGGAAACCAGGGATCCGATATTGGGATATGCTTGTTTCTCTGTTTGGCACTTTGGAACAATAAGATTGCTTTCTGATCAGCACCGTTGACTTTTCCATCTTTTAACAACCTTTTTGAACATGTACTGCTGCCAACAATTGACATTTGAAACTGTTAGGAAGGATGAGTTGTTTCACTTTGTTTTTGCTGTCATCAATCTAATAGGGATTCTGTCCTCCTTTCTGATCGTCTTCTAGTACCTCAACAGTTTCTATGCCTGTTTGGACTCCCTCATCAGCTCATGTTGGGTTGGTGAATTTTAGGCCTTACAGTACAGGTGCAGGCTACTGATTGATGCCCACATCAAACAAAAGAACATAAGGAATGTGAGGAGTAGGCCATTCAGTCCCTTAAGCTTGCCCCCTGACTCAATAAACTCATCGCTAATCTCGCCCAGGCCTCAACAACTCCTTCACGCCAGCTTCTTATACCTCTCAACTACTTGATTATTTCAAAAATCTATCTGCCTCTTCTTTAAATACTTACAGTGATCTAGCCTCTACAATTCTCTAGATTAGAGATTTCCACTCTCTAACAGAAATAATTTGTTTGCTTCTCAGTTTTACATCAGTCTTCCCTTATTCTGTGACTATATCCCCTAGTTTTAGATTCCCCACTGGTGAAAACATCTTCTCAATATCTACTCTTCTAAGCCTTCTAAGAATCATGCATGTTTCAGTAAAATCATATCTCACTCTTCGAAATTTTAGTGAATAAATGTCTAACCTGTTTAACCATTCTTGGGAGACAACCCCTTCATCCCAGGAATCTGGCCACTAAATCTCTTTTGAATTGCCTCCGATGCCAATATATTCTTTCTTAAGCACAGGTACATAGTACTCCATATGCAACCTCACCAACACTCTGCAGTTGGAACAAAATTTTCCTGTCTTTAAACTCCAAAACCCTAGCAATAAAAGTCAAAACGCCACTTGAATTAGAGATAACATAGTGTGGAGCTGGAGGATCACAGCAGGCCAGGCAGCATCAGACGAGCAGGAAAGTTGATGTTTCGGATCGGGACCCTTCTTCAGATATGGGGAGGGAGAAGGGAGCTCTGAAATAAATAGAGAGAGGAGAGGTGGGGCTGGGGAAGGTAGAGGGGATGATGATAGGTGAATGCACGTAGGGAGTGATGGGGATTGGTCAGTGAGGTGGGGGTGAATGGATAGGTGGGAGAGAAGATGGACATGTTGTGTCAGGTCAAGGAGGCGGGGATGAGAGGGAGGGTTGGTCATGGGATGAGGCTGGGGGTGGGGAGATTTTGAAACTGGTGAAATCCACTTTTAGGCCATTGGGCTATAGGCTCCCGAGATGGAATATGAGGTTCTGCACCTCCAGTTTGCAGGTGCCATCATTGTGACACTGGAGGAGGCCCAGGATGGACATGTCACCCAGGGAGTGGGAGGGGGAGTTAAAATGGTTTGCGACCGGAAGGTGTTGTCATTTGTCGAGAACAGAGTGCCGATGCTCTACAAAATGGTCTCTGAGCCTCCGCTTGGTCTCACCGATGTAGAGGAGGCCACATCAGGAACAGCAGATGCAGTTGATGGATGTGCACGTGACCCCCTGTCTAATGTGGAAGTTTTGTTTTGTGCCTTGAATGGAGGTGAGGGGGGAGGTGTAGGGGCAGGTGTAGCACTTCCTGCGGTTGCAAGGAAAGGTGCCGGGGTGGTGGGGTTAGTGGGGAGTGTGGCACGGATGAGGGAGTCATGGAGAGAGCAGCAGATAAGGGTGGAGAGGCAATACCTCTTTGCTTGTGGGGTCTGATTGTAGATGGCGGAAGTGGCGGAGAATGAGACACTGGATGCGGAGGTTGGTGGAGTGATATGTGAGGACAAGGTGGATTCTGTCTTTATTTTTGTTGAGGGGAGAGTATGTGAGGGTAGAAGTGGGGAAACTCAAGAGATGTGGGTGAGGGCATTTTTGATCACCTGAGGGGGGAAGTTGAGGTTCTTGAAATAGGAGGACTTTTGGCATGTGTGGGAGTGGGACATCCCAGCTTGGGAGCAGACGCGGTAGAGGCGGAGGAGTTGAGAGTAGGGGATTGCATTCTTGCAGGAAGGTGGGTGAGAGGAGGTGTAGTGCAGGTAACTGTGGGAGTCAGTGGGCTTGAAATAGATGATGAAGGGTCTAGGCCCGAAACGTCAAGCTTTCCTGCTCCTATGATGCTGTTTGGCCTGCTGTGTTCATCCAGCCCCACACCTTGTTATCTCGGATTCTCCAGCATCTGCAGTACCTTTTATCTCTGGCTTGAAATAGATGTCAAGGTTTCGAGGCGTTCACCAGAGATGGAGTCGGAGAGGTCCAGGAAGGAGAAGGAGATATTGGTCCAGGTGAATTTGAGGTTGAGGTAAAAGGTGTTTGTAAAGTTGATGAACAGTTCAAGTTCCTTGTGGGAGCACAAGGCAGTGCTGACGCAGTCATCAATGTAGCGGAGGAAGAAGTGGGGGATAGTGCCAGTGTAGCAGCCATTTGAATTACTTGCTGCATCTGGATATTAACTTTTTGTGTTTGAGGCACAGGAATAGCCAGGTCCCTTTGTGCTGCAGTTTCTTGGACTCTGTCTCCATTTGAATAATAGTCTGTCTTTTGATTCTTCTTACCAAATTGCATGACCTCCCACTTTCCGGCATTAAACTCCCTCTGTCAGGGTTTTGTCCACATGCTCAATCTATCTATATCTCCTTGCAGAATCCTTTTGTCCTCATCACAGCATGCCTCCCTGACTAATCCCAGAGGACCATAGGGTTGCCCGCGCATTACAGAGAGAGACGACTGATGACTAGGGTCACTATGCCTGAGGCGAGGGGAGAGGTTGAGCAGGAGAGTCCTTCATGGTAACCTCAGCTGGTGGGAATTGAGCCCAAGTTGTTGGCATTGCAAACCAGCAAGATCCCTCTTCTGAGCTTCCTAGTGTCCCAGCATTCATCCAGTACTGCTTTGTTTTGTTACCCCATCCAACGAGCATCATCTGCCGCTGATCTGCCCACCTGGCCAATCTTTGTGTCATCTGCAAACTTACTTATCATCTCCCCCACATTCTCATTACCATTATTTATGAATATCACAAACAATAAGGGCACTGATCCTGTGGAATGCCACTGGACACTGGCCTCCAGTGACACAAACAGTCTTCTACCACTACCCTCTGTCTCCTGTCACTCAGCCAATTTTGGATCCAACTTGCCAAGTTACCCTGGATTCCAAGAGGCTTTGTCTTTGCTATTAGTTACCGTGTGGGTTTTTGTCAAAGCCTCTGCAGTCACTTCCTTTAAAGCACTTGGATGCAGGCCATCAGGCCCTGGCCACTTGTCTGCCTTCAGTCCCAGTAATTTGTCAAATACTTTGCTCCTCATGATCAAGGCTGTTACAGTCCTTTCCTCTCAATAACTTGCTTACTTAACTGATACATTTGGGATGTTTCAGTGTCCTCCACTGTGAAAACTGATGCAAAATATTGATTTAAATTATGTGCCATTTCTCTGATCCCTTTATTGATTCCCCACATCATTCAATGGTCTCCATTCACATTTTATGTACTGTCTTTTCATATCTCCATAACAGCTCTTGCTGTTTCTTTTTACATTTCTTGCCAATTTACTTTTATAATTAATTTGTTTTTTTCATTTTTATTAACCTTTTAGTCATTCTCTGATGGTTCCTAAAAACAAATTCCTAATCTTCTGGCTACCAGTAGTTTTTAACTAAATTGAATGTGTTCATTTTTGATTGGATACTCTCCTTGACCGGATTTGTTAACCACAGGTGATTCATCGTTTACATCAAGTCCTCCTTTCTAACTTGAATAAGCTTTTGCTAAGCTTAATGAAATATCTGCTTAAATGTTTGCTGCTGCTCATCTACTGTACTTCCCTTTAGTTTATTTTTCCAGATTGCCTTAGACAAATCTTTGTCCATTCCTCTTTAATTGCCTTTATTTAAGTTGAGGTTACTGGTTTGAGAGCTGGGTTGCTCTCCCTCAAACTGTATTTGAAATTATACCATGTTGTGATCAGTACCCAAAGGAGGATCCTTAACTATGTGATCTCTTATTAACAACCCTATTATACATTACTAGACCTAAAATAGCCTATTCTTGGGTTTACTGTGCAACATTTTGCTGTAAGAAACAATCCTTGATACACTCTACAAATTCATCCTTCATGTTACCTTTTCCATCTGATTGGTCCAGTCAGTATGCAGATTAGAATCACCCATAAAAAATTTCGTGCCTTTCTTATATATCTGTATTATTTCCCAATTTACACTTTTGTTACAGAGAGGTAGCTTTTTGGGGGACTATAATTGATACCTATCTGCAACATTTCTCCTTTGCTAATTCTTATTGCCACCCAAACTGATTTCACATCATGATCTATTGCACCTATGTCACTACTCACCACAATACTGTTTTTTCCTTTATCAACAAAGCTACCCACCCCTTCTTCCCTTTTACCTACTCTTCTGTGTCATCAAATACTCTTCAATATTGAGTTCCTACTCCTGGTCGCCCTGCAACTGCATCACTTAAACAGCTAGCAAGTAATTTTTATTTCATTTCTATTTGTACTTTGGGCTCATTTATCTTGTTATAAGTGCTGTATGCATTTAGGCAGAAAGCCTTAAGATTTCACGTTTTACCATTATTACTGTCTCTGGTTTCAATTTCTGCTGTACACGTCTGCTTATATTTTCTGGCCCTCCCAGTAACACTTGGGCATTGTTCGCTTCTTCAATATCCCACACCTCTGCTCTCTTGTTTGATTTTGCGTTCTTAAACTTCCCTTCAATTGTATCTTCCCCACTACTAATTTGTTGAATGCCCTATTTACAATTGTAGTTCTATGATTTGCCAAGACATTGGCACCCCCCTTGGTTCAAATGAAGCTGTTTCAACAGAACACCTCTCTCTTTCCCCACTATTTATGTCAGTGCCCCACAACGGAATCCATACCTCCCACAGCAATCTTTAAACTACACATTTATCTCTCTAATCTGATTTACCCTAAACCAATTTGCATGTGACTCAGCAGACTGGAGATTATTACTTTTGCTTTTTTGCTTTTCAATTTAACCCTGAGCTGATTATAATCTCTCAGTAAAACCTCTTCCCTTGTTCTACTCATGCCATTGGTATCCACCTGGACCACAACAACTGGACCCTTCCCCTTCCACTCCAAGTTCCTCTCCAGCCTAGAAGAGAGGCTCTGAACCGTGGCACCATGTAGGCAACACAGCCTTCAGGACTCTTTGTCTTTGCTATGGAGAGCGTATCTACTCCCCTAACAATTCTATTCTCTATTACTATTACACTTCTGTTTTCTTCTTCCCCTGCCTAACTTGAATAGTGCTCTGTACCACCCGTTTTCCCTGCAGTCTGTGTTCTTATCCATACCAGGAGTAGGAATCTCATACCTATTGGACAAGAGCACTAGCTAAGATGCTTCCAGGGCTGAATTCTGAATCCCGATACATGCCTTACTCACAGTCACATCCTTCATGTCCCTAACCAGATGAAATTTGATGTAATTAATCTAAGAGGTGTGACTGTCTCCTGAAATGCAGTGTCCAGGTAACTGTCCACCTCCTTGATGTTTTGGAGTATCCAGATCTCTGTTCAGTTACAGATGTACTAACAGCATATAGAGGAACTGAAAAATTACCTTGCTATTCGGGCTAACTTTTCTCACATAATTCCACAAGACTTGTCTCTTGTGATACAGAAAGTACACCACACATTTGTAGCCTCGGCTGCCCAACTTCAGTGAAAGTGCAAACAGCCAAGAGAAAAATATATTGGATTTCAGAAGACATTTCCTGGAGATGCTCCTGATATCTTTGAAGTAAAGCAGATTGAAAGTAAGAAATGGCAGAATGCTTCTTGTGTAACAATGGGACCAACTTAGATGGACAGCGTGAAGATCATTAACGTGGGATTCTTAATCCAATTTACAAAATTGAATTGAAATTATGGTTAAACTGGAACAATAGTCTGTTTACGTGGAATTGAGCCCATTGGTCACATCTGATTCAGGAAATCCTTTGTCTGTCCACGGATGGCTCACCCAACTGTTCGAGTTCCTCTGCCATGATGCTGGAGGTTCCATGAATTCAAGAACAAATCTGACTTCATTTGCATATATATCTTTCTTTTTTAAGTATGGAAACCAAAACTCTGTACCGTACTCCAGATATAATTTCGCTAAAACTCAACAGAATTGTGATAAGATTTGTATGTTATTGTAAACCAATTCCCTTGCAATAAAGGTCACATGCATTCTTAATATCTTGTTGTACAGCATGCTAATGTCCTGTGGGTTTTAGTACGACTACACTTAAGTCCTGATGTTAAGAAGGACTTACGAGTCTCACACCCTTCATAAAATATTCTACTTTTCTATTCTTATTACTAAAGTAAATAACATCACACTTCTTCATACTGTATTTCATGTGCCACTTCGTTTCCCATCATTTAATCTGCACACATCACTTTGCAGCTTTTTTTGTATCCTCCTCACAGCCCACATTCCCATCTGGCATTGTATCATCAGCAAATATAGATAGAATAATCTCTTTACCTTTCTCTAAACCATCAATTCAGATTGTATATAACTAAGGCAGCAGAAATGATTCTGTGACATTCCACTAGTAACAGTTGCCAACTTGAAAGTTATGAAGAAGGGTCTCTGGACCTGAAATGTTAACTCTACTTTCTCTTCACAGATGCTGCCAGATCTGCTGAGATTTCCAGAAATTTCTGTTTTTATTTTTGGAATTGATCTATTGTTCCATGCTTTTTGCTTCCTGCCCATTAACTAATCTTTTATCCATGCTGCAATATTGCCCCAATTCCATGAGTCCTCAACTTGCATATTGAGGTTTTGTGCAATGCCTAATGCAAGTATATTAGTTCCTTTTTATTGATTCTACTAGATACATTCTGAAGATCCCATTAAATATATCAGATACAATTCCCCTTTTGGTAAACCATGTTGACTTTAATCATGCTGTGATTTTTTTTCAAATGTATCTTAATAAAAGATTGCCACATGTTGCCATTGTCTAGTAATTCCCTTTCTTTTCTCTTTCACCTCTGTTAAATATTAATTTTACATTTAACTTTTAATCCACTTGGATCATTCTAAAATCTAAGCAATTTTGATGATCATAGCCGGTGCATTCATTATCTCTGCAGGTACCTCTATTAGAGCCTTAGGATGTTGACTGTCAGGTCTTGGGGATGTCATAATTTTGACTCTTAAGCTTCTTCAATATGTTTTCTTGGCCGATATTAAATACCTTAAGTTGTTTATTCTTATTAGCCCCTTGGTTATCCTTGACTTCTAGTAAATAATTTGTCTTCCACTGTGAAAACAGATGTACAATGTGGATTCTTACAGGTGTCTGAGCAACATGGGATTTGGCCAACATTCCCTCTGATTATTTCTTATCCTGCACAGAGCTCTAAATTTGAATTTATACAAGACACTTATTGAACCTCAGCTGAAGTATTGTATGCAATTGTGAGTACCACATTATAGGAAGGGTGTAAATACATTGGAGAGAGGGCAGGAATGATTTATTAGAATGATTCCAGGTGTGAGAAACTTCAGCTATGAGGATAGATTAAAGAAGTTGGAACTGTTCTCCCTGCAGAAAAGAACAAGAGAGGAGGTTGAGGTTTTCAAAATCATGTGCAAACTGGACAGCATAGATAGTGTAAAGCTGTTTCCACTTGTAAAAGAAACAAGAATGAGAGGGCATTGATTTAAAGTGATGTGCAAACAAAGCAAGAATGATGTGAGAAAAACCATTTCACACCGCATGTTGTTAGAGCATGGAATGCATGCCTGGAAATGTGGTGGAGGCAGGTACAATTGAGGCATTCAAGAGGGCATTGGATTTTATTTTGGAAAGGAGTGGTGTGTAGGGATATGGAGAAAAGGTTGGAGATTGGTACTAGATAATAGAGCAAGCATGATAGGATGAATGGTCTCCTTCTGCATCATAATAAGTCTGTGATTCAGCGGCTTCCACAAGCAGAACCCAAAGTATTGGCATGCTGACTGGTGTGTGCAGAATATTCCCACATTACATACAGATCCATACACTGGACAGGACAGATTTGCAGGGTTTCCAGTCAAGTTTGAGTTTGATTTATTGAGATACAGTGAAAAGTGTTGTTTTATGTGCTCTACAGACAGATTGTACCAAACAAAGTGCATCAGGATAGCAGAAGAAAATGCAGAGTACCGTGTTACAACTACAGAGAAAGTGCAGAGAGTGGTCAAAATTAACATTTGAGAGGTCCTTTCAAAGTCTGATAACATTAGGGAAAAAGCTGTTCTTGAATCTGTTCATATGTGTATTCAAACTTCTATGGTTTCTGCTGGACGAAAAAGGATGGATGAGAATATAACCAGGGTTGGTGTGTCTTTGATTATGTGGGTTGCTTTCCCAAGTCAGCAGGAAGTGTAGATGGAGTCAATGAATGGAAGGCTGGTTTGTGTGATGGACTGGGCTATGTTCATGATTCACTTTAGTTTTTTGTGTCGCTGTTAAGAACAATTGCCACACCTTGCTGTGATGCTTCCAGATAGTGTGCTTTCTATGGTGCATCTATAAAGATTGGTTAGAGTATTTGTGGACATGCCAAATTTCCTTTGCCTCCTAAGGAAACAGAGTCATCGTTGTGCTTTCTTGACCGTCACGTGGGTGCATCAGGACAGATTGTTGGTGATCATCAGTCCCAGGAACTTGACGCTCTTGACCATCTCCACCTCAGCACCATTGATTTATATCAGGGTGTGCCCTCCACTCCAGTTTCGTAAAACCAATGACCAGCTCCTTTGTTTTGCTGACATTGATGGAAAAATTGTTGTCTTCACACCATGCCGCTAAGCACTCAATCTTATCCCTGTATTCTGTCTTGTCATTGTTTGAGATCTGACTTACAACGGTGGTGTCATCAGCAATCTTATAAATTGAGTTGGGGCAGAATTTGGTCACACAGTCATGAGTGTATGAGGGGTATAGTATGGGGCTGAGTACAGCCTTGCAGGCGCTGCTGTTGAGGATTATGATGGAGGAGATGTTGTCGCCTATTCTTACTGATTGAGGTTTATGGGTCAGGAAGTCGAGAATTCAGTTACGGAGTGGGGAGCTGAGACCCAGGTCTTCGAGTTTAGAGATGAGTTTGTTTGGAATTATGGTATTGAATGTGGAGCTGTAGTCAATAAGCAGGAGCCTGACATAGGTATCCTTGTTATCCAGATGTTCCAGGGATGAGTGTAGGGCCAGGGAGTTGGCATCTGCCATGGACTTGTTACACTGATAGACGAATTGTATAGGATCAAGGCAATCAGGGAGGCTGATGTTGACGTGAGCTATGACTAACCTCTCAAAGCCCTTCATAATTATGGAAGTCAGAGCCATCTAGCAATAGTCATTGAGGCAGATGGCATGATTTTTCTTTGGCACCAGGATGATGGTAGTCTTCTTGAAGCAGGTGGGGACTTCAGATTGTAGTAAGGAGCGATTAAAGATGTCTGGGAATACTCCCACCAGTTGGTCCACACAGGATCTGTGTACACGGTGGGTACTCTATCCGGGCCTGTCACTTTCCATGAGTTCACTCTCAAGAAGGCCGATCTGATGTCTGTGGCAGTACAGGTGGTACAGGGGATACAGGTGCATCTGAGGCTGTTGGGATAGGTGACGTCATTTCATTGACCTTCTGTTCAAAGCAAGTGTAGAATGCATTGAACTCATTGGGTAGGGATGTTGCCCATGATTCTGTTTGACTTCACTTTGTAGCCCATTGTGTCATGTAAGCCTTGACACAATCAACGGGTGTCTGTGTGGTTAGACTGAGTCTCAAGCTTTGTTTGGTATTGCCTTTTAGCGTCTCTGATCGCCTTACAAAGGTCATACCTGGATTTCCTGTATAGGTCAGGGTTGCCCAATTTGAATGCCTCAGACTTGACTTCCTGAAGGAGTGGATCTCTGGGTTCATCCATGGTTTCTGGTTAGTGAACATTTGGATTAACTTCTTCAGCACACAGTCATCTACACACTTACTAATTAAGTCTGTAACAGTAGCAGTACATCCATTTAGGTTGGCTGCTGAGTTCTTGAAAATGGACCAGTCCACTGACTCTAAGCAGTCCCGTAGAAGCCCTTTCATTGCCTCAGACTAACACTGCATTACTTTCTGTAGTAGGTCCTAACACTAATTTCTGCTTGTAAACTGGGAGGCGGAGCACAGCATCGTGATCTGATTTTCCAAAATGCTGATAGGCTGTGGAGCGGTAGCCATCTTTGTTAGTTGTGCAGTAATGGCCAAGGATGTTTAGATCAGTGGTGGGACAGGAGACATGTTGATGGTATTTGGGTAGTACATTCTTGAGATTGGCCTGGTTGAAGTCACTGGCTACGCTAAACAAGACTTTGAGGTATTCAGTTTCAAGACTGTTTGTAGCATTGAATGCTAAATCAAGCGCACACTTCACTTTCGCAAGGGGTGGGATGTAGATCACTGTCAGGATAGTGGAGATGAAATCATGTGGTAGGTAGTAGGGACAGCACTTCACTGTAAGGTATTTTAGGTCTTGGAAGCAGTTACTTGACAGGGTCATGAGCACCAGGAGGTGTTGATCAGGAAAGGGACCCCCACACCCCTTGCCTTAACTGAGGATGCTAAGTGGCCCACTTGGTGAACTGAGAAACCCTCAGGTTGTAAGGCACAGTCAGGTGTTGCAGGAGTGAGCCATGTCTCTGTGAAGCAGAGTGTAAAGCAGTCATCAATTCCCTTTGGAAGGTGTGTTGAGCTTTCGTTTTCAATGGCTTGGATGTTTGCCAGAGGTATGCTGGGAAGCGGGGACTTGAAACACCATAGCTTTAGTCTCTCCTGAAGGCCAGCACGTCTCTCACATTTCCTGGATAGGTGGCTGCTCCTACTCGATCTCGGTGTCAGTGAGGGAAGTCTGCTGCTCTGAGAGGTAAGTGTGTGCTTCTGATGGGTTCCTGAGCACCAGTTGTGGCTTTGATTCTTACGGAGGATCTTATGGCCAATTCGGTTGGGCCTCCTCAATGTTGGGTCACCGTGGTGTTAGGTCTTGTTCCTGCACTGGTGCACCTTCTGGACAATGAAGGCCATTATATCCTTCATACATTTCTGCCTCTTTTGTTCCTCCCTGTAAACATGGTTTAAATTCATGTGTTCTGACACTACAGAATCTTCTCCTGCCTGGGAATGAGCAGGTACCTGGTTGCCCTGCAGTGCTCCGAATGCTGGGGACTAGGGCATTGTTTCTTCAGCCAGCTGTGGAGCTGTCACAGTAAGGTTTTCACCAGATTGTACTCCCATAATTTTTAAGCCAAACATTCGCACCGAGGTTTCAACGTCTGAGCCAGTGGGCAGTGTAGGAGATAGCCTTGCTGGTGCTTCCTCTGACAGCATCAGTACTCTTGTCCTTTGAGGTCAGGAGGTGGCTTCTAGGTAAGCTAGCCATTTCACCACAGTGGTATCTGCAAATCAAAAGAGAGATGTGCTGTAGCAAGTGGTTAGAAGTGGTGTGTAATATCTGCCACTGACACTGGGTTACTGCGAGAGTGACTGTGGAGAGCAGTACCCGGTTGGTAGGACATGGATATTTCAGCATCCCCAAAGCAGTGGTCCCAATCCCCTCCTGCAAGGGCCAAGATTCTCCCTCACATGGGATGAGTAGCTTAATGTCGGGCACATCTTCATCCACTTGGGTTATCTCTGCACTGCCATGGATGTTTTCCCCTGCAGTAAGAGAAAGGAAGGAATTATGTGGGATGAAAGTGAATGGCACTTACTGGTGCTGGCTGACGAAAGGTGGTGAGGTGTCTCAAATGACTGAGTCGGCTGCACAGAGGGAATGCAGGAAGTGTGGGAGGTTTGGGGCTTAGAACAGATGGGATAGGACGTTGCAGGCAATAGTGAGAGTATTAAGCAATGAGCATCGGTGGGATTGGCTGCAGTACCAGAGATAGAGTATGTACCAAATAGCAGAAAGAAGAAGATAGCACTTAACTTGGTGAAGAAAATCATTGACTTTCTCACGGCACTGCTGCCTGTTCCTCCACAGTATGGAGATGGCACAGATCCAGGGAGTGACCTTGGACCAGCCTGCCAGGGTCTGCTGGTGAGGTGCTTCTCTGCTGGTGCTATAGGAAGAGGTCTCCCTTTCTTTGAATCGCCACTTCAATCAGAACCTCCATTTCCCTGTTGGAGAATCCCATTGATATCTTCTGCTTCTGTGACATCTTCTTGACTAAACATGGCAGCTTTGGAATGCCAGTGCTCATCCAGGTGCAGGGTGGTCTTTAAAGATGGCAATTGATGCTGATTTTCAGGGAATATCCACTGAGTGGTGAGTTATTCTGGGAACGCAAATGGACTCAAATGGGCCGGACTTAAATGTGCCAAATGCCGTACGGATGGGGTAGATAATTAATTAGGTGAGTTTGGTATGGCATGGTGAGAAAACGTGCTGGGCCTTGTGGTAAAATTTGTTATTTGTTATTACTCCTGAATCTAGTTTCAAGGCACCAATATTACTTTAGTTGCTCTGCTTTTTACACACATATAAAAGTAATTATAACCGGTTTGCATCTTCCTAGCAAATTTGCTGTTATGTTTTATATTTCCATTTTAATCAACTTTTTGGTAGCCCAGAAAGTGTGGGTTTCTAAAGCACTCCTAATTGGGGAGGCAATGGCCTAGTGGACTGTTAATCCAGAGACCCAGGTAATGTTCTGGGGACCCAGGTTTGAATACTGCCACGGCAGATGGTGGAATTTCAATTCAATAAAAAATATCTGGAATTGAGGATCTAATGATGACCATGAATCCAATGTCGATTGTCAGGAAAAACCCATCTGGTTCACTCATCTCCTTTAGGGAAGGAAACTATCATCCTTGCCTGGTTTGGCCTACATGTGACTCCACACCCACAGCAATGTGGTTGACTCTGAACTGCCCTCTGGGTAATTAGGGATGGGCAATAAATGCTGCCTAGCCAGAGACGCCATCTTCCCTTAAATGAATAAGGAAAAAAAAAGTCCTTGGGTTTCCTACAATTCTGGCAAGATTATAAACCACTTCCTTTAATCTGATACTGCCCTTTGTTTCCTCAGGTGATCTTTCTGTCTAACGTTTGTTTTTTTAATGGAATGCACGTTTTGTTGAACATTTTGAATTGTTTGTTTCAACATTTCCTCTTCGCTATCACCATACTTTTTAGCCTATTTTCCCGATGAACTTTATTGAGCTCTCCTCTTAACTGCGTAGGTATAACTTTAAGATTTCTGTTTGGAATGGTGAATGTCCCTTTCAAACTTAACATGGAATTAAATTATATGATGTTTTCCAAGTGGCTCTTTTACTACGAAATTACTAATTAACCCTGCCTCATTGACTTAAATCTAAAAGATTGTTTACAGGTGCAGGTATCAAATGGCAGAATTGTAAAATATTTTAGTTGCAGAATATATGATTTTTTGGCATCTTGGCAAAAGGTGCTTTTTGTGTCTTGCTTACTCTCCCAATATTTCCATAGGCGACAGACAAAAAGGTATATGTGATGTCACATTGCTTCTCTCATGTTTTGTTGTAGCTAAGGATTTGATTCGCCATGACCAAACAATGTGCCTCCTGGATGCTCGACACAAGCAAGACATGAAGAATTTAAACAGGGCTATTGGTGAATTCCATATATGCTACCAAAAGCCTGAAACACGTCGCGAGTTTGATCTGAATGACCCACAAGCCTTAAAAAAAGATGTTCCTGCCCGAATTTCAGACACTGATCCTCGTTGCACTGTATCCAGTATACAGAAGCTTCTTGGGGAAGATTTACAACGACGAGAACGGATTAAACGTCAACAGGAACAAACCAGGGAGTGGTTACTTGCACAGCAGAAAGATTTGAAGAATGCTTTGGAAGACCAGAAGTTTGCAAGTTAGTAGAATTTAAAAATAAAACTCAACCTTATGATAGATATTACTGCCAAATATCAAATAACCAATTGTTTGAGAGGTCACTTAGACTCTGCCTGTGGAGAAATGCCTTTTCTTCATTCTATAGCTACCTCAGACAGAACCGTACAAATTCAAAGTTATTGGTAGGAAGAAATTCTCCCCACAGCGGGTAGTGAATCTATAGAATCCTTAACTGCCAAGGTGTGTTGAGGCTGCATGATTAAGTTAGGCAGATTTTCAATCAATAGGAATCAAAGGTTATATGGAAAAGGCAGGAAAGTGGAGTTGAAGGTTATTAGCTCAGCCATGAAGATTGTGATCTCCTATGTCTTATAGTCTTATGGTGCCATGTCATTGATTTCAACTGCCAAAGCTTTCCCCTAGTAGTTGGAGTTCTGATGAAAAGTCACAGACTTCTAGTTTTCCGATTTTGCACTGTTATGCTTTTACTTGTAGGTTAGCTAGATTAACGTCTATTCTTGTTCAACTTCAGGTGCTGTTTCAAATCCAGTCTAGACTGATGAAAAGAATTTTTTTTCCAATAACGTGAATGTTCACAGATGGATTTGCAATTTGGGCACACAATTTTTAATAACTAAAATTCTATGGTACAAAACTTTCCCAGAACTTACATGTAATGACACTGAGCCAACAATTTCATTTGAAAGAAAGAACTTGCAATTATGTTGTTTTATTTATGCATCCTAAAATACCTCAAATAATTTCACATAGAATAAATTGTGATGGATTATAGTCACAACTGTAATGCATTTGACTGCAACAGCAAGATTCCACAAACAACAGTGAAATACATTACACATCAATGTATTTTCATTGTTGGTTGAAGGAACAGTGCTGATCAGAGCACTCATGGAACTTAAGAATGTAAGAAACAGGAGCATGTGTAGAACAAATGGCCTCTCTGAGCTAGCTGTTCTGCCTCAACTTTAATGCCTGCTCCCAATATCTCTTGATTCCTTGAGAGACCCACAAACCTGTCTGAATTAGGCTTAAATCTAGTCAACACTGGAGCATCCAAAATCTGCTGCAGGGTAACGTTATAGAAGTTTATAAAATTATGAAGGGCATGGATAGGGTGAATAGACATGATTTCTTTCCCCAGGGCAGGGGAGTCCAAAACTAGACACCATAGGTTTAAAGTGAACGGGGAAAGATTTAAAAGGAACCTAAGGGGCAACGTTTTCACGCACAGGATGGTGCCCATATAGAATGAGCTGCCAGAAAAGGTGGTGGAGGCTGGTGCAATTACAACATTTAAAAGGTTTCTGGATGTGTATATGAATAGGAAGGGTTTAGAGGGATATGGGCCAAATGCTGGCAAAGAGGTCTAGATTTATTTAGAATATCTGGTTAGCATGAAGAGTTGGACCAAAGAGTCGGTTTCCTTGCTGTACATTTCTATGGCTCTAGGGTAAAGAATTCTAAATGCTCTTAGCTCTGAGTGAAGAAATATCTCCCCATCTAAGTCGTATGTTAATAGTTCCTGCTGCATCTCCATGTCGACCATGGTCAACCAATTATTGCCGTATAAATTGATGTTCCCTTTCAGAATTTGGTTTCTTTCATTCTAGTCCTGATGAATTTAAGATATAAAGTTCAGATTTGTCTCTCTTTTGAACAATTTTAAGTTCTGTACTATCAAACAATTAACAGTAAAATTTGAAGACAAGTACTTTCCTAAGTTAATATTTTGTATAATTTTTGTTCCTTTTTTCAGATAGTCTGTATGATAAATATAGGATAGCTCAGGACCAAAGAGCTTGTGAACTGCAACAAATGGAAGAAAATACAAAGAGAGCTGTTACTGTAGCAACAAAAGATTTTAATCGGGCACAGGTTTCACTTTTCTTTCCACTTTATTTGCTTTTGTTTGGAGATTAAATCAACAGTGCATATCTCCACATGTCCTGCCTGTTCATAGAAAGTTCTCAATTGCATAAAATGAACTTGCATATGTGGATAAGGTAGGGAAAAGGTGACTCCAACTGTACTTTAGTGCTTATGGTTCTATCAGCCACTGGTTAATTCAATTCTTTTTGAGAAAGCAAAGTTGTGGATATGAATCTAATAGATGTCAAGTTGTTGATGAATGATTCACCCAAATGTTTACAGCACAGTTTCAAACGTGCATAATATTCGCAAAAAATATCTTCAGTGTGTGTTCATGTCAGCAACCAAGACAAAACTGACAAGGTAGAGGATATTTTGAGCATTAGAACTGCCTTTCATAAACTTAAAAGCAAGCAATGTAGAAGAAATTGTTGTTGTTATCAATAATCACTCGTTAATGAGTATAATTGTCCGCCTAGGAAATTCCGTGTCACTGGTCATGGGTTCTGTGGATCCTTGTGGCTGATGAGCCTGATTCTAGATGTGTGTCTCCAACAGCACATTTTGCACGCGTTTGCAGGAGGTGGAATTGGTCCTTGATCTTGAGATCATTTGCATTTCTTTTTCTGGTTCCTTTTCCATACTTCCTTTTGCTGATGGGTGTTCTCAAATAATTGTGTCCCTTCATACAGGAGCTTTTTCCAAGTTGGTTTCTTCGAAATGACAATCTCCCACATATTGACATCAATGTTGCACTTCTTGAAGGAAGCTTCAGGGAGTCTTTAAACACTTCTTTTGTCCTCTATTTTTTGGAGTGGTTCCCTACAGCTAGGTAAAGTTGATTTGCTTTGGAAGTCAGAACTCAGGCATTCTAAACACATGGTAGGTCCAGCAGAATTGGTTTTGGATGTTTCATGGCCTCAGCGCCAATGCTTTCAGCTGTTTCAAGGATGCTCATGTTAGTATGTCTCTCCTTCCAGCTGATGCAGAGAATCCATTTCAAACAGTGTTGATGGTACTTTTCAAGGGCCTTAAGGTGGCGATTATATGTAATCCACGTTTCGGAGTTTTGCAGAAGAGTCATAAGGCTGACTGCCTTATACATAAGCATTTTGGTATCAGAAAGTATGTCACAGTCATCAAATATTCTTATCCTTCAGCATCTGAAGATGGCACTCACAGTTTGGATGTGATGTTGAATCTTCACATCGATGTCAACCTTAGATGAGAGGTAGCTTCCAAGCTAGGAGAAATGTTCCAATTTTGGGGGATTTCTCCATTGATCTTAAAGGAAGATGGACCAGAACTTGACCTTTTTATTTATTCTTTTATTTATTCATTTGTAGGATATGGGCATCACTGACTGGCCAGCATTTAATGCTTGTTGCTAGTTGCCCTTGAGAAGGTGGTGGTAAGCTGCCTTCTTGAACTGCTGCAGTTCACCTGCCATTAGGGAAGGAAATCCAGGATCTTGACCCAGTGACAGTGAAGGAACGGTGATATATTTCCAAGTCAGGATGGTGAGTGGTTTGGAGGGAACTGGAAGCTGATGGTATTCCCATATATCTGCTGCCGTTGTCCTTCTAGCTGGAAGTGGTCGTGAGTTTGGAAGGTGCTGTCTGAGGATCTTTGGGAAATTTCTGCAGTGCATCCTGTAGACAGCACATAATGCTGCTACTGACCATCAGTGGTGGAGGGAGTGAATGCTTGTGAGTGTATGCCATTCAAGTCAACAGCTTTGTCCTGGATGGCATCCAGCTCCTGGAGTATTGTTGGGGCTGCACTCATCTAGGCAAGTGGAGAGTAGTCCATCACAGTGCTGACTTATGCCTTGTAGATGGTGAACAGGCTTTGAGGACTCAGTAAGTGAGTTACTTACTGCAGTACTCCTAGCTTCTGACCTGCTCTTGTAGCCATTGTGTTTATGTGGTGAGTCCAATTGAGTTTTTGGTCAATGATAACCCCCAGGATATTGATAGTGGGGGATTCAGTAATGGTAACATCTATAAATGTGAAGGGACAGTGGTTAGATTGTCTCTTTTTGGTGATGGTCATAGCCTGACATTTGTGTGGTGTGAATGTTACTTGCCACTTGTCAGCCCAAGCCTAGATTTTATCCAGATCTTGTTGCATTTGAACATGGACTTCTTCGGAATCCGAGGAGTCACGAATGGTGCTGAACATTATGCAATCATCCCCACTTCTTATCTTATGATGAAAGAAGGTCATGAATGAAGCAGCTGAAGATGGTTGAGCCTAAGACACTACCCTGAGGAACTCCTGCATAGATGTGCTGAAGTTCAGATGATGCATCACCAACAACCATGACCATCTTCCTATATGTCAGGTATGACTTGAACCACCAGAGAATTTGCCCCTGATATCCATTGATTCCAGTTTTGATAGGGCTTCTTGAGCTCGGGCTCCAACCTAAGACAGGTTGGCAAAAGATTTGAGTTTTCTTCAGATTGAGGCTGAGACCAATTTTTCGGTATGTTTCTCCAAAGGCATTAGGTGAATTTTGAAGATCCTGTTGGTATTGTCATCACACACTGAAGTTCTACAAGTGAGGTTGGTGTTGGTTTCTTCTTGGATTTCAACCAGTTGACGTTGAGAAGTTTTTAAGCAATTCTGTAGACAATGTCCACACCTCACTGGGGAGCTTTTTCTTGACAAGCTGAAGAATGGTGGCAATGAAGATAGAAGAAGGGTGGTGGGGGGGGGGAATGGTGATGACAGACCCCTGCTTGACCCTTGTCTTGACCTCAAAGAATTCTGTCATGTCACTATCCATGGGAACCGTAACTGACATCTTGTTGTGGAGGAGAGGGAACAGATAACCAGGAGAAGAAATAGGGTAATTTGAATTTAAGCAGGACCATTTTACATGGTGAATGTAATTCTCTAAAAGAGGAAAAAAATGAACTGAACTTAAGTAGACTATTAGGTGAACTGATCTAACATGACTAAGCGGTATGTAAGACCTCAGCTAGGGGACAGTGTCGAATAAAGTCTATCTGGAGGTGCTCCCAAAGCCCCTTCATTCTTCACTTGTTGGCAATTTTAATTTCAACTAACTAATATTGTTAAATGTTATCTATACTTATCTACTTATAGCCACCACCAACCACACACCAGGCAACTATGCATAGTGTTCCTCCCAAAGTGTTGATTTCCAAGATAAACCGTGGGTAAATTCTGTTGCATACACTCTGAGGCCACAACCTACCCATCCCTTCTTCAGATTCCATGCATCTTTTCATTTGTCTTATCTCCTTTCCCAATATTTCATTTTGGTCCCAGGTGTCCCATCATGTATATTCTGCTGTATACAGTCTCCAGTGGAGGTCACATACCCACATCTTCTCTAGGTGGTCATGTAATCATGGATGACCCCAAAAACATATCTACTGTAAGTGTATATATTCATAGTACTTTCCTTGGCTACGTCTTCAGTGAGAGCTGTCAGCTCCACCACCTGTGGTAAGTTGTCTTCCCTGAAGCTTTCCTCAGCCTTCATGGTGCCTCAGCTTTCTACCACTGTCCAGCCTGTTCTAGGGTCTCTGTGCACATGCTCCCATAATCCACGTACAAAAAGAGTGGGGTCTGCATTTTTGAGAATGCTTCTCAATGATTCAGCTAGGATTTTCTGACATATAATTTTCTTGTATTTGTGTGCCACCCTATATCCACAATGCCTTCTGCACAGTTGGGACCCATATCTATAAACATACATACTGACATGCTTCTGGCAGTATTATTATCTCCTGTATAACTTTCTAGCTGTCCAAGACTGAATTTTAATCTGTCTGTGTTTGACTGTTCCAGTAGAACACATCTTATGAAACATAGAAGTAGACAACACCATAACGGGCCCTTCGGCCACCATATCTGTGCCGATCATGATCCCGTTCTAAACTAATTCTGTAGTAACAGAAGCCTCTGAAGCCACAGAGGCAAGTATCCTGTCACCAAGTCACCCTTTATTTATATGTGTACACTGCTTGATACTGGTCTGGCTTTCTCAGAGCCAGCTCTCAGAGTGAGCAGAACCAATAAGACCATAAGACATAGGAACAGAAATTAGGCCATTCAGCCCACCGAGGCTGCTCCGCCATTCAATCATGGCTGATAAGTTCCTCAACCCCATTCTCCCCCTTTCTCCCCATAACCCTTGATCCCCTTGATAATCAAGATAATATCTATCTCAATCTTAAATGTACTGAACGACCTGGCCTCCACAGCCTTCTGTGGCAGTGAATTCCATAGATTCACTACTCTCTGGCTGAAGTAGTTTCTCCTTATCTCCATTCTAAAAGGTCTTCCCTTTACTCTAAGGCTGTGCCCTTGGGTCCTAGGCTCTCCTACCAATGGAAGCATCTTCCCGACATCCACTTTGTTCACGCCATTCAGTATTTTGAAAGTTTCAGTTAGATCCCCCCTCATCCTTCTAAACTCCAATTAGTATAGTCCCAGAGTCCTCAAATGTTCCTCATATGTTAAGCTTTCCATTCCTGGGACCATTCTCGTGAACCTCCTGTGAACCCGCGCCAGGGCCAGTACATCCTTCCTGAGATATGGGGCCCAAAACTGCACGCAATACTCAAAATGTGGCCTGACCAGAGCCTTATAAAGCCTCAGTAGTACATCCCTGCTTTTATATTCAAGTCTTCTCAAAATAAATGCCAACATTGCATCTCCTTGAGAATCAACCTTGATAACCTCTGACACTTCTGTTTAGATCTGTCTGCCAGGGCTCCCTGGTTGGACCAGATTAACAGCCCCAATCATGGAACTCATATTTTGTGAGGTCCACCTGGCTGACCTCTTTACAATCATTACAAATCCTGTCTGCCTCTACATGGTCCGTATCCTTCTATTCTCTGACTGTTCATGTGTCTGAACATGCCCCTTAAACATTGCAGTTATGTCTGCCTGTACCACCTCCTGCAGCAGCATGTTCCAGGCATCTATCATTCTCGAAAATAGCAGGGACCACTCTGATATGTTCTGTTGGTGTCATGGAAAGTATAAGGAGGTCATCTGCGTATTGTACCAAGGTGTTGACCTTCTAAGTTAGGTCTAGGTGTTATAAGACCAAACCCATGACGCAGTGAAGTATTGCTGACTATTTTTGAATCTTGTAGAACATGTGTCAAAGCATACTGTAGATTTTCAACTGTGAATTCAAACTTCTCTTGAGACTCCTGTTTCTGTTAATCAACCAGAATCCATTAGTTATTTCCAGGGCGGTGAATATTCAATATTCTGACTTAAGGACATTGAATATTGTCATAGGACTAGCTACAATTGGTTATTCCCTATAGGTAAACATATTTAATGTGGTATAATTGATCGTTAATGCACCAATTTTTTTCTTAACCTGCCACATGGGGGAGTTAATGTTTAAGTTGGTTGGTTTGACCACATCCTTTCTCTCTCAACTGTTGTACAATTATTAGCTTTAATGGAATTTTCCTAATTGAGTTCTGGCCCTGTACTTATTGTAATGAGGTCAGGACATCATAGAATATGAGTTCCCTGATTGGAGCTGTTAATCTGGTCCAATCAGGGAGCCTTGGTTGACAGATATAAACACAGTGTTAGAAGTTCTGTTCACTCTGAGAGCTGGCTCTGAGGAAGCCGGATCAATGTCAAGGACTTTCCATATACAAATAAAGGGTGACATGTTGACGGGATACTGGCCTCTGCAGTTAGCTCAGGCCCCTTTTAATGCTTCTTGATTTCATATTCATCAGCCCATAATATTGTTTATCTTTTGCCCATACATTGGAAATCTGTTGATGGATCAGTACCAGGTCTGGGCTCTCTCCAATGTATTTCTGTGATACTGTTAACAGTTATGCCTACCATCCAAGGTGTTGCTGACTCCCCAGGGTATCTGCAAATTCTGCTACTCTTTCAGTTCAGCCAAATTATCTGTCCTCCTTTGGGTCTATTAATATTGCCAGTTCTCAGAGAATGCAGCTATAGAGCAACCTCTAGGGTCTTAAAACCGGTTGCTGATAAAACGATAGCTACATTGAGAGTGTAGATTTGAAAATACAAACAGATCAGCCATGTTCGTATTGAATGGTGGAGCAGGCTTGAGGGCCAACTGCTCTAGGGTTTAGGCCCGAAACGTCAAGTTTTCCTGCTCCTATGATGCTGCTTGACCTGCTGTGTTCATCCAGCCCCATGCTTGTTATCTCATGCTCTACTTATTTTCCTATTTTGTATATTCATCCATCAATTCCCAATGTGTTGGGAACATAAAATCTTCTATTTCCAATAGAATGATCTTGCTTTGATATGGTGGAAGGGATTTTTCACTTACACTTGCTATAACTATATGGCATCACGTGGTGGAGAGAATTTAATTCAGTTGCTTATGGATACAAGAGGCACCCATGCTCATTATTATGGTTACTTTGCAGTGGGCATTCCCTTTTTATGCCTTGTATCTACCTCAGTGGTCCACTGCAGTATCTCATTGTAATTTGCTATGACCAGCAATCCTATTTCTAAGATCTTTTGAAGACCAGAACTGCATTTCTCCTTCAACGTACTTAGGAGCATAATTGCAGGCAATTTTACCATTGTTCAGGGTTTTTGCTACTACAGCAGACCAGTTAACAGTATGAATCTCCCAATGTTCTTTGTGCATCTTTCTTGAACTGTCAAATTTCTGTTTATTTCTTCATCTTTATTCCAAAAATCAGTATTTGTGTGATGCTGTTCAGGTGAGGACAATACTCCCATCAGCGTCTGTTTCTCAGTTAGGGTAAGGAGGGCATATTGCATTATTGTCTGGGTATTACACTGTACCTCAGTAATGTGATCTTTTATTATGTGGACCATCACCATCTATCCTCTTGCTTTGGCAGAAGCGGCAATGACAGAGTCACAACTTCAATGTCTGATGGGATCTCCTGATTATTAAATTGTCTGGTAATCAGCAGCTTCCAGGCAACATCTGGGGATGCAAGACACAGTTCTAGTGCCTGTGTTGTGCTCACTTCATTTTGTCTTTTTTTATGCTGTCTTTTTATGTATTTACAAGTGTTAAGTAGCTGCTAATTACTTTAATGACGCCCTTTTCTTCCTCTGAGTCTCCTACCATCCTTTTTGTTTAGCCAGGGTGTCCTCTGGATCCCATCCTTTCTTTCTTATTTTCCTTATTATTTTCTTAGATGTATTTGCTATAAGTCTGTTTATACCATTCTGATCCCCACTTTTGGTCGCCTGGCATGATTATGGAGTGTCTTGCCTCTGGCCTGCAGTCCAATGGCTCATGCCTACCCGTCTTCTGGTACAAATCTATCTGATCTGTCACATGGAATGATTCTGACCTATTTACATATTTTTGGTAGTGCATGGCTAATTGTACAGTTCCTGCATTCTCACCTTCAAGTAACCCTCAGGTTCAGGTCTCCACCAATGTTATCATACGATCAGCGGTGGTAAGATAATGATAGACACTTCTCTGGTGCATCCGAACAATTGGTTTCTCAGATAATAAAGTGTAGAGCTGGATGAACACAGCAGGCCAAGCAGCATCAGAGGAGCAGGAAAGCTGACGTTTTGGGCCTAGAGCCTTCTTCAGAAAATGAAATGAATCATGCAGCAGTTTATTTGTCGGTACAAGTATGCATTTTGGGGAGGTCATGCTCAGCTTACTCCAAAAGCTTCTCAGTATTACAGCACTTTTCTTGTACATTCAAACCATTCTTTGAAATTTCACCATTAACCATAATTACATGTTATGCTCTTATTTATACTTTCATTTTTGCACCAACAGGTCTATGTAAAAACAAACCAAACCTAGCCCTTGTTGTTCAATAATTCTACTCCCTCTCATATTAAAATGCCTTGTCCCCTACCTCTCCTGATCTTCTCAACTTTCCATTTCTCTCTTTAAGTACTTATTTTATCAAGAACATTTAGTTATCATAAGTAGTAATATCCTAATATATATAACCTTACACTTGTCATTGTCAACAGAAATATTCCCTTTAAATCACCACTTTTGCTCTTGCTGCTGCATCTGGTGATCCATACCTTGCTTAGTCTGTTAGTCCTAAATTGTTTCTGCAATTTCAGCAAGACTAAACAAAATATATAATCTACATATATAATATATACATCTATGTAGCTTTGCACATTGTACCTTTTCATAAGGGCAAACTAATTTGACATCTTCCATTTCAGACTGAGAAAAGTTAAAAAGTACTTTCATTAGGTGCAATAGGTCAACAAATCAAACAACATTTTTCGGTTTGATTCTATTATGTTTCACAAAAAGGCGATAAATTGGAATTTTTTTTATCTTTATGTGGTTTAGGCAACTGAATCCGCTACAAAACATAAACTTGAAAAACTCCAAGAGCAAGAAGACAATGCAATTGACATTCAAAACCAGATGCACAGTGATTTCTTAACAGAAAACCCAAAACAGGCATTTAGTGCTTTTGGACCAAATCGTGTCATTGTACATCGCTGGAAAGGAATGACACCAGATCAGATGGATGCTGTTGCCCGCAAATGGAAGCAACAGATCCAGGAGAAAAAGGTATTGATATCAGTGGTCTTTAATTTTGCACATTTCCCTGCCACTTGCCATATTTTATTTTGTGTAGCTCTAATGACATTGGAATTGTTGACTGCCTTTAGCATTCTTCTTGCATGATATACGGTGAGTGGTAATGGCCATTGGTCATGAAACAAATTCTGTCTCATGTCTACAAAAGCATACTTTACAGAAATTATAGGATGGTGGTCAAGAATGGGGATTCTAATATTTTTCTCACTTTCCCTAATCTTAGGCCACTAAGAGCAATCCTCATGTTTACAATTATTCCTTATTTTTATAGCCACGTTAGAACAGACTAGTGACTAATGTCCCCTCTGAGTGCATGGCTTAGTGATACACCAAGTAGTATTTGTCCATTGACCTGTTAGAACCTCTGTGATTTATAATAGACTGAGAACATATTGTCATGATTTAACAGAGTTAACGTTTTGGGTCTGGTGTGCCTTCCTCAGAACCCGACCCAGACCCGAAACGTTAACTCTGTTTTTTCTTCACAGATGCTGCCAGACCTGTTGAGCTTTTCCATCAACTTTGGTTTTGTTCCTGATTTACAGCATCCGTAGTTCTTTCGTTTTTTATTTGTCATGATTTAAGTTCACACCAGACACTGGTCATGATGAACACAAAGGTGTTTTTTAAAAACAAGCTTTGACTCCCTGTAATACAAAATATGACAATACACATTATAGACATTTGATGCTACAGATTTGAGTATTGATGAAAAAAGACATGTTTTGTTGAAGCTTTTCATTCTGCACTCATCAGGATAATTTTTAATTCATCCAAATACCAATTCAATGGGAAAGTGAACCCTCTTCAACATAATGTGTATTTTTTCAGCAGTACACATTATTTTAGAAATTCATGAAAAACAGCCCAAATTACATTCATATATATTCTGAGAATAACATGTAACATCATAATACAAATCTGATCTCTCCAAAATTGATTTTTAAAAAATACATCACCAATATGTGGATCTATTTTAAGAATATCTGCTATCAGCAGAAGCCTCACTCTATTCACCAGGTTGGGAAATTACAATGACCTTTTAAAAAAGACTCTAAACTCTAATTTAGAAGAGTTAGGAATAGTATAAATACCACTATTTACCACACAATAAAACTAAATTCCTTTATAAACTCCCACTTACAAACACATGGACAAACAAATGGGGAAAGTAGATTATTGGTGGAGGTGGAAACTGGAAAGACAGATCGGTGGTCTTTGCTTCCTGGTTCCAATGGTGAGATGATCCTTCTTTGGCAATCAGGCCCTTGGTGTTCATTTTTCTTTTTCTGGAAGCTTCCACTGGTTTGTAAGAGGTACAGAGAGACTGATTCACTTGGAAAATGTCTCTGATTTTTCGATTCAAAAGTCACAGCCCACATCAACTGCTGCAAGAAAGGTATCAGTTTTCTTCAAGTTTAAATTTAGTTTTTTTTTTACTGCAGAGAACAGGCAGCTTCTGTTAGGGAAAATAACTGCACACACATCAGTATCTTTCGGTGTCTCTGTGTCTCTGTAACTTGTTTCCAATTTAACCTGCTCAGTTGGCTGAGACCCAATCAGTTTCACTTGTAAATAGGTTCCTGGCTGTTGATCATCTGCATATTGCAGGAACCAATAGCCACAAAAACAGAGTTCACAATAGGAATCAAATTCTTTGCTATGAAATTATTCAATTCTCCTGATAAATCCATGTTATTTTATAAAGTTTCATATAATTGCAGTCCACAGTTTTTAAAGACAAAAAAAAAGACACTGTGCTCATACCAGAAACATCTGTGATTTAGTTCCTTTGTTCTGTACCATCCTGCATGTATAATTGTATGTGTGCCTGTTATAAAACAACCCCTCCGCACGCTGCACTCCTATCACATATAAAAGTGTGTGAAACAAACCCATCTTCTGGCTTTTAACTTCATTACAGTGTTGTTGCAGAGCCCACAAACAGAAAGAGTAGACGAAATAATGTCCCTCCATGTTTAAACGTGAGGAAATAAATTAAATCTCAATCTGTTTATTGACAGGTAGTCAGAATAGGGAGACAGATTTGTTTTAAAATTTTCAGTCTGTTCATGACATAATTTAGTTATGTTGATTATCTGTTGGAAGTATTGAATAAAGTGCTTCTGGAGCCAATACTTGGACTGTTCTTCCTAATTTCCATATACAAAACCTATATTCAGAAAAACAATGCAAAGTGGTCAAAATATGCAGATGATAATGAACTGGATGAGTCAGCCGAATCGACCATATTACCGCAGGATTTATAAAATCTGTTGGATAAATATGAACATTTTCAGTTGAAATTTCATTTAATTGCCACACCTAGGCAGAAATACACAATATGTTGAACTGGCAGCAACTGTGGAGAGAGATATATGCTACCAGACCTGTTGAGTTTCTCCAGTATTCTTTGTTTGTTTCATGAGTTCATCTCTGGCAGTTAACACCATATGTGGAAAGTTAGACTTCTTTCTCAATGTTGAAAATCTGATTTTTTGGTTTGCCATATTTTCCCAATTGGCTTGCCATTACCCATGTCGTAGAATCATAGAATCCCTACAGTGTGGAAGCAGGCCATTTGGCCCATCAAGTCCACACGGACTCTCCAAAAAGAATCCCACCCAGACCCACCCCTCCTCCCCTATCCCTGTAATCCCACATCTCCCATGGCTAGTCCATGGGACTACCCTGCACATCCCTGGACACTATGGGCACTTTGGCATGGCCAATCCACTTAACCTGCACATCTTTTGACTGTGGAAGGAAACCGGAGCATCTGGAGATTGTGCAAACTACACATAGACAATCACTCGAAAATGGAATCAAACTCAGTTCCCTGGTTCTTTGAGGCAGCAATGTTAACCACTGAGCCACCATGCTGCCCCCTCATTCAGGACTGGAACAATTCCACACATGGAAACTGGCTTCCAGGTAGCTGAACAGTTTGAGGATGTGAATTATCGGAGCAGAAGCATTTGGACCTCTGGGAGGAAAGAAGCTGTGCTCTAACTGCAGTAAACAACATCTGAAACCTGAGATAACCAGTTTACTTCCGGGGTTCTGATTGGCAGAAGTGTCATCTGAGAAAACCCAGTGTAAAGGGACCACAGAACTGTCTTCCTGATTTTTACCACAAACCATAAACCCATTTTTAAATTTTGTGTCTGTCCACATTTGTCTCTGTGTGCATGTGTCTGTGTAGAGGGGATATTTTATAAGTCAAGTTAGCATTTTAACTAGTAGAATTATATGTCAACAGTTCGTAATCACTGATCAATAGTTATAATCCATTTATTGATAGTAAACAGTAAATCGAAGTACAGAAACCTGCTCCATGCTTTCTGTCCACCTGGGTCTAAAAAAGAAGTAAATTGTGGAATTCTGCATACTTCTCAAAATCTTTTAACTTTTGTAATGATTCTGGGAATTGTGGAGGTTGATTTCCAGCCCTCTATCCCATGGAAGCACAGCAGTTACTAATTGCACGCAAATGGACCTCTTGCCTTTTTAGCAAAATTCTTGCCTTGCTGTTAAAACCTTGGGTGGAAGTTTGGACAATCTTTTCAACGTTAATTTCATTCTTTCAATCTTGCCATGTTTTCCCAACTGACTCGCCATATTGTTCAGGTTCCCTATAAGTTTATTCTCATTTTTCCATTCTTAGCAAACGTCCGTGGAATCCCCTTTTACATTTATTAATGTAGTTTAACAGTTAATTAACTCTGTTGCTGTTTCTGAAGATGGTGCCGGACTACAATGTGTCCTTGATTTTTTTCTTTGAATGGGTTGGATTTTTATTTGTTATCCTGGAGCAATCACACTTACCAACCTCAAGAAAAATAATAAAACATGACATCAAGCACACATGCAAACACCAGTATAACATCTGAAAAGGAGAGAGAGTCTGATCCACATGGGAGTCTATGCAGTTTATATGTCCCATGACACAGTCACTTAATTATTGCCTTGTATTCTTAGCAGTAACAAAACCTGCGGATAACTTCGCGTTCTCGTGAATAGTTGTTTCTCCAGTTTGCTTTTTCTTTGGGCACTTCTTAATGTGATGATGAGGATACAAGAGAGAGAGAGATCCAGTCTGTGCTGTTTCCAATCCATGTATCTTTTTCTCTTCTGCTGGTCAAAAGAGGCTACTGAAATACTGTTACTTTGTTTATTTCCACATCTGGCTACTTTGGTTTCTTATAAACTGGATAAGCCACAGGCAGCCTTTCATGTCCAAAATATACTCCTTGTCAGGCACATGAAAATTGAAATAGGAGATGCCAGTTTTGTTGACTGACTTTTCATAGAATCCCTACAGTATGGAAACAGACCATTCAGCCCAACAAGTCCATACTGCCCCTCATACCCAGACCCATCCCCGAACACTGCAGGCAATTTAGTATGGTCAATCCACCTAGCCTGCACATCTTTGGACTGTGGGAGGAAACCCACACAGGCAGAGGGAGAACGTGCAAACTCCACTCAGACAGTTGCCCGAGGGTGGAATCGAGCCTGGGTCCCTGGAGCTATGAGGCAGCAGTGCTAACCACTGAGCCACTATGTCACCTGATACCTTTTATACCTTTAGATAAAATGGTAAGTTCAGTTCTAACAACTTGTTTAGCTCTACATTGGGGTCCTAAATTTGCTTCAACCAGAAAACTTTTAAAACTGTTTTAGTCCTTGAAAGGTTTCCAGTATTAAGTCAGATGAATTTAAAATTAACAGTCCCTATGCAATCATGCAACACCTATTGAATCATTAAGATTTTGACTAAGTTGCCAGTTTATTTGCTGCAAATATGGAAAAGAACTGAAGAAGTTCTTGCAGAAAGTTGACGTCACAGTATACTGAATACTTTAGACCTGAATAGTTAACTCATTGTTATGCCTCGAGAATTGTCTTGATTGCCCCAGGGATTCTGAGAATTTGTGATCATTTTTTCTGAATTGAACTTGGGGATGATTTTGTCTTTTTTTTCTTCTCCCAAGAGATTGCATGGCTGCTATGGAGTGGAAAGACTTGGCAGCACGTTGTCCAGTTGCAATGTGCCTGAATGGGACAATTATTGCAATTGCTGTTTTGTTTCTCTCTTTTTCATATCACATAACATCCTGACTTGGGACTATATACCATTTCTTCAATATTCTGAGGATGAAAGCCTGAAACTCCCTTCCTAACAACACTACATGTGTACTAAACTCCATAGACTATACTGGTTCAAGAAGATGGCTTACCATCACTTTTTCAAGGACAATTAGTAATGGTAATAAATGCTGACCTAGCCAGCAACACTTCTGTTAAATACTTGTGTTAAATTCTTCTGAGGCTTTTGAATCTTCAGCACCCACAGAGATCAAATACAGAAAAGTTACAACTTCTAGATTATTGATGACAAGTTCTGTTCTAACTGCAGTTGAAATAATAGAAAACCATCTATCGAGAAGTTTAGAATTATAATGATGAGACTCTATTTTAAAAAAACAAGTTGGGTATGTGTTTATGCATTCAAAATACTCATGTCCATTTTATATCATTTGTACCTGCCATTCAGTGCTGCCTATCTTAGCGCATTAAAATCCTTGCTATCAAATACAAAATACAACATGCAGACCAATTGAGGGAGTTCCAATGACCTCCCTTCATTTTGATCAGCCCTGTTGATGATCCATGTCAGAAGATGTGATGATGTTCAAAGAATTGTTTTAAGCATGACAATGAAATACTGTAATGAAAAAATTGCTGTCTTGTTTATATAAAGAGACTACAGGAGGAAGACCGTCAGCGCAATGCAGAATGGGAAAGGCTGCGGAGCAATGATGCTCGGGCAGCTGTGCTTCTTGAACGTCAGCAGCAGCGAATAAGCCGGCAACTTCGAAAAGAAATGGACTGTCAGAACATGCTGCTGTGCAGTGATCATAAAGCACGGTAAGAACTTTAAATCTGCTCTGACATTTTTGATGTTTAATTTACCTTTGACATTTATCGTGAAATGAATAGGGCAACAATCCAATTAACTACCTAAACCAGCGGGTGGCAATCGTCTAATAATATTGCCTCTGGACTAGTAATCCGCAGTCCTAGGTCGTGTTCAAGGTGCCCGGGGTTGAATTTCAATATGGCAGAATTAAAAGTCTAATAATGTCCATTAAATGGAAACTCAAACCAAAACAGAAATTGCTAGAACAAGTCAGTAGGTCTGGCAGCATCTGTGCAGAAAAATCAGAGATAATGTTTTGAGTCCAGTGACCCTTCTTCAGAACAGTTCAAAGGGTCACTGGATCCTAAATGTTAACTCTGCTTTTTATCCACAGATGCTGCCAGATCTGCTGAGATTCAAGAACAATTTCTGTTTTTGTTTCAAATTTCCAGCATCCACAGTTCTTTGTTTTACAATAAGACCCACCTGGTTCCCTAATCTCAATTCGGGAAGGAAACTGCCATCCTTACCTGGTCCAGTATGCATGTAACTCAGACCAATAGCAATGTAGTTGACTTTAAACTGCCCTCTGGAATGACCTAGCAAGTCATTCAGTTATATCAATCACTAAAAAGTCTTAAAGGAAAGAACAAAACTGGATGGAGCACTTGACATTGACAAATGCAATGGAAATGACTGCAGCAAACGCAGTTGTGTACACCCTGCAAAGTCCTCCTTATAAACATGTGGGTGTGGGTGTCAAAATATCCAATGTCTCAAACAACAGTCTTCATAGTTATACGCCTGAAATCCTACCTTATAGAAAATGTCCCAAATAATAGCATTACCATCCCTGTGTCTGTTCTGAGCCACTGCCAATACTGATCCAAGCAGAGGTGGCAGAATAGTGTTATACAGTCAAGAGTGAATTAACTAGGAGTCCTCAACATTGACTTCAAACTACATGAAGTCTTATGGCACCAAGTCAATCAATCAAATGTTTATTACCACACACTGCCCCTCCTCCATGTTGAACACTACTTGAATGGGCACTGAGGGTAGCATGGCTACAGAACGTTCTCTGGATTGGTGACTTCAATGTCCACAACTAAGAGTGGCTCAGCAGCACCACTGCTGACTGAGCTAGCCAAAGTCTAAACAGCATAGATGCTGGACTGATTCTGCGGGAAGGGTAAGGGAACCAACAAAAGGAAAAATACACAAGACCTTATCTCACCAGTCTGGCTGCCACAGATGCATCTGTCCGTGACAGTATTGGGAGAAGTGATCACTGCACATTTCTTGTGGAGACAAAATCCCATCTTCACGTTGAAAATACCCACCATCATGTTGTGTGATACTATTGCAGTGCTAAATGGGATAGGCTTCAAACAGATCTGCAACTTGAGAATGGGTATCTATGAAGCGCTGTGACCCATCAGCAGCAGTAAAATTCTGTTCCAACACAATCTGCAACCTCGTAGTCCAACATATTGTCAGTCTTCCATTAACATCAAGCCAGGGGGGTATGCCAGGAATAGCACCAGGGATACCTAAAAATAAGGTGTCAGTCAACCTGATGAAGCTGCAAAACAGCAGTACTTGTGTGCCAAACAGCACATACAGTAGGTGATAGAACTAAATGATTCCACAACCATTGGATCAGATCTAAGCAGTGAGCAGTACTGCCACATCTCGTCACGAATGGTAGTGAACAATTAAACAGTTCAATTGAGGATGAGGCACTACAAATATCCCCATTCTCAACAGTGGGGGGGTCCAGAACATCAGTGCAACAGATAAGGCTAAGGCATTTGAAACAATCTTCAGCCAGAAGTGCCAAGTGGATGATCCATCTTGAACCCTTCCACAGGTACTGAGCGTCACAGGTGCCAGTCTTCAGCCAATTTGAGTTATTCCACATGATGTCAAAAAAATGGCTGGAGGCAATGGATACTGCAAAGGTTATAGGCTCTGATAACACTGTGGGTTACCATTGACCAGATTTTGAACTGGGCTAGCCTACAATACTATGCCTACAAGAGCAAGACAGAGGCTAGAAATCCTGCAGCATGCAACTCCCAACATCCCAAAGCCTGTCCACCATTTTCAAGGCTCAAGATGGAAGTGTGATGGAATATTCCCTATTTGCCTAGATGAGTGCAGCTCCAGAACACTTGAAGCATCCGTGAAAAAACAACTCCCTTGATTGGTGCCATATCTGCAAACATTCACTCTCTCCACACTGGTGTTCAGAAGCAAATTTGGAATTTAGAAGTTTTAGAATCCCTACAGTGTGGAAACAGGCCCTTCGACCCAACAAGTCCACACCAAACCTCAGAGCATCCCACCCAGACCCATCCCCTTGTAACCCACCTAATCTACACATCCCTGAACACTACGGGCAATTTAGCATGGCCAATCCACCTAACCTGCACATCTTTGGACTGTAGGAGGAAACCAGAGCACCCAGAGGAAACTCCACACAGACAGTCGCCTGAGGTTGGAATCAAACCCGGGTCTCTGGCAGCAGTGCTAACCATTGAGCCACCGTGCTGCCCCTAATGTGCAGACCATCTATAAGATGAACTGCTGAAATCCATCAAGTCTCCTTAGACAGCACCACTACCATCTAGAAGGTCAAGAGGAGTAAATGTGTGGGAGGCCCACTACCTTCAGGTTCCCCTCCAAGCCAGTCACCATTCTGATGCTATTCTTCCACTGTCAAAGGGAACTCCCTCCCTAATGACATTATGGGTCCATCTAAACCAAAGGGACTGCATCATTTGAAGAAGGCGGCTCACTACCACCTCTTCAAGAGCAACTGTGATAGGCAATAAATGCCGACCCAGTCATTGATGCCCACATCCCATGAATAGATAAAAAATAACAAATACAAGGATTTACCTTACTTAATTCTGCTATTGACATGGGTTGCCCTGAAGAAGGTTGATATGGTGTATACCTGGGTGTATTAGCATACTTCCTTTTGTGAATAGATTTCCAACCTACTGGAGAAGTTTCTTGGAAAGAATAGGGAAAAGTGGAAGTTAAATGACTTTATAAACTACTATATAAGTGAGTAATCAAAGTTGAAAGTGACGCTGAAAAGCCATTGACCCTCCTAAAATTTGATAATTGGTTGGTGCTACCATATCTGAAGAAGAGTCAAACTGGACTCAAAATATTAATTCTGTTTCTCTCTCCGCAGATGCCAGATTTGATGGGTTTCTCCAGCATTTTCTGTGTTTGTTTCAGATTTCCAGCACCTGCAGAATTTGCTTTTGTATAAGTGAAAATGCAAATTTAACACTCTATAATCATCTCTGTTGCCAACCAAGCACACCCAGTCTTCACCTCAAACTATTAACCTTTTGAGCAAGAAGAGTGGTATGTACGGTAGATAAATATCTCATAATGATATAAACAAATGATTAATGCATTTTTTTTTGCAGAGAGAAATTTCTGAAAAATGAGGTCTACGTGAATGTTCCAACTGGAAAATATTTTGATCAGTTTAACACATCCAGCCGTTGATATGGAATACATGATTATCTTCTGCCTCATTCCAATAGGCTTCAAGAAAATATTTTATTTTTGGTTCTTATTATGAATGCCTTCCGTTGAAAGAAGCACCATAAGGAAACTCACTTGATTTTCTATAATAATGTTTCAAATATTAAATTTGCTATCATTTTGAATTTGAAATTATCTTGCAATCAGTCAGTAATTTGTCATTTTAAACAGAGACAACAAAATGTTTTTGAAAAGAAACGGCAATATTTTTTCTTTTGCCTTTGTAACCATGTAAAAATATTTGAAAGTAAACTCCTAACATATGACATAAAATCCATCTATCCATTTACTTTTTCGGAAATTAAACTTTCCATGATGTAAGTGTCAGCTTACCTCTTAAAACAATGCTGAGTTGGTCTGCAAGTTGGCAGTTATTTTGCACAATGGTGCTAAACAGCTGCTGTTAACTAACTGCCTCATGATGAGATCTGCAGTCATCAGGTTAGGGTCAAAATGATTTAACTAGTTTCGGACATAGCTGATGTATATTGAAATATGAAACTATATCATGAGTACAGTGGAAAATACCATATGATCTTTTATATGTCTTACCACAGTAATACTGTAATTTAAAAAGTGAATTTCTTCTTAAAATGTGACCAGTCTTTCAGAATAACAATAAACCAAGGATTCTTGGAGTAAATGTAAGTGTATTAAGACCCTTGGCATGTTGCCAGCCTGCATGTTTTCCATTGAGAGCTTGGCATATAGTGAAATTTTTCTGTAGTGGTGCGCTGTGGAAAATGTTAGGAGTTTTAAAAAAGCCCCTAAAAGACCCACAGCTCAGGAATGTGGTAAGTATAAGCAACGTACCCATGTTTCTGACTAATAACATGGTCATCTGTAGAATACTCGATGGTTTGTTATTATCTCAACAATTTTCTTCAATTGCATTTTTAAGATTGTACACTTTGATAACCGTTCCTGTATATTCCATTGCATGGCAATGCAATGTTTATCTAACAAACTGCAGAAAAACCACTAATTCTTGTCAAAGCGGACAAATGTTTTCTGACACAGCCTTCATTTTTCTCGCTAGTACTTCTTCAAAACCTAAATGAAGGATGTTGTGAAACTTGAAATAGTTCAGAAAAGATTTACAAGGATGTTGCCAGGATTAGTGCGTTTGAACTACAGGGAGAGGCAATAGGCTAGGGCTATTTTCCCTGGAGTATCGGAGGCTGAGGGGTGACCTTATAGAAGTTTAATAAAATCATGACGGACATGTATAAGGTGAATAGCCAAGGTCTGTTCTCAAGAGTGGTGGAATCCAAAACAAAAGGCATAGGTTTAAGGTGAGAAGAAGGGGAAAAGTTTAAAAGGGACCTAAGGGGCAACTTTTTCATACATATGGTGGTGCATGTATGGAATGAGCTGGCAGAGGAAGTGGTAGAGGCTGGTCCTATCTGGATGAGTATATGATTAGGAAGGGTTTAGAGGGATATGGGCCAAATGCTGGCAAATGGGATTAGATTTATTTAGGATATCTGGTCGGCATGGATGAGCTGGACCGAAGGGTCTGCTTCCATGCTGTACATCTCTATAACTCTATAATGCAAACCACCTTTTGTATATAACAAAGACTTACCCACTTCCTTTATGTTTGCATCCCTGAGATTTATGTTTTAAAGGGTTAGATTTTCTGAGGAGTGGATATCTCCACCCTTTTGTTTACAAAAAAGCACACTCTGCATTTCTGAGAGGATATTCCAATTAGGACTTCTCAGAAATATGGAGCCATACTTCCATTCTGATAGTTCTCTTGTAGATTAGGAATGTTGGAGAAAGGCAAACCACACCATTTCACAACAGTCAACTACCATATTGTGATATTTAAAGTTCTACACAGCCACTTTTATAGTTCTGTCAAATGACAAGTACGTAAGAGTGATGTTCACGTGCTGGGAGGACAGTGTGGGGGTAGTTTGAGTCCAGCAGCAAGGAAAGGGGGACTGGGTGCAGAATTGGAAAACATAGAGCATGTCCAGTTGTTGGGGGAGGAAGGTCAGCTGCAGATGGAGTTGGGTTGGGTCTGGCAGCAGGAAAGTGTGTGGTGATTGGGTGTGGAACATTGAAGGGGAGACCAAGCCCACCGGTTGTGAGTTAGAGAGGTTGGGTGCGGTGCAGGGGAAGAGAGTCTGGTAGTAGAGACAAGTGGTGGGGGGGAGCAGTCAGGTGCAGGCTGAGGGAGGGGCAGTCAGATCCACTGGTAGGAGGTCGGGCAAGATACAGAATAGGGTAAAGGAATGTCAAACAACATCTGATAGGTCTGGTGTGGTCTGTGAGTGTGGGTTTATGAGGCAAGTATGGAGCCAAGGGATAATTACTTAGGAGTTAGACCATGTATTTAATATTTTAACTTTTCCTAAGTAACTATTTTACTTCATTTCGTTGGAACCCTCTGAATTCTCTGATTTAAATGGAGGCCGTTGGAAGTTTTCAGGCACAGAGGAATTGCCCAGTGGATTTTCCAATTTCCCAGACAAATCCTTTGAGACTTGCTATGATGGTGATTTCTCAGGATTCCTATGTGCCACTCTATCTATGCTGGAATAATGATTATCCGACCATCGGAAAATCTGGGTCAAAGTAACTACCAGTGGTGATTTTGTCCATCTGGTGTTGCAAAGACACTTAATATTTAATATGCCCTGAAGGACTTAAGTTTTGAAGGATTATAAAAAATGAATTTATTCCAAATTCTGTAGAATGACCTGGAGTAGTTTCTTTAAAGACAAGATCATCAGTAGTCACTGTGTTTAGAGTTTTTTTTAAACAAGATTTCTTGGAAATTATATGATTGGTAATAACTGGTTATTCTGTCATTGAGCCTTCTGGGAATGTTTGATTAATGATTCAATGGACAGTGTTCTGCTATGGAATTTTCAACTGGGGGACAGAAAGCCTGCCAGGAAGGGCTGCCCAGTTGATCTCTCCCATTTTTCAAAAGGAAACCTTCTTGAAGGCAGGGTCAATTAAGTCAATAAAGTATTAGATCTTTATGTGAACTGGAAGAATTTGCAGTGCTATGGGGAAAAGATAGGAGAGTGGCTCCAGATTAATTGTGCCTTAGAGGCCCAACATGGTAGGCTGAATGGCCTCCTTGTGCGTGCAACCATTCTATGATTCAATGGGTGGGATTTTTCAGTACCTGAGTAGGTGAGAAAAATGGTGGGCGAGTGAAATTAAACTTATCTGCAATAGCATCTCATTAAAAATTGGACTCAGTAGAATTAAGAGAGTCTTTAAGGTTTGGGAGTAGCTCGGGTTGTGGGTGTTGAGGTTGTTTGGCTCGCCAAGCTGGTTTGTTGTTTTGCAGACGTTTCGTTACCATGCTTAGTTACATCTTCAGTGCAGCTGTTTTCCCACCTGGTCTTTAAACTCTGGCGTCCATTGAGATGGATTGCCTCACTTCCGGTTTTCCTTCATAGTGGAATGTATATGGGGTCGAGTTCAATGTGTTTATTAATAGCGTGCTTTGTGGAGTGCCATGCTTCCAGGAATTCTTGTGCTTGTCGCTGCCTAGCATATCCCAGGATCTTGGTTTTGTCCCAGTCGAAGTCATGGTTCTCCTTGTCCATGTTGATCGAAGTCGTGATTCTCCTTGTCCATGTGGATCGAAGTCATGGTTCTCCTTGTCCATGTGGATGTACTCAGCTGCACTGAGGACGTTACCAAGCGTGGTAACGAAACACCTGCGAAACAACAAACCTGACATGGATTTAAATGATTGTTGTATCAAGTTAAAGTGGGGAACACGGTGGCTCAGTGGTTAGCACTGCTGCCTCACAGCGCCAAGGACCTGAGTTCTTTTCCATCATCGGGCGACTGTCTGTGTGGAATTTGCACATTCTCCCCATGTCTACATGGGTTTCCTCCTACAGTCCAAAGATGTGCAGGTTAGGTGGATTGGCCATGCTAAATTGCCCCATAGTGTCTAAGGATGTGCAGGCTAGATTAGCCAAGGTAAATGCAGAGATGGGGGAGGAGGTTTCATTTGGGGTGGGAAGCTCTTCTGAGGGTCAGTGTGAACTTGATGGGCCAAATATCTTGCTTCCACACTGTAAGGATTCTATTCCAAGTTGTGGTGTAAGCTTTCCAGGTTTTGGGAACAGAAGCAAGGCAGGTTGTGTCTGTGGGCTGGTACAAAATGGGAAGACAGCAAACAGTAAGTCCTGGTGAAACTCAGTAGGTCTGGCAATATCTCTGGAAAAAAAAACAAGAGTTAACACTTCAACTCCAGTATGTCTCTTCAGAACTCCCAGTGGCTAATGGAAGGAGGCAGACTGCAGTTTAAGAGATGACAAAATCAAGTGACTAAGAGAGCGTAGCTATCAGCTGATGAAGGCCATGGTAAAATGCAAACAGATGTAATGCAAAATGGCCATGTGGCTATCAGCTACTTTAACGTGCTGACAGCAAAGGGAAGGGAGGGTTAATAAGGGAAGGATGGGGCACTGTCTGTCCAGGGATGGGGCACTGTCTATCCAGGGGATGAGTAGTGACTTTCATAGACATGGATACATAATATGGAGATTTCCCTGGTAAACATGCTGACTAGGAAGAGGTCAATTGGATAGCTGGATGAACAGCATATTAGGACACCATGAAGCAAGCTTGTAGTTCAGCAGTGAAATGGAAAGATTGGCTGTATGCATCAAATCACTGTCTTCACAGATCTCCTGAAATTAACAGCACGATGGCATGGATCAGTCGTGCCACTCGCCCTGTTCATCTTCCAGCTAAGATGTACCAGCACTGCAGGATCCTGCTGTAGTTTCAGCAGTTGCCACTGGCTGCAGTCCAACATACAAAGACACAATATTCATGGCAACAAAGATTTCCATGAACCTCAATGCAGCAATCTGCCACTTACAGAGAGACAGTGATAAAGGTATCTTATGGGATGTAGAGGCCTATATCTGCCAGCTTCCAGATAGTACCACTTTCCACAAGAATTGCATTTGCCTTTATGGGGATAGCAAATCTCAACCTTTAGGCAAATGGGACACCTGCAGAATTTCACTATTACTTGCATAAGTTATGTGCGCAGGCTCTGCAATGTCAGGAGCCCAGCTCCAATGTCCTCACACTGACCTCATCATCCCTGGAATCAATCTTGGGAGCCTTTCCTGAAATCCCCAAATATTAGGCTATGCATCTCTTCTTCATGATGCATATTACTGATTTTACAATAAAAGATGTTCCAATGGAAGACAAGCCCCTGTTGGGGATCAGACGCTTCACTGCTTTCAATGCAGACAAGGTTTTGGAGTAGATCTGTAGCTCGGGTTGTGGGTGTTGAGGTTGGTTGGCTTGCCGAGCTGGTTTGTTGTTTTGCAAACGTTTCATTACTGTGCTGGGTAGCATCCTCAGTGCAGCTTCCGATGAAGTGTCGGTGTGTTTTCCTGCCTGGTTTTTAAACTCTGGGGTCCATTGAGATGGATTGCCTCACTTCCGGGTTTCCTTCAATTTTGGAATCTATATGGGGTCGAGTTCAATGTGTTTATTAATAGCATGCTTCGCGGAGTGCCATGCTTTCAGGAATTCTCGTGTTTGTCTCTGCCTAGCCTGTCCCAGGATCTTGGTGTTGTCCCAGTCGAAGTCGTGGTTCTCCTTGTCCATGTGGATTGAAATGAGTGAGTATTGGTCGTGTCAATAGCCAGTTGGTGTTCATGTACTCTTGTTGTTAGTTTCCTTCCTGTTTGTCCGATGTAGTGTTTCTTGCAGTCTCTGCAGGGGATTTTGTAGATGACATTGGTCCTGTCCATGGCGAGGAATGAGTCTTTAGTTCTGGTGAGCAGTTGTCGTAGGGTTGACCTGGGCTTGTGTGCCACTCTGACACCCAGCGGTCGTAGGAGTCTTGTGTTGAGTTCCAACGTGTTCCTGATGTAGGGTAGTGTGATGAGTGTGTCGGGGCATGTGGAATCTTTTTGCTGCTGTTCTTGTAGGCATCTTCTGACCCAGTTCTTTGGATATCCATTGTCCCTGAACACTTGGAAGAGGTATTCTTCTTCCTCTTGACATAGTTCCGTGTTGCTGCAGTGTGTTGTTGTCCTTTTAAATAGTGTTTGCACGCAGCTTCATTTGTGTGTGCTGGGATGGTTACTATTGAAGTTCAGTACCTGGTCTGTGTGTGTGGCTCTACAGTGTACTTTCGTTTGCAGTTCCCCATTTGTCTTGCGCTCTACCATGACGTCCAGGTATGGGAGCTGTTTGTTCTTCTCCTCCTCTCTGATGAATCTTATTCCGGTGAGGGTGTTGTTTATAAGTTCGTGTTTAAGTTGTTTATAAGTCAGGGCTTGTCTTTCCCGTGTGTTGAGCGTGTTGAGTTCACTCCTTCTGGTTAGTGTCGGGACTACCGTCTGTCTTATGGTTTGTTGTGTTTCTTCGTTGATGTTGTTGGTCTTGAGTGTGGCTTCCAGTGTAGCTAGGAATTCCGTTTTGTTGGCGTCCCTGTAGTTGTAGTTCAGTCTTTGGGTGAGAACGGCTTTTTCCATGTCTGTCAGTTTCCTTTTGGAGAGGTTTCTTATCCATGTGTCTGTTATGTTCTTGTCATTTTTGTGGGTAAGTGTGGCTAGCTTGTCTTGCAGGGTCTGTCTTTTCTTGGCTTTTGTGGTCTGTTGGCTGATGTTAATGGCTCGTTCCATGTCAGTTGTCCAGTCTTGATTGGTAACTTCCTGGAATAACGTTTTTTGATGCGTAATTTCTCTGTTGTATTTGTGGAGCCGGTTGTGTGCGTCGTTTATCATTATCCTTACCATCTTGTGGCCGTTTTGTTTTGCTGTTTTCTGGGCTTGTGAGTTGTTGATGGGTGGTTTGTACTTCACACTGCGTGGTAATACCTGGTTCCTGAGGCATCCATGTAGGAAGTAGAGTTGTTCGCAGGTTGCGCTCTCTCGTTTGGCGTAGTCTTCCCATTTTCTTGCCAATTTGAGCGTGTTGTGCCTGTAGGTCTCTAAGGTTTTGGAGTAGATCTGTAGCTCAGGTTGTGGGTGTTGAGGTTGGATGGCTCGCTGAGCTGGTTTGTTGTTTTGCAGACATTTTGTTACCATGCTTGGTAACATCCTCAGTGCAGCCTCCGATGAAGCATTGGTGTGTTTTCCCACCTGGTTTTTAAACTTTGGAGTCCGTTGAGATGGATTGCCTCACTTCCGGGTTTCCTTCAATTTTGGAATCTATATGGGTTCGAGTTCAATGTGTTCATTAATAGCATGCTTTGTGGAGTGCCATGCTTCCAGGAATTCTCGTGCTTGTCTCTGCCTAGTCTGTCCCAGGATCTTGGTGTTGTCCCAGTCGAAGTCGTGGTTCTCCTTGTCCATGTGGATTGAGATGAGTGAGCATTGATCGTGTCTTTTTGTAGCCAGTTGGTGTTCATGTACTCTTGTTGTTAGTTTCCTTCCTGTTTGTCCGATGTAGTGTTTCTCACAGTCTCTGCAGGGCATTTTGTGGATGACATTAGTCCTGTCCATGGCGGGGAGTGGGTCCTTAGTTCGGGTGAGCAGTTGTCGTAGGGTTGACGTGGGTTTGTGTGCCACTCTGATGCCCAGCGGTTGGAGGAATCTTGTCGTGAGTTCCGACGTGTTTGTCATATAGGGTAGTGTGATGAGTGTGTCATGGTAGTCATAGTAGAGCGGAAGACAAATGGGGAACTGCAAACAAAAGTACACCGTAAAGCCACACGCACAGACCAGGTACTGAACTTCAATAATAACCATCCCAGCACACACAAACGAAGCTGCATGTGAACATTATTTAAAAGGGCAACAACACACTGCAGCAACACGGAACTACGTCAAGAGGAAGAAGAATACCTCTTCCAAGTGTTCAAGAACAATGGATATCCAAAGAACTGGGTCAGAAGATGCCTACAAGAACAGCAGCAGAAAGATTCTACATGCCTCGACACACTCATCACACTACCCTACCTCAGGAACATGTCGGAACTCGACACAAGACTCCTATTACCGCTGGGTGTCAGAGTGGCACACAAGCCCAGGTCAACCCTACGACAACTGCTCACCAGAACTAAAGACCCATTCCCCGCCATGGACAGGACCAATGTCATCTACAAAATCCCCTGCAGAGACTGCGAGAAACACTACATCGGACAAACAGGAAGGAAACTAACAACAAGAATACATGAACACCAACTGACTACAAAAAGACACGACCAATACTCACCCATTTCAATCCACATGGACAAGGAGAACCATGACTTCGACTGGGACAGCACCAAGATTATGGGACAGACTAGGCAGAGACAAGCACGAGAATTCCTGGAAGCATGGCACTCCATGAAGCATGCTATTAATAAACACATTGAACTCGACCCCATATAGATTCCAAAATTGAAGGAAACCTGGAAGTGAGGCAATCCATCTCAACGGACCCCAGAGTTTAAAAACCAGGCAGGAAAACACACCAACGCTTCATCGGAGGCTGCACTGAGGATGTTACCAAGCATGGTAACAAAACGTCTGCAAAACAACAAACCAGCTCAGCGAGCCCACCAACCTCAACCATGTCAGCACCTAGTCGAATTAAAAAGACTATAGCAATAACTACAGTATTGCAAATACTGTAATATACATTTAAAGAAGTGTAGACTGGATATATATAATGGACATCCTTACCAGCAATGTGCCCTCAAAGTATCTTTTTTATTTGCTTAATGCTATGTCTACAAGATGATAACAGGGATAGATAGAATGGATACCCAGAGACTTGTTACCAGGGTGGAAATGACTATTATGAGGGGGCATAATTTTAAGGTGATTGGAGGAAGGTATAGGGCAGATGTCAGAGGTGGGTTCTTCACACAGAGAGTGGTGGGCGTGTGGAATGTGCTGCCAGCAGTGGTCGTGGAGTCAGATACCTCAGAGACTTTTAAGCAACTCTTGGATAGGCACATGGAGGATAGTAAAATGTAGGGTATGCAAGGTAGATTGATCTTAGTCGGATAATAGTTTGGCACAACATCGTGGGCTGAAGGGCCTGTACTGTGCTGTAATGTTTTATGTTCTATGTTCTATGTCTAAGTTCTGTCCCAAAAACACATGCTGACTCAAACCCTTGTTGGCTGTGATATTTTTGGCAGGAGCTTGGGTCCTGGAGAACCCTGGCCTGTGCAGTTTCCTACACAAAGGCGGGTGCACCCACCTCTGACCCACCTGCTGGAAGCATTGAAGTTATGGCACAGTGGAATTAGAGAGGCAGAGCATCTACTGGAGTGTAATGAGATGAAGTTCCCGGGTTGCCTGGCTGGTGCTCCTCATTCCTGCAGGTGCCTCCTTGCACTTCTTCGTCCCATTGAAGATAATGTGCAATTGAAGTCCTTCACCCCCTCTTGCCTTGCCATTGCTGCTGTGCACCAAAGGCTGCAGCAATAGAGTGCAGGACCAAGTGTGTATCTAGAGACTGGTTTTCCAAGGCAGCTGATGAAAACAACGAGCATTGCAACACCCACAATTTTCAGCAAAGCTTGCTTACACTCAGAGACTTGCCCCTTCTTCCCATCCAAGAGAATTTCTATGTGAGACTTACTATGTGAGAATTTCTATGTGAGGCTGCTGTGTTATCTCTGGGTATCTGAAAATCAACTGACAGCACTCTCACTTTGTGATTCCATTGTAATACACCTCTCTATGCCTTGACAAATAGGAATCAGAGTGGCTGTAAGTAGTATGAATTGCAGGGTCGGTTTGGACTGATCAGACTAAAAATTTGATAACGTCTTGTCCATTCTACAGCAAAATGCCAAATTGCCACATTGTTTGCTTGCTCTCTATTACCATCCTCACAACTTTCTCAGTAAAAAAATTTCAATTTCCCTGTTGTCATGCTTGTTTTGTGACCACAGGGAACAGCATGATGTATTAAAATCCCCGTGTCACCATTAAATCCCAGTGGGTTTACAAGTAATTGGACTTAAGTGGCTATTAATTAGCTTGTGCTACCACCCACTACCATTTGGTGAGATTCCCACATTAGGCACATCCCCCTCTCTACAGTGCTGGGGACAATTTTCCCATTGTTAAAAACAGACATGGGTACTGCCAGCCATTCCTCCAGCCCTACGCTATCCATCATAATGCCCACTCCAGCAGGCTGCATTAAATTCTGCCCATTATGTGGTCATACCCTTCATGGAGCTGGTATCTTTGGCACATGACCTTTTAAGACTTGTGACTTTAAAAGTCAAAACTAGACTTTTCTTTTTTACCATGTGTTCCGTTCCATGCAAAGGAAGTGTTGAAATTGAACAGGTTCAAAATGGATAATTTCTTAGTTCACTCTTATTAACATAATGATTCACTGATTCAGGATTTATGTTCTATGTAAACAACTCAACATATCTAAAGAATACAACACATATCATTTCTATTTAGTACCGGATTAAGTTTTGATCCGTGATTAAATTTGAGTATGATTTTGCACAAACCTGAGTCTGAAGCAACCAAGGCAGGACACTCAAAAAAAATTGACACAAACGTTCAGATCATGCTAAGAAAATAGTATCATTTGGAACATTGATAGGTTCCCAGAAGTTTAGATCAGTTTCACAACATTAAATCTTGTTTTGAATCTTTGTTGTAGCAGGAAGTTGCCTATGTTGAGCAATCACTAATAAATGTGAAGCATTCCATGCTTGACAAAGTTAACATGAAACAGATGGATTCAATCCCCAGCACAAAGACTTCAGTTTATCATCTAATCTGATGCTTCATTTGAGTACTAAGGAAGTGCTGTGCCAGAAATATCATTTTTTCAGAACAGGTATTAAACCCTTTCTGCACTATGAAATGGAGATAAGAAATTCAATAGCATTCATTTGAGGAGTTACTCCAGTGTCTGATCCAAAATACAGCTTTCAAGCAACACCATTTAAAGAAATTAATGCTTTTCTTTCTAATTAATTTGTGGGATGTGGACACCAGTGACAACATCTATTTATTGCCGATCATTAATTGGTTTTGGAACATTGCTGTGCATTCATAGAGTGCCGGATTTAATGGAATTGCATTAGGATGAGCACCAAAGAATTAGACTAGCTTATATCAGTGTTTATGCTTTACTCTGGTATCCTTCACCTGTTGGTTTGATGGGTTCATGATCACAGTTAGCTAATATAGGCAGTCGACAATTTATTGCAATTTTCTGATAGTTCGTGAGCTGTCTCTCTCCAGTCCAGAAGAAAGAAACAATCTGTCCCTTTTGGTTTTTAAGAGTAACCCTTGTAGACTAAGACTTCATTGTAGCAGTTGGAAACTCAAGCTTTTAGCTCAGCAGCCAGCAGAAGCTTTCTCAGGTATAATTACAGACATTTGGGAAGGTACATAAGTAGGAAAGGTTTAGAGGGATATGGGGCAAACGCTGGCTAATAGGTCACTTTAGTTCAGTTTAGGATAAATGGTCGGCATGGACGATTCAGGCCAAAGGATCTGTTTCTGTGCTGTATGAATCTTCTATCTCTGCAGCTCTATAACTCTACTGAGAAGCACCAGTTTAGATACGGTACATTAGTTAATTAGGTGAAGAAAGGAAATATGTGACCCGTGATAGATAAGACTGCTTTTCCAATCCCACTATCATTGGTAGAATGGAGGAGTAGAAACAATACACTCCCACATTCCAATGGTCCTACATGCTTTTCTGGTAGTCTTTGGTGATCTCAACACCAGCAATCTTTGTTTTTCTCTTGGGTTGAGGTAGGAGATGGTGAGGCTCATCTCCCTGGATTGTCTTGCGCCTTCCACCCACTCCTCATTAATATTCCTTATTTTGGGATCTGACCATCAATGCTATGTCAACGCCCTGTCTAACATCTCTTGGACAATGGCCATGGGACAGCTACTCAATGATTGGATGACTGTTGTCTCCTTGCCCACCTACATTTGAAGGTTAGTTTTCATTCCTTCTAAGAACAAATCCTTCGTTTATAAATAATACACTGTTAATAGGGAACATTTGGCACCAGGTAAACTGTTGACACTGTTTGTGACCTCTATGTTTCTGATATAGAGATTTGTTTACATTTGCAGAAGGCTAATTACTGATATGACACAGTTAGGTGAGGTTCATGCTACATTGGAAATACCAAAAATGGAATGTGAACACATGATTTAGAGGACCCTTAATTCTCAACACACCTTTCCTCATATAAACCTTTTATAACCATATGTTCCTATCTCCCTCAAATTTCTACCTAGCTTCCACTTAGATGTATCAACATTATGTGCTTCATGCATCCTCTGTGGGAATGAATTCCACATTCATGTAGAAGGCAGTGATAATGGTAATGTCACTGGACTGGTAGTCCAGAGACCCAGGCTAATGTTCTGTGGACGTAAGTTTGAACCCCACCATAGCTGACAGTGAAATTTAAGTTCAATAAAAATATGTAATTAAAAGCCAGCCTAATTGTAACCATAACCAATTGTCATGAAAACTCAACTGGTTCACTAATTTCTTTTAGGCAAGAACATTTGCCATCCTTACCTGGTCTGGCCTACATGTGACTCCAGGCCAGTAGCAATGTGGTTGACTCTTCTCTCGGAAATGGCCCCAGCAGGCTATTCAATTCAAAGAGCAATTAGGAATGAGCAATAAATGATGGTTCAGCAAGTGATGCACATATTGCATGGAAAAACAAGTTTTCAGTATTCTTTGTAAAACAATGTTGATTTAGTTGTGCTCTGTCCTACAAAGTGGTAGCATTCTTTCTGTTTTCACTTGATCAAAACCTTTCATTATTTTAAAGACCTTTTTTAAGCCATCCCTTAGTCTTTTTTTTAAGTTAAAATAAATGCAACTTGTCAATCTTTTCCTGAAATGTATACACACAGATTTCTGGTATCATCCTTACAAATTTTCTCTGCATCCTCTCCTGTGTATCTATATCATTTTCATATTTTGGTGGTTGGAACGACATGCAGCACTCTAAATGTGATCTAACTAGTGTTATGAAGTGGAAGTTGACCCCACTCTGATAACTAAAACCAAAACACCCAGAAAAGCTCTCCTCGCCTCATAACCTGTTAAAGGAAGTGTGAAAAGTGATATAACATGCCTGTTACCTCCCAATATGTTATAAAAGGGAAGTTAAATGAAGTGAATTCCTTTCACTCATTCTATAACCAACAAGTAACAACTTATTTATCTAACTCTGTGAAAAAATTAACTGAACCATTAACAAGCCAAACAATTCAAGGTTCAAGGGCAGGTGATGGCCTAGTGGTATTATCGCTGGATGGTTAATCCAGAGACCCAGACAATGCTCTAGGGACCTGGGTTCGAATCCTGCCATGGCAGATGGTGGAATTTGAATTCAATAAATATCTGGAATTAAGAATCTAATGATGACCATGAATCCATTGTCAATTGTTGGGGGGAAAAACCCATCTGGTTCACTAATGTCCTTTAGGGAAGGAAACTGCCATCCTTACCTCGTCTGGCCTACATGTGACTCCAGACCTATAACAATGTAGTTGACTGTGAACTGCCCTCTGGGCAATAAATGCTGCCTAGTCAGTAACGACAACATCCCATGAACAAATAAAGAAGAAAATTCTCCCCTTAACTACGAGCTATTCCAGAGTAAAACAACATTCTAATGGTATGCTGTTCTAGTAAATACCAGTCCCACTTATAAAAAACAAAATAAATGTTAAAAATGAATTAAAGCTTAATCAGGTGAAGTTACAGCCAGGGTATGTCTTCCGGAATGCTCCTTACACTCTCCGCTGATCTCAGTCTGGAATGCATTTCTCTGTTGAATTCTTGTGTCAGGAACGGTTCTCTCCATCAAATTCTTGTGTCAGGAATATTACCTAAGAGTGCTGCTATATCTTTATTTAGATAATGGATACTCTGAGAGCTTAGAGAACTCTGTGAGAGCCAGTGATTTTATTTTTTCAAAACAGCTGATGGGTTGTTAACTCTATTAGATGGCAGTTGCCCTCACACTGATTTTCAAATGCCCCCTTCTTTTATATCCTTGATGACCTATTAAATTCTTACAATAGAATTGACCCTAGGTTGTCAAAACCATCAGATTTAAATTTAATTGGTTTTTAGTTTCTAAGTGCCTGGTTTTAATTAATTGACTGATTTTCAAACTGGTTACCTTAATAACAAAACAAGTGACTGCCTGGGTTGTTAATCACATGGCCTTTTGAAAGAATATTTCAATTTCAGGAGCTGTCTATGCGCCTGCACATTTTTAAAATCTCCAAGCCTAGAAAAAGCACATCATCTTTTAAAGGGACCATGTGCTCCCTCCCCCCTCCCCACCAAATCATTTCACAAACAACAACTACTCTACCAACTTTGCAACACTAGCATTCAGTATAGTAATATAAAACAAAGAACTGTGGATGCTGGAGTTCTGTAACAAACATAAACAGAAATTGTTGCAGAAACTCAGCAGGTCTGGCAGTATCTGTAGAAAGAAAACCAAGATAACTTTTTCTTAACCCATCAAGTCTGCTCTACCATACAATGAAATCATGGTAGATCTGATAATCCTCAACTCCACCTTCCTGCCTTTTTCCCATCTTGATTCCTGTACTGATTAAAAATCTGTCTATCTCAGCCTTGAATATATTTAACAACATGGCCTTGACAGCCCTCTGCAGTAATGAATCATACAGATTCACTACCCTCTGAGAGAAGAAATTCCTCCCCATCTCTGTATTAAATGTGTGACTCCACATTCTGAGATTAATGTCTCTGGCCCTAGACATTCCTTAAAGGGGCATTTGTTCAATACATCTGCCTTTTTATTTTAAATGTACTTATTTCATTGTTTGTCTCGTGTTTTAATGTCATGTTTATTGCTCTATCTCTGGACATACCAAAGAAAAATAATTATTTACTATTTCAATCATCTGTCATTCCTCTGTTATTTTCCTGTCTGTCTCTATTTCTTTCCCAGTCTTCCTTCTTTCATTTATGTGAGTGTGAAGATTTTATAATTTTCTTTGATATGATTTGAAGTTTCCTAATGCAGTTATGCTTCAAAAGTACTTAATTGACTGTGGAGCACTTTAGAATGTATTGAAGATGTGAAATATGTTGTATAATTTCTGTTGCTGGAGTATAATTCTACAAATACTTCATCATTCCTTTAGTGTGAGATTAGTAGTCAATGCCACCGGCATGCACAAAACAATGTGGAAGCATTTCAACATTTTTGCTTTTACTTGAGAGATTATTGCTGGATTTTAAATTCCTCTTCCATTTCAAGGCACTAAGTCGACTTCAATTCTCCAATCTTCACTAACTATAAGCACAAATCAGAGGTCAAACCTGGGATTTGCTTCAGATGTGTGGCTAGTTGCATATGTTACAGCTAACCCTCTCTTATAAGTATTTTTTATAAAGTATTGTAAAAGCGCCATACGAGTACCAAGCAATAGGATACTTATTTGAAAGCATGATTCAATAAACTCTGTACTTTATTCTATGAATACGGTTATCAACTGCCAGACCCAACAGAGAACTATTGTTCTGATATTGCTCGAAGCAGCAGCGCCCTCTGCAGCAAATGCTAATATTTGTGCCAAAGTTAGAATGAACGTGCTCAGTCTGTCATCGGAATTTGCACTTTTATTTGTTTAGTAACTTCCATTGATCTTTCCCTGCAAAAGCAGACACATGGATCAAAGACAAATTTAGAACTGCAAGCAAAAGGACAGTTGTGACTACACGTTTTTGTAATCATCCAGCTCTTTAATATCTCAAAATGAAATGTTATCTTTTCCCAGATGCTGATGAACTTTTTATACATTCCCAAAGTCATCTTTGTTTATTTTTCCTTTACTGTTGTTCAAATGTAAGAGAATCTGCTATTGAAACAGAAAATAGGAGCAGGAGTACGCCATTTAGCTCATCGAGTCCGCTCTGTCACTTAACATGATCATGGCTTATTCTCTGTCTCAATGCCATGCTTCTGCTCTCTCCCAATATCCCTTGACGCTTCCAGATATCTATCTATTTCTTTCTTAAATATGTTCAGTGATTTTGCCTCCACAGTGTTCTGTGGTAGAGGATTCTATAGTTCACTACTTACTAAGTGAAAGAAATTCTCCTCACCTCGGTCTAAAATGCCTACCCCGTATTCTAAGACCGTGACCCCCTTGTTCTGAATCTCTCCCCGCCTGTCACCCCAGTCATGTGAAACATCCTTGCATTCAGTCTGCCTAGCCTTTTCAGAGTTTCAGATGTGTTTCACAGCGATTCCCCTTCATTCCCAAACCTGGTCAGCCAGATCTCTCCTCATATGACAGACTTGCACTCTCAGGAATCAGTCTGGTGAATCTTCACTGTACTCTCTCAATGGCAAGTATACATCTTCTTCAGTAAGGAGACCAAAACTGAACAAAATACTTTAGGTGTGGTGTCACCAATGTCCTATACAGCTGCATTATGTCTTCCTTGCTCGTGTACTTGCAACAATTTGCCTTCCTAGCTGCAGGCTTCACTTGCTTTCTTGCTTCCAATGACCGACGTTTAAGGGCACCTAGATTCCTTTGTACATAACTGTAGTGATTGGAACTAGGTTGACCTCGTTCACTATGGGGTTCTCGATTGGGGTTGTTAACCTGGGTCAATCGGGAAAGCCTGGGCTAACCAATATAACCAGGAGGTTGGAATCTCAGTTGAGGACTGACTCCAAGCTGGCTGGCCACAGCCAGTGTATTTGCACTAGTAAATAAAGGGCAACTAAGTGATGGGACGTGGCCTCTGTGCAGTTATTTCAGGGGCGACAGGAAAAAACAGGACATGCCTGAAGAACATTTACTTACAACTGATATCGTGGAGTTGGGGTAAGCATTTCTGCCATCATGCCTCTATTTGGGAAGCTTGACTCATTTGACCCTGTTGTCGAAGACTGGGCCCAATATGTCAAAAGAATGCTTTTTCTGGGAGAATGACATTGGGGCAGATGAAAAGCAATGAGTAATCCTTCTGACTGCATGTGGACCTGCAGCATTTTCAGTTATAAGGGACTTAGTTTTCTCAGAGGCACCAGATACTAAAACCTTCCAAGAGTTGGTTAAAGAATATTATAAACCTAAACCTCCTCCAATCCTGAGATGCTATCAGTTTTATTCGGCTGCGAGAGAAACGGGGGAATGTGTATTGAGATTTTTTGACGAGGTTATGATAACTGGCAGAGGCATGTAATTTTGGGTTGACTTTGATTGAAATGCTGAGATACCATTTGGTATGTGGGATTAATGTTGTAACGATGCAGAAGCGCCTACTAGCTGAAACCCAACTGGACTTCAAACAGGCACAAGAGCTGACCTTGCCATTGCAAAATGCGGCAATAGTGCATGGGAACTACAGGGCATCCCAATGGAAGTGGACACCCTCACCTGTCAAACTGAGCTTGGGGAACATCACATGATTGTAGGCAATCATAGAGCCTCATGCAGGGCATGTCCTGAACAGAGGGGCCTTAGGCTAACCCACAGAAGAACTCCACAACAAAGCTGAGCCTTAGTCAAGTGGATGAACAGTTCTTCAGGATGTGGGCTGATAAGCCATTGTAATTGCTGCTGGTACGTGAACTCAAGACAGCAGAGGAGTCCTACAAGGCTTGACTTGAGCAAGAAAACTCATAGGCTGGTATCCAGGAGAGTGCACACTCTGGAAAATCCTCCTACATGTGGGTTGGAACAATTAAATTGCTTAGCAACACCCAACTTGGTGCCAGTTAAAATTAGTGTTTGGTTACATGGTCACCCAGTTCCCATGGAGGCTGAAACTAGTGCAGCCATATCTGTGGTTGCAGAACCTGTCTTCAACAAGTTTTGCTTGGGGCTCCAAACCTTCAGTTTGCACAAGACCTCAGCCAGACTGAGAACATACACTGGAGAACCATTGCAAAGGTACAACTTTGTTTCTGGTCTCCAATGAGAAGCAGTCAGTTCAGTTACCACTAATGGTAGCAAAAGGCTTGGTCCCAAGCTTTATTGGGGTGGAATTGGTTGAGAAACATTCACCTTGATTGGCTCAACATTTTTTGATTGGGAAATGGCTGCCTCAATGAAGTCCAAGTGAAATATCCAGGAAATTTTCAAGAAGGGCTTGGCACCATCAAAGGGGCCAAAGCCTCTTTACATGTTGACCAGGACACAAGATTTTGCAAGGCCTGCCCGGTGCCATTTGCATTACAGGCAGAAATACAGGCAGAAATCAAGAGGCTGGGGAGTGATGGAATCATCAAACCAGCACAGTTTGCAGAATGAGCAGCAGCAGTCATACCGATAGGGAAGCTTAATGGCTCGTTCGCCTTTGTAGGGATTTTAAGAAAACGCTAAACTGCTTCTCACAGCTGGATAAATACATAATCCCTCGCATAGAGGACTTGTATGTAAAGTTGGCAGGGGGCCCTCTATGAAGCTGGACATGAGCTACGCATACCTGCAATTGTGACTGAATGAGGAGTCCCAGAAGTACGCTACAATTAATATCCATAAGGATTTATATCAATATACAAGACTGCCATTTGGGGTATCATCAGCTTGCGCTCTTTTCCAGCGGACCATGGAGAACATTTTACAAGGGCTACCCCAGGTTAAACATGATAATTGAAGACCTGGGGGGAAGGGTGAAACGGCAGCAGGAATACCAATGCCAACCAAATGCCTCCTCTAAACGAGAGAGACAATTTAATTCAGAGGATGAAGCTTGGTGCTGGAACCATGGAAATGACCCTGTATGGGTACAAGGCGAGGTTGATGCGAGGTCAAGTCCTGTGAGTTATAAAGTTTGGGTAGATGATACAGCCCTAAACAAACATGTGGATCATCTGAAAGCTGTTGCCTCACAAACGGGGCAGGAGCAAAACTTTCCTGGAGCCTCAGAACAGCCCAAAGGCCTGGCCAAAACTGCAGGTGCTCCCCCTCCATCTGGCGTCGAGTAAACCTCAGAGTCTGAAATGGATGCAGCCTCGATATCACTGCCACCAGAAGAAGAGGAAGAGACTCTTCCAAGATGTTCTGGATGCGCGAGACGGACTATGGCCCGGTAGACATTGCCTGTGTCTGAGTGTGAGACAGAGAAACCGGACCTGGGGTGAAAGTGTCAAAGGAGAAGCCACAAGCATCTCCAGACTTAGAGGAGGAGGAGTGTAGTGATTGGAACCAGGTTGGTCTTGTTAACTACAAGGTTCTTGATTGGGGGGTTAACCTGGGTCAATTGGAAAGCCTTGAGCCTGTGGGGGATGTACAAAGAGAAGAAAGCCATGCTCCAGGACCTGCAGCTCATCAGATTGCAGGGTCCGTACATGACGTCGCAGTTCTGGCTCCTCCAGGATCTGGACCATGGCTCCCGCTTCTTCTTCTTGCTGGAAAAAATGCACGGCATCGGTCAGCAGCTCCTTGTGCTGCTGGTCGACGATGGGTCCCTCATCTCAGATCCAGAGGGCATCAGGGCTCAGTTTCATGCCTAGTACTCTACTCTATTCACCCCAGACCTGTCTAGCCAGGATGCTCGCAGAGAACTGTGGGAGGATCTGCTGCAGCTCGGTGCAGAAGACTTGATGCTCCCACCATCTTTGAGGACATGACCAGCGCCCTTGACCGGCTGTTGAGGGGCAAGTCCCTAGGGGTGGACGGGCTGACTGTGGAGATTTTCAGGGTGCTCTGGGACGTCCTTGTTCGGGGGTGGGGGAGCATGACTATGCACAGATCCTGGGGCAGTGCCTTATGGCCGGACAGTTGCCTCTTTCTTGGCACAGGGCAGTCATCGTGCTGCTGCCAAAGAAAGGGGACCTTCGTTTTCTGAAGAACTGGCGTCCAGTCTCCCTCCTCAGCTCTCCCTCCTTGGCTTCTTGTCTAGCTTCCGTGCTGCCCCACATGATCTACCCAGACCAGTTGTACACGGCCCTGGGCCAGAGGATTCACGACAACGTCCACCTGGTCTGGGACCTGATTCATTTCTGTCAGTGAACTGGTCTGCCGAGTGCTTTCCTGTCTCTCAATCAGAAGAAGGCATTCAACAGGGTCGATCACGAATGTCTGCTTGGCACTCTGTGGGCATTTGGGTTCGGGATGCAGTTTGTCACCCAGATCTGACTTTTGTATGCTGCCGCTGTGTGTCTGGTTAAAGTTAATGGGCCCCTGACGGTGCCCCTTCACTTCGGGAGAGGAGTATGTCAGGGCTGCCCCTTGTCTTGCCGGCTGTATTTCCTGTGCGTGGAGCATTTCCTGTGCCTCTTGCTGAGGAGGTTATCGGGACTGGTTCTGTGCGGGCTGGGCACGGGCACGGCCCTTTTGACTTGCTCCTCACTTTCACTGACCCGGCTGACCTGGAAAGGATGTGTGAGTGTCAGGCAGTGGACCCGGCGGCATCTTCTGCCAAGATCAACTGGGCCAAATGTTCCAGACTCCTGGTCGGCCCGTGGCAGGTGGACTCTCTGCTGGAGGAGTTACGGAAGTGCAGCTGGAGCACCATCCATCTCCTCTATCTGGGGCATTATCTTAGCCCAGCTGAGGGATCCCGGCTGCCGAACTGGCAGGAGCTGGAGGCCAAAGTCTCAGTTCCCCCAGGCTGCTGGACAGGACTGCTCCGAGTGCTGCTTTACAGGATTCGAATGCTGGTCATAAACCAGCTGGTGGCCTTCATGTTGTGGGACCGGCTGGTCCCTTTGGTCCCTCCTCCAGTTTGTTGATGACATCCAGAGAATGTTGGTTCATTTCTTCTGGGACAAAAAGACACACTGGGTCACGACACACGTTCTGAATCTCCCTGTTGAGGAGGGCAGTCAGTGGCTGGTGTGCATCTGCACCCAGGTGGTGACTTTTCACCTTCAGACCTTGCAGCGATAGCTTTACGTTGAGCCTCCTCTTCAGTGGTGCCCCCGGTGATGTATTTTTTCCGACCGGTGTGTAGCCTCAACTACGACATGCAGCTCCTGTTTATTGACTGTGACAGTTTGGAGGTCACCCTAAGGATGCTGCCTGTCTTTTACCAGGGCCTTATCACTTTCTGGAACATGGTCGACTCGCGTGGTGCCTGCCCTCCGGCAGAGTGGTGGCTATCGTCAAAGAGCTGTTGCTCAGGGATCTGCACTTCCGTAGTTACCTTTTCGACTGGCTGTTGGAGGGGAAGGCCGTGGCTGCAGGGGTGACCAGAGTTGGGGATGTGCTGGGTGGCGGGGGCCTGGGCTGGATGCTGCCGCAGGAATTGGCACACGGGGCCACGGTAGACGTCCGATTCGCGGCCACCATCATTTAATGCCTCAAAACAGTAACGCTCAGACCCAATGTTGCACCCCAGTTGGAGGATGCTCAGGTGTGCAGTGGGATCCTGTCTGCGTGTACTCCTGCCCGGACGGAATTTCACATTGGCCCCAGGATCCCATACCTCCCCCAGGAGCCTGTGCCCCACAACCTGAGCCACCTCCGGAATTTCACCTTTGTATCTTTTAAAAATGTGAAAAACAGCAGGCCCTGTACAGATTGCTGTAGCACACCATTCACCTCTTCTCCTTCATCCCCACTCGGACACGCCTTGGCATGCCCATTTGCCACCGAGCGGCGGGGATCCTCAGTGGCGGGCGCTCTATTTCCCTCTTTCCCTCGGAGTCTGGGGTTCAAGGTGTTGCACGCAGCCGTCCCATGTAACCGAAGATTGCAGTGGCTCACGGACTCCCAACCCAATTGTCTGTTTTGCGGTGCTGTAGAGTCTGTGAACCATGTATATATTGGGTGTGGGCACTTGCACTCCCATTTCAGTTACCTCAAAGACCTCCTTTTGTGTTTTTGGTTGCACTTCAGCCCCAGGCTCCTGATCTTTGGGCACCTGGTATGGAGGGGAGTAGGCAGGTTAGAGGATCTCCTCATGGGTCTGCTCCTGGGCCTGGCCAAGCTGGTCATTAATAGGTCCAGGCAGGGGACTGTGGAGGGGGTCATTATGGCTGACTGCCTGCCCTTCTTCCGTGGCTATGTCCACACCCAGGTGTCCCTGGATGGGCACTGGCACTCTCGATGCCTTTCGGGAGAGATGGGCACGTGGGGTGTGCAGTGCTGTTTCCCCCACAAACTCTATTTTGTTTTGATCCCTACCCTTCCCCTCCCTTTTTCTTTCACATAGGCATTGCCCCTGCAGGAGCTCTGCTTGATACTGATGCTCTGGTCATATGAGTGATTTTCCTGGTGGTGGTATGTTAATAAAGTTATTTGCACACCTGGTGTTTTTTACTGTGTCTCATGCCTGCACACGCAAAAAAAAAGTAACAAGGAGATTGGAATCTCCTCAGTTCAGGGGACTAATTAAAAAAAATATAACCAGGACATTAGACTCTCCCAAGTTGAGGACTGACTCCGAGCTGGCTGACCGCAGCCAGTGTACTGTGCACTGCTGAATGGATGGTGACTTGGTGACAGGACCTGGCCTCTGTGCAATTATTTCAATAACTTTTCCCAATCTACTACTATTTTCCCTAGCTTTGTCTATTCTGCTCGCAGAACCCAATCTCTCTTTACACCTATGTCATTAGTATGCATATAGAGTCATAGTCATAGTCATAGAGTCACCATGATCTTTGGCTGCTCATCCTCCCCTTCAGAATATCTTGCAGCCAATCAATGACATTCTTGACTCTGGCACCAGGGAGGAAATTTATCATCTTAGTGTCACTTCTGTAGCTGCAGAAATGTCTATATGTTCCCTTACAATAGCACTATTGCTCTCACGCTCTTTTTTCCCTTTGTGTGTAACTGAGTCACTCCTGCTGCCATGGACCTGCCTCTCACTGCATTCCTCTGAGAAACCATCTCCCCCAGCAGTATCCAAAACAGAAAATTTGTTAGGAAGAATAATGGCCCCAGGTGAACCCTTGTCGTTGCTACTCTGTCTAGTGGTACCTATTCCCTTTTTACCTGTGCATTCCTTGAACAGCTCACTAAGAAGAAAAAGAACAAAAGAGAAGTACAGCACAGAAACAGACCCTTTGGCCAACAAAGCCTGTGATGATCAGCATACCCTAACTAAAGATAAAACAAACCTTCTGCCCTTATTCGGTCTGTATCCCTCCATTCTCTCCCTGTTCATGTAACCAGATGTCTCTTAAATGTTGCCTACGTGCCTGCTTCCATCACCCCTTCTGGCAGTGGGTTCCAGGCTCCTACCACTCTCTGAGTGAAAAACTTCCCTTGCACATCTCCTCCCTTAAATGTTCCCCCTCTCACCTTGAACCGGTGCCTTCTTGTAATTGAAACTTCAAACCTGGGAAAAACCCTTTGATTATCCACCTTGTTTATGCCTCTCATAATTCTGTAGACCTCTATCAGGTGTCCTCTTAGCTGCCATCTTTCCAGTGAAATAATCCTAGTCTTCTTAACCTTTCCTCATAGACAATGCCCTGGAGACCGGGCAACATCCTGGTGAACCTTCTCTGCATTCTCTCCTAATCTTCCATGTACTTCTGTTATTGTGGCATCTAAAACTGCACACAATACTTCAAATGCAGCATAACAAGGGTTTTATCTGGCTGCAACATAGTTTGCCAACTCATGTACTCCATGCCCCGGCCGATGAAGGCGCATATGCCATATGCCTTCTTAATTGCCTTGGCAACCTGTGTTGCCACTTTTAAGGAACTGTGGACCTGCACGCCCAGCTCTGTCTGTATGTTACTGTTGTGGTTGGTTGGGTGCCCGAGATGGTTTGTTGGTTTTCCACAGACATTTCACTACCCTGCTGGGAAACATCATCAGTGTATGTTACTGTTCCTAAGGGTTCTGCCATTTACAGTATAATTCAGATCTAAATTTGATCCTCCAAAATGCATCACTTTGCATTTGTCTGGATTAAGCTCCATCTGCCATTTTTGTGCCCAAGTTGCCAACCTATCTATATCCTATGGTATCCTTTCGTACGTACTATTCAAATAGAAGCAACGATAATTCAACAACACAAATCTCTCAGCAAGAGAAATAATAATCTCTTCTTGAAGCAATTCTGCAAATAAACTTCCATAAGCACAACTTATAAGTCATACAAGTCATGCATTCTGTATGTTTCTCTTTGTTTGTTTTAGAATGGTCTGTCAAATACTTTGACAGACGTAAGACTCACATTCATTAGTTTATTTGACTTACAAAAACTGCTAAAGCCCTCTCATCATTATTGTTGATGTGTTGATTTTCCAAATCAGATAAGTCGAGGGAGCTGGAAACAACATTGAGGTCAACACTCTGTTTGGAATCTGGGCCAGCAAACAGCAGATTGATGCGACCATAAAACAAAGTGCCACAGGAGGTATTCTCCACCATCCATTTCAAGCTTTACAACTGGAAGCAGTAAGGGGAATATATATGTGGGAAACCCAAGGACAGAATTTAATGCCTTATCCTGCTCCCACTGGTACTAACTCAGAAGCAGCCCATTGGCTGTGTTGTGTGGAGCATGACAAAGAAACCTGTGAGGTGTTGCTTAGGTTCCTAGGGGAATTCCTTCTTTCAAAATCACTCAGTTCTTGATTAAGGGATCTGGCATTAAGAAGCAGGAGATCTGTTGAAACACCTTCTATGTAACTCCCATTTCATGAACGCTCCCACTAGCACTCACTTGTGTCCTGGCATTCAATGGAAGTTCAAGGTATCGAGCAGGTGCTACAGCAACAGCAGGCACCGCCTCGCTGGTTGTATCGCGGAATATGTATGCCCTGGGCCATTCTCTTAGCAGATGGCCTGCTACTATCTAGCTAAGTGCCTGATGGTTATTTAATACAGTGGGGATTAACTAAGAAAAGATGGATGGCTTTTGTCACTTTCCACCTGGCGGTGAAACCTCAATTATCTGAATAAATATAGCTGCAAGAGTGTGTTGCATCTGCATTAAATCCAAACAAATGGTGGCTAACTGCATTGAAATCTTCTGCAGAAACTCAGCAATACCAACCCAACTATATAATAAATCAAGAAATAAACTTTTAAGAATGAAGAAAGTTAGTATAAAAATCATGAATTGTTATGGTAAGTGGCAGATAACATTTGTGTATACCAGGCAATGATCACCTCCAAAATCTAACCATCCTCCCGTGACATTCAATGGTATTATCATTACTGAAACTCCTATTATTGACATCTTGGGGTTACCATTAACCAGGAACTAAATTTGACTAGCCTTATAAATACTGGAATTATAAATACATGCAAGAGACAGTTGGTCAGAAACCAGGAATCCTGCAGCAAACAACTCATCTCCCCACTCCCTAAGGCCTGTCCACCATCAACAAAGTACAAATGAGAAGTGTGATGGAATACTGTTCAGTTGCGTGCATAAGTGCATTTGTAAGTGCATCCCACATTTCAGCACTGATTCCCTCCATTACCAATGCACAGTGACAATAAGTGTGTACTATTTACAGGATGCACTGCAGAAATTCACCTAGGCTCCTTTTGATAGCACCTTCCAAAGCCAAGATCTCGAAGGCAAAATGCAGAAGATACATGGGCACACCACCACCTCCAAGTTCCCCTCCAAGCCATTTATCATCCTTACATAGAAATGTATCCTTTATGTCACTGGGTCAAAATCCTGGAAATCCCTCCATTGTAGTGTTTTATGTAATCCTACAGCAAATGGACTGCCTAAGATCAAGAAGGCAGCTCTCCATCATCTTCTTAACAGTATCTTGGGATGGACAATAAATGCTGGCCCAGCAGATGGTGTCCACATCCTGTGAATGAAAGGTGTCTGTGTAAGACCCCCAGGCCCTATTGAAGGCACCTCTCTCCCAGAACACCCCTCTTTAATCTATTCCCCACCCAAACTTTCAAACCCAGCTCCTAAATCCTCTCAACCACCTCACTGGGGCCTGCCAGTTAGGCCCTGCTATACCTTGAACATATAGTCAGTCTGTGTCCAATAGTTCCTCATCTTTGAGGACTTTTTAGTTCCAGTTTTGTGACCACTTGAACCTAGCACTCCTGGCCCTACAGAGCTGCCAGTCATCCAATTGGCTGGCAGCTTTCTAAGGCAGGACTTCCTCACCAAATGGATGTGGAAGTTTCATCCTGACCCAACTAATGCTCTGCTAGATGTTAAATGGCTGTGGAGCTGTTGGTCCTTTCAGTTATACATTTCCTATCAACTATGCGGGAAGTGGTATGAGAAACCTCACCATCGGAAAAGTGCTCCCATAAGGGACTGGAATCAATGTCAAACCTTTTAGACTGTATGTATCAGAGAATATATAAATACAATGAAAGTGTAGATGTTTCCTGCAGTATAAGTATAGTGAAGCATGCTGCTGTGGAATGTACTGTATTTAACCAATTAATCTCTAATGTACCTGTAATCCGGCCACACTTGAATTGCATTGTAATGTACTTTTAGAAATTTTGTGAATAAAGCATATTTTGAAGACAACGTTCTTCATTGCAGGATTGCCTGCACGTTGCTACACATAATAATGAGACATAGTTTACATGGGCTATAGGTTAAAGGCAACTGAAAAGGGGCAAAATTTGGGCATGATTATTGACTGCCTCCCTTCGGTTCAAACATAGTGTCAGTTTGAGACAGCCAAAGCAGATTGTTTTCTCCAAAGGATTCATGAAATGAAATCAAGACCAGAATGGGGGATTGTGTCCGTGTTTGGTTCTTCCATATAAGGGAGAACTTTGTGATTCTTGAGAAAATGCAGAGAAGGTGAACAATTCAACACGTGTTTGGTTCAATGGGACTAGATGGAAGCAGGATCCATTCATGCAAACTGCAGAAACACAGAATGAGGTTTGATCTTTGGCGATGTTTAACTTTTTCAATATATCATTGACCTGTAGAACAGGGCATCTAAGGAGCTGTAGAAGGTTGACTCATTAAACTAACACCTTATTTTTAAAGCAAGCAGTTAGTAATCACTCCCAAATTTTCTTCCCTTTCACTTGTCTTTAAGTATAGCGCATGTAAACCTAAGTCCCATTATTATGTTCAGTAATAAGCATAACTTCAGACCATCCTGCAATGAAGGATGTTGTCTTCAAAAAATGCATCATTCATAAAATTTGTAAAAGTACATTACAATGCAATTCAAGTGTGGCAAGGAATGTGACTGATGTTTTGTTTCTGGCCAATAATAACAGCAGGAGGTCAGAATGGACCATTATGGAAAATAATTAATAGGTTTGGGGTCTTTGGGGACCCACCAATGTTGGAAAGGAATTGCTTAGATCAATGGAAATTTAGAATGTACATGTATTTGTCTAAAATTATAGCATATCGGGAAAATCTACAAGGAAATTCCAATGAATTATTCTTCAGATAAGGAGAAATAGAGATCAGAGCTATTGTTATTTTTGCTCTCAGCTGGGAGGAATGTAGCTGCTGAAAATCTACACTACAAACTCTCAAGGTCATAACATTCTCATACTGAGGAATCAGCTCATTTGTAATCTGAGAGCCCATCCTTTTGGCTAATAGAGTAAATTCATGCTACAAGAGATGATGTGGCAAAATTCATTCCAGCATCACCCATTTAATTGATTCCCTAGGGGCAGCAGTGCGACAAGGCTGCTACTACCTGTGTGGCCCAGGCAGTAATGATGATTTTATATTGCTGAAGAATGCCAGGGAGGTCATGAAGATAATGAGTGGCTGCCTGCTTCAGTAAATCAACATGAGCCTGTGTAATATGCTGGCAGGTGTTGTATGGGCACGTCAGCTCATTACATTCTAAGAGTTGCTGCTCATGATGAAGATTGCTGCTACCATCGTTATTAAGTGTAGGAAACTGCAGGACCTGCATGGCCTACTGTGTTAGAGGAAAGGCACTGCCCTAAGTTTAACAGCCTCTGTTGCATGTTAACAACTACTTTCAGTTTACATTGATATGATAAACATTGCTACAGCGACTTTGAGAAGGACCAGACATGAGGATTCACTCCTTCAAAATCCTAAATTGTCTGGCCACAAATCCATGTAATATCATCATTGTGGGTTGTACTTGTGGCACTTCTCAGTATTAATCCTTTTGGATCTATACACAAAGTAGGAGTGTGCTACATGAATGAATTTCTCCCCTTTTATGCCAGCACACATTTTTTAATTGAATGGAACAGGTATTGATCAATAAATTGACAGTAGCATAGCTCATTCTTGAAAAACTGATAAAATTTCTTGGATGTTAACCAGGAATAATAGTGCTTGAAAATGGCTCACCTCTCCTCTATGGTCATTACATTACTCCATGGCTTTGCAAATGTCTGTTCTAATGGATGCTTAGAATTTTAGAACACAGGAGACCATTCAACCCATTATGTTTATGCCAGTGCTTTGAAAGAGTTATCCAATTAGGTGCATTCCTCTACCTTTCTCCCATAGCCAGCAACTTTTTTTCATTTTCAGAATGCGCTGAGTAATGGCAGATGGAGTTTAATTTGGATAAATGTGAGATGTTGCATTTTGGTAAAACAAACAAGGGCATGTCTTATATAATTAATGGTCAGGCGCTGAGTAAAGTTGAACAGAGAGACCTAGGGGTTCAGTTACATAGTTCTTTGAAAGTTGTATCACAGGCAATCAGCATAGTTAAGAAGGTGTTTAGCATGCTTACCTTAATTGTTCAGACCATTGAGTATAAGAGTTGGGACGTCATGTTGAGGTTGTGCAGGAAATTGGTGAGGCCACTTTTCCAATAATGTGTGCAGTTCTGGTCATCTTGTTATAGGAAGGGTATTATTACATTAGAGTGGGTTCTGAAAAAATTACCAGGATGTTGCTGGGACTGGAGGGTTTGAGTTATGAAGAGAGGTTAGATAGGGTGAGACTTTTTTTACTGGAACTTAGGAGGTTGACACGTGATCTTATAGAGATTTATAAAATCACGAGGGGCATAGCAAAGGTGAATAGCAAAGGTCTTTTCCCTAGGGTGGACGAGTTCAGAACTAGAGCGCATATCGTTAAGGCGAGGAGAAGGATTTAAAAGGGACCTGACCGGCAACTTTTTCACACAGCGGGTGGCTCATATGTGGAATGAACTGGCAGAGGAAGTGGTAGATGCAGGTACAGTCAGAAACATTTAAAAATCATTTGGATAACTACATGAATAGAAAAGGTTTAGAGGGATATGAGCCAAATGCAAGCAGGTGGGACTAGATTAGCTTGGGAACCTTGGTCAGCATGGATGAGTTGGATGAAAGGGTCTGTTTCCTTGCTGTATGACTCAATAACACAAATATTTTATTCCCTTTTAAAAGTCAATATTGAATTTGCTTTCACCAGCCTTTCAGATCATAATTAGCTGTATGAAAATAAACTCCTCACCTCCCCTTTAGTTCTCCTGGCAAGTACTTTTAATTTGTCTATTCTTGTAATCATTCCTTGTTCCAATGGAAACGTTTCATTCTTGCTTCGTCTATTAAAAACTTTCACAATTTTGGATTTTTAAATTAAATCTCCACTGAATCTTCTTTGTTATAAGAAGAACAATCTCAGCTGTCCTAGTCTCCCCATATATCTGAAGTTCTTTGTCCTTGGAATCATAATAGCATGCTTCCCCTCCACTATTCCAAAATCTGTTCTAGCTGCATTATCTAAACGATCAAGAAAAGCTCTTCTCAATCTCATTTGAAGGTGATGATTTGCCTTGTCTGCTGAACAGCTGCAGTTGCAGTGTGGTGAAACCAATTTTCATGAATTGAAAAAAAAATGGACAAATCTTTACAGCATTGCTATTCGTCCAGTGTATTGAAAACCCCTTTAATTCATCCCAGTCCCTATTACGTGTTCTCAAGACACCCAAAACTTTCTTGAAGCACTCACCTGAGCACTTGCTTGATGACAGCTATGGCAGTCTAATCCCTGTTTTTTGAATAACTTTAGTGGTTTCAATTAGGTCTTTCTTCAGAAACATTAAAGGGTTTTACTGGACTGTGGTGAATGGAGCATTCTATTAAATATAATGGTTTTAACACAATGGAAAATTGTGAAAATCTTTTTCATATTTTGTAATTTTTATGCATAAAACTGTCACGATAGGGTTCCTTATTTCATAGTATGTGGAAAGGCAAGGAAATGCCACAGCTTGGCATATGAAACATGGAGGATTACTGGGGATTCGGGAGTGTTGGAAGAACATACCTTGACAGATGGGGGTTATGTAAGGAGTATGAAATGTGCTGGATAGGGAATCAAGGGTATATTATGATCTGTAGAAATGTTGGGGTGAGTGCTATAGGGCTTTCCTGTTCTGTTTACAGCTGAGACAAAGTCCCATGACAGCAAGCTGGGAAACAGCTCACTGCAGTGGACTTAGTCCCAGTGGATGCACCCGAACTCCCACTATGGTTGCTTAGTCCACCGCCACTGGAATCTAGGCAAACTCTGCAATGTAGATTGTGTCTCTGGAACCAGTATTTTCCAAGGTGCGTGCAGGAATGTTATAGATTCATAGAGTTGTACAGCACGGAAACAGACCCTACAGTCCAACTCTTCCATGTCGACCAGATATCCTAAATCAATCTAGTTCCATATGTTAGCATTTGGCCCATATCACTCTAAACTCTTCCTACTCATAAAGCCATCCAAATGCCTTTTAAATGTTGTAATTGTACCAGCCTCCACCACTTCCTCTGGCAACTCATTCCACCACCCTCTGCGTGAAAAAGTTGCCCCTTAGGCACCTTTTACATCTTTTTCCTCTCACCTTAAACCTATGCCCTCTAGATTTAGACTCCCCAACCCTGGGCTAGTTTTAGACTCCCCAACCCTGGGGAAAGGACCTTCTCTATTTACCCTATCCATGCCCCTCATAATTTTATAAAACTCTATAAGGTCATCTCTCAGCCTTTGACGCTCCAGGGAGTGTAACCCAGCCTATTCAGCCTCTCTCCATAGCTCAAACCCTTCAACCCTGGCAACATCCTGGTAAGTCCTTTCTGAACCCTTTCAAGTTTCACAACATCTTTCCTACAGGAGGGAGGCCAGAATTACACACAATACTCCAAAAGTGGCCGAACCAATGTCCTGTTTGGCCATAACATGACCTCCCAACTCCGATACTCAATGCACTGACTAATAAAGGCGAGCATACCAAATGCATTCTTCACTATCCTATCTGCCTGCGACTCCACTTTCAAGGAACTATGAACCTGTACTCCAAGGTCTCTTTGTTCAGCAACGTGCCCCAGGACCTTACGATTAAGCGTATAGGTCCTGCCCTGATTTGCCTTTCTGAAATGCAGCACCTCACACTTATCTAAATTATACTCCACCTGCCACTCTTCAGCCCATTGGTCCATCTGATCAAGACCCTGTTGTACTCTGAGGTAACCTTCCTCCCTGTCCACTACACTTCCAATTTTAGTATCTTCTGCAAACTTACTAAACAGACCACCTATGTTCACGTCCAAGTCTTTTATATAAATGATGAAAATACTCGAATTCCACCAACTTGCAGATGAAATACAGCTCAAAAATAATGCAAGTACAACTATCAAAATATGGACCTGATTAATGGTTATAGGGTTTGAAAGTGAAGACATTTGAAAAAAAAGTGCAGATTAGTGCTGGACTGATGATAGAGTCATACAGTCATACAGCTCAGACAAAGGGCTTTCAGCCTAGCATGTCTATGCCAACAGACAAACATCAAGCTACACTAATTCCATTTACCTGCACTTGGTCCATAGCCAACTATGACCTTACATTTTAAGTGTTTGTCTAGTTGCTTCTTAAATGTTGTGAGAGTACCTGCCTCCACCACACTCGCAGGAGGTGTGTATCATATGTCTACTTCCTTCTGGTTGAAAAGCTTTTACTGAGATCCCTTTGAAACTATTTGCTCTCCACCTTAAACCTCTGGTCTTAGACATGTCTGACATGGTGAAAAGATTCTCACGATCTATCTACCCTATCTAAGCCTCTCATAATTTTGAATACCTCAATCAGATGCTCCTTCACTCTCCCCTGCTCCAGGGAAAACAAACCTCAGTCTTTCCAGTCTCTCCTCACAACTGAAAGTTTTCATCCCAGGCAACATCCTGGTGAATGTCCTCTACACCATCTCCTGTGCAATCACATCATTCTGACAGTGTGACGACCAGAACTGCACACAGTATTCCATCTATGGCCTAACCAAAGTTTTATAAAGTTGCCACAAGACTTCCCTGCTCTTATTTTCTACTCCATGACTAATGATGGCGAGTTTGGTTTTATTGGTTCTGCTCTTCATTGACCTATTTAATATGGAAGTGCAATGGGGAGGATCGGGGTGGCGGAGAGTGAGAAATAGGCTATTACTAGTAAAATGACAATTGTTATAAGGTTGCACACACCTTTATAGTGCAGGTTTAGTGGCCTAATACCATAGCATTGTCAACATTAAGGTGTGTAGAAAGTGAAATGCATTGTAAAAAATGCCAACTTCTCTTATAAATTAAAATACTTTTAGAGATATACAACAAACTGAAAAGTTACTGGCAGAACCACATTATAATGTCTCTTCATCTTTTTTCTGGTGGATGGCAACTGCATTGCTTTGCTAGCTGCCTGCAGGGCAAGAAAACCAATGGCAGGAGGCTACAGACGGAAATCCCTGGGAACACTCCTTGGCAATTGCAATCGTGGGCAGTTTTCACTTGGTGGTGAGCTTTTTGAAAATCAAAAAGCTGTCTTTGGACCATGTTGAAGGGAGGGCAGATGACCACAAGCTAAAGACAGGCTACGATGGTGGGGGATGCTGAAAGTTTACTTGAGGGGCTGGGAAATTAGTACTGCTCATCCTGGTTCAGAAGGAAAACTATAAAACGTATTTTGCTTCTGAAGCTAGTAGCTCCTACCTCCAATTCTTTTCTGGATTTACTGAGCTCTGAGAAAACTGTTACACTCAAATAAGTCTCCCAGTTGCGTGTTGCGGGGTGGGGGGGTGGGGGAGGTGTGGTGAGGGGTGCTGATCTGAAATGTCAAAATATGTTAATTTTTATGTGTTGAATATGTTGAAATTGGAGTGCAGCTCAAACAGAGTGTAAATCTGAGTTTGGTGAGTAAGAGAGTGAACTTTTAAAATAATCACGCATTGCTAGCTTGCAATTAGCATTTAAAATAAATTAATGCAGGAAGTTTTACAGAAACTCACCAGGTCTGGCTGTATCTAGGGAGAGAGGAACAGAGTCCAGCACCCACAATATTTGATTTTATTTAAATTAAGCGTACTGAGTTAAGTTTTAACCTTCTTTAAGGTTTGGGCAAGATAACATTAGCTCTTTCTGCAGAGTAAGTGAGATTAGTTAATGAAATAACTAGTGTAATCCTATTCTGTAAATACTAGAAAGCTCATTCATCCAAACCTCGATGATATAAATTGGGAAGGGTACACTGTAATGGTCACATTGTGCAGCTGAAATAAAATGCAAACCAAGAGTAATAGAGTATGCTGAGGAATGGAAAAGCGGTCCTTTCTTTTTCAATCCACTTGGTCTCTGTTTCATCAGATGACATCTCCTTCACACTGACCATATTCCTTACTGGGACATTATGTAGATATTAATCCTTACACTATTTTCTAAACCACAAGTAAATTAGTGTAGGGCAAATGAAGTTAGAGAAACAAATGTGTGGCTCAAAGACCAATGTGAGAGAAATTGGTTTCCAGTTTGTTGGGCATTATTACCAATAATGAAGAAAGTAGAATCTTGTTCCATTGTGACACTACAACTTACGCATATTGGGCCAGGTTTCTACTCAGCCACATAACTATGGAAGTAGAGAGGGTTTTAAACTAAATAATTGGGGCAATTGATAAAATCTATGAAGATGTGGTAAATCAAACAGTATAGGCAAGGCAATAATAAACAGACCGTGCAGTAAGGCGCAGCAAATATAAATGCAAGAGTCAAAAATATGCTAAAGGGTAAAAAAGATACAAATGAAAAAACTAAAGTTTCTGTATTTGGATGTGTGTTGCAGTCAGAATATAACAGAAAAAGAAACAAGACACAAATAGAAATGTATAATTATGATCTGAGACATTAGAGAGACACGAATGAAGGATGATATAGACTGGGTCCTGGATATTGAAGGGTAGAGGACATTCAGGAAGGAATTAAGTAAGAGAAAGGTGGGGGATTGTTTTTTGTTACTTAATCTTTGTATTAGCACAATAGACAGAATGACCTGTCAATGTTAACGCCGGCACATTGGTTGTTGTGCACGGATCCTCAGCGTAACTCCAGGGCTACACTAAGGAATGCTGGCGGCAGGCATTTAAGGGGATATTTAAAAATGCACATATAAGAATAGATACATCACAGGTCATTGTGGAAAATAAATGTTCATTGCGTAGGGTGTAATATATTGGCATGGATAGAAGGTTGGCTAGCTAAGAGGAAAGAGAATAGGCATAAATGAGTAATTTCTGGTTGGTAAGATGCAATGAGTACTGTGCCACAGGACTCAGTGCTGGACCTGCACTTTTTTATGACTGATATCAATGTCTGACATGGATGAAGGGACGAAAAGTATGGTTGCTAAATTTGCTGATGACAAAAATAGGTAGGATAGTAAGGTACAAAGTGGACAAAAGAAAGTTAGGAAGGGTAATAGACATGTTAAGTGTGTGGATAAAAATGTGGGAAAATGTGAAATTGTCCATTTTGCCAGGAAGAACAGAAAATGAAGCAAATCTCTGAAATGCAAAGGAATCTGGGTGTCCTAGTGTATGACTTGCTGTTACAGGAAGTAATTCCATAGCTAATAGGGTTTTATCATTTATTGTGAAAACAATTGAATATAAAAATAGGGAGGTTATTCTTTAGTTACATAAGGCCTATTGAAAGCACATTTGGATTACTGTGTACCGTATTGGTCTCCTTCTATAAAGAGGGATATAAATGCATTGGAAGCAGTTCAGACAAGGTTTACTTGATTAATATCAGGCACAGGCAGGTTGTTTTCTGAAGAAAGGGTGGGCAGGCTAAACTTTTATCCATTGCAATTTAGAAGATTAAAAAGCAATTTGATTGAAACTTACAAAATCTCAGGAATCTTGCAGCTTAGATGTAGAAAGGATGTTTACTCTTGCAGGAGGATCTACTTCTGGAGGTCACTGTTTAAAAATAAGGAATGGCCCATTTAAGATAAATATGAGGTGAATTCTTTTCTCGGAGTTTGGTGAGTTTTAGAATCGGCTACTTCAAGGCAGGGGAAGCAAAACCTTTGTATAATTTTAGGGCTGAGATAGATAGAATCTTGGTAAGGAAGGGTGTGAAAAGTTATCAGGAATGTGAAATAATCAAATCAGCCATGATATTATTGAATGGCAGAATAGGTTTGAGGCGCTGAATGGCCTATGCTTGCTCCTAATTTCAATGTTTGTAAATGGTCATTCCTCTCCAAGATGGAGACATACAGACCTCAAAGCCTGTAGAATTGGTGCATATGTTATTGCTTTGAGTGTAATTTCCATCTTATTTTCCATATTTCCTTTTGTCTGTTGTGGAAATGTTAATATCAAGTCCAATATTTTAATGCCCATATTTGTTAACTTTCCAGTCTTGGCATTGCAGTTATGGAATAGTATTACGCTGCACTGATTAAGATGTTTGAAAATGATCACAGGCACAGATTTGAGATAGTTGCCACAATATCTAGTGGAGAATAAAGAGAATTATTTTGACTCTGTAGATTGTTATTATGCATTGCCTGGAAGAATGGGGAAATAGGTTATGTTCAAAAGGAAATTGGCTCTGTAACTATAAAGATAATATTTGTAGAACAATGTAAAACGGGCAAGGGAGTAAGACTAATTAGTAACATTTTGAAGGTGCCAGAATAGGCATGATGGGCTGAATGGCCTCCATCTATGTTGCATAATTCAATGATATCACTCAATTAGTGGCCAATCTTTCTTTACAAAGAAAGGCAAGTAACGTAGATAAGCTTTACCATAGAGCTGAGCTGAACTTGATCTCGTCTTTACCCTGATATTTGCTGGAGCCAATAATTAACCGTGAGTTAAGGTACTGATTTTTCTTAATCTTTCCTTATCCTTTGGCAGAGGTGGTTAAAATCAATTCCATAATGTCTACTCTTGCCATTGCTGAGCTCAAACAGTAATTGAATTGAGAACACTCTTAATGTTTGTAGCGCGGTGGTGCACCAGAGTTAGTGAATTTTTCCTGATGAATTATCAGTGAAGTCTGAATTAATGTTCAGTGAAAGTTCGCTGTGTCTTGTGCTGTTGTGTCTGCACATGACATGCAATTTCATTTTAATTGCTAAAAGATCTTTCAATATCACGGCTATGCCTCTATAATTTAACAAAATTAAAGGCGCGCTTCTTTCTTGTAGGTTTTCTTATTACTTTGTAATTTGGTGATCTGTTAATCTCAGGGTTAAAGACACAAGTTGACAAACTTGTTGGTGAATTAAATGTAGCCGGAGCAATGCTGCAGTGAAGGCTACAACCCCCACCTCCCTGGCAAAGATTCCCTCAGGGTGTTTGGCCAGAAATCTTAGTCAGGATAATTGCTAAGGAATCTCTTTTGGAAAGGCCCAGACCTTCAAAGTAAACCCTGTGGTTTGTTTTATAAAAGAGTTGTGGTCAAAGGCAGTTTGCAGTCAGCACTGCAGGAGAAAGAGACGGAACAGAGAAAACTGTGCAGGGAAAAGATTTTATTCAAGAGAAAGACCAGAATTTGATGATTTTGTTCTTTTCAATACCATAAAAGAGAGCCTTTTTTTCCCTCCTAGTATTCCTGCCTGATGGATTTCGCAGCGCGAATCTTGGTGATGTTGCTCAGTCTCTTGTTGTTCAGCCTGCAAGGTAAGAGATTATATTGCAACAAGTACATTCATGACTCTGCTGCCTGGAACCATGCTTGCTGGCTACAAGCAGTTAGAAAACAGAGCTCCTTTGTTACCTATTTGAAAAGGATATAGATAATCAAATTGTTATCAGAAAAATATATTAAGAAGTATTTTAATATTTTCAAAGGATTCAATTTGAAATTAAACTTATTTACTTTTCTTAATTGGCAATGAATTCAATTGATTTAAACATTGAATTGTTATGATATAGGATGATTTGTGACATTTTTTCCAGCTTTTAGTCAGGATTTGAAGACTCATTGGAGACCTTGTGTAAGCAAACTCACTACACTTTTATACATCATTTGTTTAACTTGTGATTGAAACACAAATTACAAATTGTTTCTTGGTTGCTGCTTTACGTAATTTTTGAAAAACTCCATTAATTTGACACAATGTGTTACCAAGAGCCTGATGTTAGGATCCAATTTAACAAATGGTATATTTGTCTGAAACATAACTTACTCATTTTGTAAGCACTGATTGCTTCAATGAAAATATAAAAAAAAGTTGTAGAATGCTAAAAATCTATAGCTTCAGTTGATATTATTGTTTGACAAAAGATGATGGCTTGGTCAAGCTTTCCAGCAAATCTGCCAATTTGCAGAGCCCCACACAATAAGATGTAATTTAAGAATTGCAATATCAAGGCTGCAATTGCTGTTGTGGTTGTCTATAAAGCTATTTACCTACTGAAACATTATAACCCGTTCAGCTATCGTCTCCCTGGAGTTGCAATGAGCTTATCCAGATTGCCCCTTCTGTAGAAGCATTGCTTTAAGCTCACTTGCCTCCTGTAATTGGGTGACATGTAAATGTTTGCCTCCTGAAGCTATCTAATCTATAAGCTATTTGCTCCTTAATTGTATTTTTTGCAGAATTATTCATCCTCTTTATCTGTATCACCTGTGAGGCTGTTCCCCTCTGCAGCTATGTCACCTGGAATTGCCCTCAGGGTTGTGTTAGCTCTATCATTGGATCAATTTGTTCCCTGTAGCTATATCACCTCTAAAGCTATTTGCCCCATTATTGAATCAATTGTACGGCTATTTGTTCCTTGTAGCTTTATCACCTGTAAAGGTTTTTGCCCTTTCTGTAACTGTATTCCATGTCAAGCATTTTATTCTCATCTAGCTTACTACCTGTAAAACTGTTTGGTATGGTAGCTATGTTGCCCAGAAACAGTTTGCTCCTGTAACTAAATTAGAAATTGCTGGAAAAGTTCTGCTTTCTGTCCATAAATGCTCCCAGACCTGCTGAGTTTTTGCAGCAATTTCTGATGTCATTTCTGATTTCCAGCATCCGCAGTTCTTTGGCTTTTTTTTGCTCCTGTAACAATACTACTTATAACTTTCTGCCCTTAAGCCTGTAGCATGTATAAAGCAATTTGCCCTTGCAGCTGTATAGTTTGGAAATTCTTTGCCCTCTGTTGCTATATTGCCTGGAAAACTGTTTTCCCTTGTAGTTGTATCCCCTGTGAAGTTGTTTGGGTCAGTTATTATATCACTTGTAAAGCTTTTTGAATGTATTATTTGCTCCTTTTAGCTGTATTGCCAGGTAATCTGTTTGGGGTGTTATAGCTGGATTGCTTGTCAAACTACTTGCTACCTATAACTGTATTGCCTTGAAAGATCTTTACACCCCTTAGATGTAATGCCTCTTTGCCTCAGCTGTTTTACATAAAAGGGCTGTTTTCTTCCTGTTGGTGTATCGCCTAGATATTTTTGTCCCTGTAGCTGCATTGTCTAGAAAACTGTTTGTCTCTACAGCTGTATCAAGCCTGATCAACATCAAACTGTCAATGGAAACGATACAATGTGGATTCACCAGAATTAAACTGGACTTTTGAGGATGTTAGTTCATTTAGTTTAGTCAAATGAGTTTTATTTTCTTGAGTGTGTAAAGTTGAAAGGCAAACTAATTGAGGTGCTTCAAATAATAAGGTGATTTGCAAGCAAGATACTGATAAATTATTCCCTTTGATGCAGGATTTCAATAAAGAAGGACATAATTTTAAATCTTAGAGTTTGACCAATTGAAGTAAAATAAGGACACAGCCTTCTGATATTGGTAGTGAAATTGGGAGCTAACTCCTCCAAAATGATAAGATTGTTAGATAATTTGACAATTCCAAGAATAATCAATCAATAGACTTTTATCAGATATGGGTAGCATGGGAAGATGGAACTGTAACATGACATTTGAACACACAGACAGCCCAAATATCATGAAGCAAGGATTCTTTATTCCACTGGCATCAAGTTATTACAAACATGAAGAGAAAATAAGATTAAACAAGTAAGCATTGACATGGAATAAAGCCTGTGGTTTACATTGGGTTGAGGAATCTTTATCTGTCTGCTTTTTCTTCTCATGAGCCTTCCTTCCCCAAAGACATCCCTTTTTCCAAGGAGGAGAGGTGGTGGCCTTGTGGTATTATTGCTGGACTGTTAATCCAGAGACCCAGATAATTTGAATACACGAAAAAGAAAGTCTGAATTTAAGAGTCTAATGATGACCCTGAATCCATTGTTGATTGTCGGAAAAACCCATCTGGTTCACTAATGTCCTTAATGGAAGGAAACTGCCATCCTTACCTGGTCTGGCTGACCTGTGATTCCAGACCCACAGCAATGTGGTTGACTCTTAATTGCCCTCTGGGCAACTAGGCATGGACAATAAATGCCGCCCAGCCAGCGATGCCCTCATCCCGTGAATGAATAAATAAAGGAAACTTGCTTCTCTTGTTTACCATGTCGGATATCTGGGAACAAATCTTAGGCTTGCTCCAGAGGTGCTGCCTGCACTGCAACCCCCACCAACACAACCCCCCAACCCCAACCAACCCCCCCACCCCCAGTGAATGCTGGCAGCAGACACTTGTCAGTCTCTCAGGGTCCTCTCTAATTCACTGACAGATGTTTCTATACTTTAAAGCTGTATTACAGACTCACTGGCAACTAGGTATTAAAATACTGCTGCAAGGAAACTTGTCATGTAGGGACAGGCACCCAGCTCATGATTCGACCAGGCTGCATCTTCTGCCTTTGTGCACACTCATTTTGAGCCTATTTAGATTCTCAAATCATCTGTCCCTTGCCTTGCCTTTTTGTGACTTGCACCTTCCCAGCCAGAGGTACTCTGTCATGCCTTGCCTCATAGTTCAGACAAAAAGGAAAGAAGCTCAAACATTGTTGTCAGCAGTCCTCAGTCAAGTCAAGGGCAGCCTCTGATGCCCGTGAAGAGGCTTGGCCACAGTCTGTTGACTACATGGGGCAGTCAGGATCAGGATCCGCTCCTCATAGGGTGTCAGAGGTTGAATGTTGGGAAGTCCACCACCCATCTTGGCTCTTGCTGCCTTATTGTGGGCTGTTTACTGCTGGAATGAGAGAAAGGGAGAGAATGAGTGAGATACAACTGTGTGGCACAGCTGTTAGCTGCTGCAGGTGGGGAAAGGTTATAAAGTCTCCCAGGTGTGTGAGTATGCAGCACAGAGGGCGTGCAGGGTTAGAGGTATGGAATTTGGGTGAGGTGACGGTTGGTGAGGTAATATGTCACAAGTAATAGTGAGAGGGGCAGAGCTTAAGCATTGGTGGAAGGTGTATGCAGAAGCAGAGTGAGTGTGAGGTAGCACAAAGAAGATGGTGGCACTTACCCTGACCAGTTGGAGAAGGATATTGTGCTTCTTCCTTCACTGTTGGGCATTTATCCAGACAGCTGAGATTGTGATGAACTGGGTGGCAACTTTGGCCCAGGCTGGCACAGTCTGATGGTGTGGCCTTCTCTACCAGTCCTGGAATAAGAGGATGTCCGTCCTCTGATGCCCCAAGTGCCTGTCTGAAAAGTGAGTGTCCAACTTCCCGTTATAGACTAAGTCCAGGTCAAATGCCATGAACAATGCAAGACAGCTCCAAACTGACAGGGCTTATGTGGGTGCATAACAGCCTTTTGCTGGGATATCTGGACAGTGGGGAATTGTTCCAGTGAGTGATGGGTAGCAGTAGAATTGACCTAACATTGGACATGGGGGTGCTATAGGGGCAGGGTTGGTAGTTAATGAGGAGAGTCTGGGACAATGGCATGTCAAAGCTTCCAAAGCCTCAGGGACAGAAACTATCCATGAAACTTAATGAAATTGGCAACTTAGCTAGAAACAGTTATATTCAGTCTAATTAAAAAAAAGAACAAAGTTAAACAAAATGAACAGTATTTTACATTCGAGATAACAAGGTGTGGAGCTGGATGAACACAGCAGGCCGAGCAGCATCATAGGAGCAGGAAATCTTGACGTTTCAGGCCTAGACCCTTCATCATTCCCAGCCTTTTACATTCCCAGCCCAGCAGGTTACAGGTGAGAAGGTGTAAACTCCCCTGGACACTTTTCTTGGTAGAACATTAAATCTCTGTCGAGCCATAAGGCTGGTTAGGAGCAGAAGATACAACTGCATTCATATCCACTCATGGTACATGCTGGATGTAAAAGGTCGCCTTCTCTACATTGTGTGTTGAGATGCATTTGCTGGTTATTTGTTCTTGAAGTTTGCTGGTAAGGGAGATCAGGCTGTTAGCAATATCTGTCTGGTACAACATGTCACCACAATCTCATCGTGGGAGACTACCTGCCAGTCTTGCCTGGATATTGTGGCTTAGTGTTCAATAGAAAGCAGTTCCAGTGCCAGTAAACAGACCTTCATGAGGAAATAGTATAGCCCCATTGGCCTTTAGAAGTTAAACAACATTTCAAGGGTCCATACCATGATCCTCAGTTGGCCCCACTTTCATTTTTTGGCAACCTGTCATAACTGCTCCATGTAGAGTATTTTTCTGTTAGGCTAGGGTGAGGAAACTCTTGGCTTAGGGGCCCCACACATGACCTCACCCTAATTATGTTGATCTTTGTTGGAGATAGGCAGAGACTATAATCTTAGAGACCCTATGGCAGAAAGCAGAGAATGCCAGAACCCAGCATTTCCAGATCCAGACCTAACTGACAGGCTTTCATTTTGATTCTCACCAGACTTACGACAAAGGTTTGCTTGCATAGCCATGGAGCTTTATTGCTAACGTTGAAAAGAAACAGGAGGTTCAGTGTTGAAAATATGTCTTCTGCAAATACATTGATTTTTCTCAATGAAACTACAAAAATACTGACATTGAATATGAACTGATCACAACAGTTTATACATTTTTTACAAAAATAACTGTCTACATGAAGAATATGGGTGTCTGTTTTGTGTTTTGTCAATTAAAACACGTGTATATATTGCTGAATTCCTTTTAAGTCTACATGTTAGTAATTAAAGCCAGATATGAATGATTGTGCAATGCAACCTTCACAGGATGCAGATTCAGTGTCTTCTCCAGTTGCAGTCCTTGTGTGGGTGTTGTACGCTATGGTCTGATAATAATTATATGAACTGTTGTGGAAACTCTTGTACAAATTCCATGTAGCAATTTATTGTTGCACTGCGACTTCTTACTGTGTTTATGATTCTTTTTCACAGTTTTATGGTTATAGCAGGAAGTGTGAGGGGAAGAGATTTTCAGCATGACAAGTTAACCCTAAGGCAGGAAGTTTAAATCATTTGATGATTAACTGAGAGATGCTGTAATCACAATACAGTCATATTGCCATAAAACCTTTTTGATGGAAGTGTTCTAAGGGTCTGGAAATGATTGACTATGAAATAACATGCCAAGCCTCCATTGACTGGGAATGGGGAAATCATCATACGAATAGTGGAACTAGATGAAATAAGTCATCCAGATGCAGGGGAATTTAAAACAGTTTATTTACAGATTGAATTTTAAAGTTCTTTACTTTTGGTCATTTCCATCCCTTTTGAACTTTAAAACCTAATTGACATTTATATTGCATACAAAACCCCACCTCTTCCTCCGTTACATTGATGACTGTATCGGCGCCGCCTCGTGCTCGTGCTCCCATGAGCATTCACTTCACCAACACCTTCCACTCCAACCGATATTCATTTCAAGCCCACCGACTCCCACAGCTACCTGGAATACACCTCCTCCCACCCACCTTCCTGCAAAAATGCCATCCCCTATTCCCAATTCCTTCACCTCCGCCACATCTGCTCCCAGGATGAGGCATTTCACTCCCGTACATCTCAGATGTCCTCGTTTTTCAAGGACCACAACTTCCCCTCCACAGTGGTCGAGAACGCCCTCGACCGTGTCTCCCGCATTTCCCGCAACTCATCCCTCACACCCCCTCCCTGCAATAACAACCAAAACAGAATCCCCCTCGTCCTCATGTACCACCCCACCAACCTCTGGATCCAACGCATCACCCTTCGACACTTCCGCCATCTGCTATCTGACCCCACCACCAAAGACATTTTTCCCTCCCCACCATTATCTGCTTTTCGGAGGGACCACTCTCTCCGTGACTCCCTTGTCCGCTCCACACTCCCCTCCAGCTCCACCACACCCGGCACTTTTCCCTGCAACTGCAGGAAATGCTACACCTGCCCCTACACCTCCCCCCTCACCCCCATCCCAGGCCCCAAGAAGACTTTCCACATCAAGCAGATGTTCACCTGCACATCTGCCAATGTGGTATACTGCATCCGCTGTTCCCGTTGTAGCCTCCTCTGCATCGGGGAAACCAAGCGGAGGCTTGGGGACCGCTTTGCAGGACACCTATGCTCGGTTCTCACTAAACAACTGCACCTCCCAGTCATGAACCATTTCAACTCCTTCTCCCATTCCTCAGACGACATGTCCATCCTGGGCCTCCTGCAGTGCCACAACGATGCCACCCGAAGGTTGCAGGAACAGCAACTCATATTCTGCTTGGGAAACCTGCAGCCCAATGGTATCAATGTGGACTTCACAAGCTTCAAAATCTCCCCTCCCACTACCGCATCCCCAAACCAGCCCAGCTTGTCCCCACATCCCTAACCTGTCCTTCCTCCCACCTATCCCCTCATCCCACCTCAAGCCCCACCTCCATCTCCTACCTACTGACCTCATCCCGCCCCCTTGACCTGTCCGTCCTCCCTGGACTGACCTAACTCCCCACCTACACTCACCTTTACTGGCTCCATCCCCGCATCTTTGACCTATCTGTCCCATCTCCACCTATCTTCTCCTCTATCCATCTTCTATCCGCCTCCCCCCCTCCCTATTTATTTCAGAACCCCCTTCCCCTCCCCCATTTCTGAAGAAGTGTCTAGGCCCAAAACGTCAGCCTTCATGCTCCTCTGATTCTGCTTGGCCTGCTGTGTTCATCCAGCTCTACACCTTGTTATCTCAGATTCTCCAGCATCTGCAGTTCCCACTATCTCCAAAACATTGAGTGTTGGTGAACTAACTCATTGAAAGTTTACAATAATGTAGTTGTTGACTTTTGGTTGTAGCCATGATGTGGAGGTGCTAGTGTCGGACTGGGGTGGACGAAGTCAGAAGTTACACAACACCAGGTTATAGACCAACAGGTTTATTTACAATCGCGAGCTTTTGGAGCATTGCTCCTTCATCATGGTCACTTTACCTGATAAAGGAGCAGCTGTTCGAAAGTTCGTGATTGTAAATAAACCTGTTGGACAGCAATCTAGTGTTTGTTGAAGGAGCCAAGGTAATCATTGAATATATTTTCTTGTTTTATGCTACACTTTTCGAGACCAAGAATTTGGTTCCACAACAGCACCTGGTTTCTTTTCATTATCTTTATTTTTTTTAAATGTTCATTCTCTTGTAATCTGGCTAGCAACCCACATATGAACTCGGTCCCAAAAGCTAAGAGTACTATTATTCAGTAGTTCTTTCAGCTTCAACATAATACTCAAATATTATATTGGATTATTTTAACAATGATTGAAGTCTTTTTTGAACCATCTAGAAACGTACTCCTAAAGAATGCACTAACATTAGAGAACAAACTAATCCATTTTATATTCGTTGGAAAAATTCAGGCTTTAAGTCAGAATTTTGTCATGACATTTTGTCCATTAGTTTGTGCTACAATAATGGATAATTAATTGACTATTCCAAAACATTCTTGGTCCATCTCCCTTCATGCACCCTGTAAACACTTGAACTTACTCAAAGGTCTGGTGGCCATATGCTAATTTGCACGAAGTCCAGTTCCAACTATTACCTCTACATTCCCTCAATGATATTGGTTCCTGGCATGGCAACGCCTTGATTTTATAAATTTCAGTTTTTTTTTTTGTTCCTTCTATTCCATTCAACATTACTATGATTATAAACTCTTCCAGCCTATATCTTTCAAGATCTTTTCAATCCTCCAATTCTGACCTCATAAATATTCAAGATTTTAATTGCTCCATTTTGGTGGCTGTGCCTTCAGCTGTTTGGGTCCTAAGCTTTGGAATTCCCTCCATAACATACTGCACCTTGCTACCTCTCAATCCTTCTTTAAAATATTTCTAACATCTCACCTTTTTGATTAATATTTCGTAAAATGAAGACTTAGTATTAAATATTGTTCCATAACACTCCTCTGAGGAGGCCTAGGACGCTAAGGCTGTATAAAAAATCAGGTATTGTCATTGCGGGACTGTGTATTTACCAAACAGGATCATAAGAATATCTGCATGTTTTGTACTTCATTCATCTTACTGAAAAAAGTATGGTAGGAATTCAATATCAACATTTGTTTATTATACTTTCTCAGGCCTATTCATCTTCCATAAGTCTCAAATATTACTATCCCAGATAGCTCAGCAGCTATAGAAATGGTTCCATTGTCACTTAGTTACTGGAGGATATATTGGTAAATGCTACATTCAGTGTTAGGGTATCTCCTGATAACGGATAATCTGACTAAACATGTTTACCTGGCATCATGTATTTTCTTTTCCAAATGAAGACAAGATCAATCAGACAGAAAGACATAAAGAAAGTGGGTCCGACTGGCTTTTCACAAATACAGAGGGTCATAGTCCGTATATTTGTCAACTTCGGGCCAATCTTTAACTGGCTGGGGCATCGTCACCACCTGGGCTTCCATTATGTCATTGATTTGATTGGCATTCTGCATATCATCGCTTAAGAAAGAAGGTTAAGGAAGAAGAAAGCCTTCAGACCTCATCATCTCATAGACTCAGAGTATTTATGGCACTGAATGAGGGCATTTGGCCCATCAGGCCCATGGTGGGTAGATGGTAGCTAATCCATTTTGTAGCTCTCTGTGTGGTTAATTCACCAGTTTATCCTTGTAGCCCTGCTAATTTTATTTCCTCAAGTGCACGTACAATCTCGTTTGAAGCCATTGATCACCTCCCCTTTCATTATTTTTGTCAGCATTTAGTTCATGGTCAATTCCACTCACGGTATTTAAAATACTATTTAAAATAGTATTCCTCACAGGTCCCTGTATCTCTAGTTAGGTGTCTGAAATTGAAAGCTTTCATCAAGCACCATTTAGATTTCTTGTCTATTTAAGGCAATTTATCACAAAAACATTGTTGACATACGCTAGAGGAATGACTCTTCAGGGCCTTCTATTTGCCAGTTTTAAAATGTTTAAGGCACTGAAAAATGTTTTGACAATCTAGTTTTAATGTTCTGGCAGTTTCATACAAGTTTGGCAGATTTATTATTTTGCAATCCAAGTTGTCGTCATTTCCAAATTTTGGTTGGAACACACACAAGATGTTCATCCAAAGTGTTTTTGGAGCTGCACAATTTATGCAACATAGAATAGTAACTCATTTGACAATACTGACAGTAAATGAGTTCACTGAAAATACTTTTCTTTCATGTTGATGAAAAATTTTTAGAAATTGCTTTAGCAGCTTTATTATCACAATTTTATAATACATATGAGTGAGAAGTTGAAGAACATGTATTTTTCAACAATAATTAGTAATTAATGTCCCAAAGCACTTCACAACAGCATTATAAAACTAAGAATGACATTGAGCCACATAAGGAGATTATTTCATGCGTACAACATATTTCTATGTTCAACACAAGAATTTTACCAAAAATCGGTTAAGCATCGATTTCAGACAGTTTTATAGAAGGTTTCCCTTTATGGAAACTGGCGAGTTATCCCATTCAATTTTACACTGCTTACCCCATTATGTACGAGCCACACCTCTATGGTGCCGCACTTGCACCATCTCATGCTCAGCAATAGCAAAAGCACTTGCTATTGGCAAGACCTTTGCCCCCAGTGCTATATTTAAAGCCCAGCAATGCACCAGGTCATAAGTTGTCAGCCACAAATAGCCCTTCACAATCCATGTGGTTGGAGGGAAATGAAAAAGAAACGCTTCTGAGGGCACATTGGTGGCATGGGTCTCATTTCATTGCAAATTGAAGCTTATATTCATAAATGTATTGCCACTTTACATCATCAATTGTCTAACTGTCACTGTAACTGCATATCTACAAGCTACATATCTCCTACAAGGTGTCCAGACTTTAGTTAGAAAGCTGCAGCTTTCATCCGGCTTCTCATGCCAGTAGCTATGTTTCACATCAAATGTGGTGAAGATTTTTGCATTTGGAAGTTGTGGCAACATTTCGTCCACTGTTGGCATGGTTAGTGAACATTCTTCAGAACCTTTTATAGACACTTTCGGACAATGCATACAGTCAGGTTTCCAGGTTGCTTCACTGCTAGCATGCCACTAATCCATTCTGTAGGACTTGTCATGTTTTGATCACTCCCTTATATCTCATCTTTCAGGCTGGCCTTGATGGCAGCTGGAACTTTCCTGGGCAGATGCTGAATTGGTCTTGGATTCCCATCTACTTTGAGATTATATTCTCCAAGAAGACATCCTAATCTTATAAACAACTTGTTGTACTCCCATATGATCTGTTTCATGGTCAATGATTTAGACTGCTGAAACATATTGCAAATCTCTTTTGGAACATTTGAGGGTTACCGGTCCAAGCCTTAGATATGCTCTTGCTAAAGTGAATGGCATTTGTTTGCCATTTATGATCTGAAAATCTGGATCCTCATTCATATTAATGGGCTTACAGACTAATCTTTCATCTTGACAAGAATATGATGCAACCATGTAGCCACTACCTTACTTTTGAATCTCCATGTTGCCAAATTCACTAAGGCCTATGAAGAACACGATACTGCATGATTGTCTACTTGACACTGAATGTTGGCTTGATATTCCCATTCTGCCATCCTCAGTCAAAGTGGCAGCTACATGTCTCAGCCATCAACTTGACTGAGCCAACTTGCTTGGCTGAACCAACTTGATAGCGTAGAGCGATTCATTGGAATCTTTTGCTGATATTTTTCTCGCGTTCATCTATACCTCTTGTTGTGCTTTTTCTTTTAGCCAGACACTTGTATGCAAAATGATTCGATTAACTCGGTGAGAACACTGTTTTCTCCACACTGGACCTGCCTTCTTTTCCTTTGCATGATGTCCTATGCCGTATTTGTGTCCTGCCCTCTAACTGTGATTGTTCCGTTCTTTGCTTCTGGAGGATCTGTCAGCAACACGCAGGACCTGCTTTGTTCTGCCATGTATAGACTCTAGCTGCTGATTTATAATCTCAGTGCTCCTGCATATGTTCAATCCTTTCCACTGAGTAAGATTCTCCTCTCTAACATGTTTCACTTTAGGATCACTCATGCCTTACATAATCCTGTCTTTAATTAGGTAATTTTTAATCGCACAAATTCTCAGGTTTCTGTGAGCTGAGTTGCTGATGTTATGTATTGATTAGTAGATTATTTTTCAATTTGGTCCTGAATGTTGAATATGTCCTGTTCATACATAACATTCACTTGGAACTCAAAGTGTGTCTCTTAAGCTTTTAAAATTTTTGCCACGTTTTTCTGCTCTTTGGAGAGATTTATGGTTGAATGCATATTGAAATAGTCTCTTCCCAACAGTTGTAAATGTCAGGTGAGTAATAACTTCTGGTTTGCACAGCAGTTCTATTGTTATTTCATAATTCTGCCACTGTACATGGAAGAAATTCCAGTTTTGCCTCATATCCCTTGTTATTTGAATAGAAGCTGGTTGGAGAAAAGCTGCAGCCATTTTCTCTTAACCAGCGTTTCTCCTGTGGCTGGCTTCTTTGTTTATTTTAGTGGAAGCTCACAGTTCTACACCATCATGAGGCACACATACATTTGGCAGACATTAAGTTTAGTTCAATAAAAGCTTTGTATTGAGCATAGTTCTGCATTGTACACACAAAATATAGCATCAGAAGTGGCACTGAGGTGAATGTGGCAGACCTGTAAGAAAGCATAGCTCTACCCTTGCATTGGGGTCCTAACGAGTCTTGGGACTTGGTAACAATCTTCCAACTCACATTCCTCCAGTATGGTTGACTGACACTGAATTCCCTAAGCTCATGGAAAACTTGCGCACCAAAGATTCACCTCAGGTGGTATGGGTTATTTCCTTGCTTGCCACCACCCCCACCCCCACCCCTAAGCAATGTACTTTACATGGGTTCCCCCAATCCTGACCAGCCAAATGCCAGTGGAATCAATAATCAATGGCAGGGTGGCAGACCTGATATTGGCATAACTGATTCTTGAGCTATGGATTAGAGTGGAAAATGAAATTGAGGCCAAGATTATTTCTTGATCTTACTGACTGGCAGAGCAGGCTCAAGGGGCACTCCTCCGATTTCTTACTTTCTTTATTTTTTTCATGAGCATAGGGGTCACTAGCAAGGCCAGTATTTGCTCCCCATTTCTAGTTGTCCAGGTACTGAAAGAATTAACTAGGCTGCATCAGAGGTCAACCACACCACTGTGGGTTTGGAGTTATGTGTAAGCTATTAGTGAACCAGATTGGTTTTTACAACAATTGCCTTGAACTGATTATTACTGAGGTTAGCCTTAAATTCCAGGTTTATTAATTGAATTTGAATTCCACCATATCCTCAAAACATTGACCTGGACTTCTGGATTATTATTCCAGTTACATTAAAGTTAAGCCCACTGGTACTGCCTAGGAGGTACCTCAGGAGAATTGAAGGTTAATCTGGAGTGGAGCGGACTGATGCCTAACGATGTCCTACAACTACTGCAAGATATAATACTGTACATTTATTTTGACTCAACCAGGATGTCGCGCAGGGGATCTCTGATGTTTGATGAGTCCAAGTTCTCCATAAATTTTTTTGCGACGGTGGCACAATGATGTGGGGGCACTGCAGTTTCACTGTGGAGTGTTAACACAATATGGGAGAGTGTGGTTAAGAGTGATTAGCCCAGTTCAATTTTCACAGAGGATGTCTGGCTGTAATAATGGGAGAGGCCATAACATCCTAATGGTCAGTCACTGTCCACCTCAAGTAAAGCAGACCCTCACTAGAAAAGTGTTGACCCATCATGGCCCAGCTGCTTTGACTCTGCTAAGCAAGTGGATGGAATCCGTTGGACCAGGCTAAACAACAAAACAAGCAAAAAAAATGACGATGTTGACTCTTTGATTGGCAAAATGGAATATCAGGATCATGTACATAAGAACATGTGCACAGGGCAGGTAACTTACAGGTGTAATCAGAAAGGTAAAGACCTTGAACGAGAAAAATAAAGAAAGAAGAGAGAAGCAATATCTTGTTCTTGAATTTCAAAGAGAAAAAGAAATGGGAAACCTTGAAATTCAGCAAAAAACAGAACTGGATAAAGAAATGTTTTGACCGCTGAACAGGAGCTAACAGCAAAACTTGAGGATTACTCAAATTTAACTTGGGCATGAACTGAATATTCTTTGTCAAATCAATGTAAGTTCAGTGAGGAAGGAATCAAATTGTATTTTGTATCATTTGAGAAAATTACTATGAAACTGCAAAGGTGATAACAAAGTTGGACCATTTTTCATGAGGAAGGATTTGGAACTATACACATTTCTTTCCAATGTACAGTTTGGTGACTAAAATACTGTGAAAATAACTGATCTCAATGTCAATTGAGTTAGTGTCCAAGAATTATTAGCACAAATTTAGAAATTTAGTGAAGGATTGAGTCAGCCTTTTATGAAATTTGCTAGAGAAAATGAAGCAATGTTTGATAGGTGATTTGGGCTGTGGAGGTAGAACAATACTTAAAAACTGTGGCATTTTGGAGGGTGTATTATATTCCTCAAGAAGCAATAGCACTGAGTGAAAGTAATGACAAATCTATCGTTTCTTCAGTATCTATTACTCAAGTGCACAAAATTTTGGAAGTTTTCTCTTTAAAGTTGGAAGGTCCTCATTCTTACCTGCTGCGGCAGGAAAGCAAATCATTATTCATAAAGGTATTGGCAGGTAACAGGACTTTCTTTCCAGAGATAACAAGGTGTGGGGCTGGATGAACGCAGCAGGCCAAGCAGCATCATAGGAGCAGGAAAGCTTGACGTTTCGGGCTAGACCCTTCATCAGAAATGGTGGAGGGGAAGAGGGTTCTGAAATAAATAGGGAGAGAGGGGGAGGCGGATAGAGGATGGATAGAGGAGAGGATAGGTGGAGAGGAGGCAGACAAGTCGAAGAGGCGGGGATGGAGCCAGTAAAGGTGAGTGTAGGTGGGGGGGGTAGGGAGGAGATAGGTCAGTCCAGGGAGGACGGACAGGTCAAGGGGGCGGGATGAGGTTAGTAGATAGGAGATGGGGGTGGGGCTTGAGGTGGGAGGAGGGGATAGGTGAGAGGAAGGATAGGTTAGGGGGGCGGAGATGAGCTGGGCTGGTTTTGGGATGCGGTTGGGGGAGGGGAGATTTTGAAGCTTGGGAGGAATTGAAAGAGAAGTTGTTGAGCTCGTCCTCACCCTCAACAATTTCTCTTTTCAATTCCTCGCACTTCCTACAGACAAAGGGGGGTGGCCATGGATACCCGCATGGGCCCAAGCTATGCCTGCCTCTTTGTAGGTTACGTGGAACAATCCCTCTTCCGTACCTACACTGGCCCTAAACCCCACCTCTTCCTCCGTTACGTTGATGACTGTATCGGCGCCGCCCCGTGCTCCCACAAGGAGCTCGAACAGTTCATCCACTTCACCAACACCTTCCACCCCAACCTGAAGTTCACCTGGACCATCTCCAACACTTCTCCCTCCTTCCTGGACCTCTCTGTCTCCATCTCGGGTAACCACCTAGAAACCGATGCACATTTCAAGCCCACTGACTCCCACAGCTACCTGGAATACACCTCCTCCCACCCACCTTCCTGCAAAAATGCCATCCCCTATTCCCAATTCCTTCACCTCTGCCGCATCTGCTCCCAGGATGAGATATTCCACTCCCGTACATCTCAGATGTCCTCATTCTTCAAGGACCGCAACTCCCCCCCAACAGTGGTCGAGAACGCCCTCGACCGTGTCTCCTGCATTTCCCGTAACTCATCCCTCACACCCCGTCCCCGCAATAATAACCAAAAAAGAATCCCCTTCGTCCTCACGTACCACCCCACCAACCTCTGGATCCAACGCATCATCCTCCGACACTTCCGCCATCTGCTATCTGACCCCACCACCAAAGACATTTTTCCCTCCCCACCTTTATCTGCTTTCCGGAGGGACCACTCCCTCCGCGACTCCCTTGTCCACTCCACACTCCCCTCCAGCCCCACCACACCCGGCACTTTTCCCTGCAACCACAGGAAGTGCTACACCTGCCCCCACACCTCCTCCCTCACCCCAATCCCAGGCCCCAAGAAGACTTTCCACATCAGGCAGATGTTCACCTGCCATCTGCCAATGTGGTATACTGCATCCGCTGTACCCGTTGTGGCTTCCTCTACATCGGGGAAACCAAGCGGAGGCTTGGGGACCGCTTTGCAGAACACCTGCGCTCAGTTCGCAACAAACAACTGCACCTCCCAGTCGTGAACCATTTCAACTCCCCCTCCCATTCCTCAGACGACATGTCCATCCTGGGCCTCCTGCAATGCCACAGTGATGCCACCCGAAGGCTGCAGGAACAGCAAATCATATTCAGCCTGGGAACCCTGCAGCCCAATGGTATCAATGTGGATTTCACAAGCTTCAAAATCTCCCCTCCCCCAACCGCATCCCAAAACCAGCCCAGCTCATCTCCGCCCCCCTAACCTATCCTTCCTCTCACCTATCCCCTCCTCCCACCTCAAGCCCCACCCCCATCTCCTATCTACTAACCTCATCCCGCCCCCTTGACCTGTCCGTCCTCCCTGGACTGACCTATCTCCTCCCTACGCCCCCCCACCTACACTCACCTTTACTGGCTCCATCCCCGCCTCTTCGACTTGTCTGCCTCCTCTCCACCTATCCTCTCCTCTATCCATCCTCTATCCGCCTCCCCCTCTCTCCCTATTTATTTCAGAACCCTCTTCCCCTCCACCATTTCTGATGAAGGGTCTCGGCCCGAAACGTCAAGCTTTCCTGCTCCTATGATGCTGCTTGGCCTGCTGTGTTCATTCAGCCCCACACCTTGTTATCTCGGATTCTCCAGCATCTGCAGTACCTTTTATCTCTTTCTTTCCAGACAATTTGCTAAAGAAAAATGTATTAATTTGGAAATTATTACCTGTTCCTCTCTAAAGAGTTAATTTAAAATGTAGTTTAATATACAGTCCTGGAAATGTGAGGCCTGTGCCTGATTTGTCCATCGGTGGTGAAAATTCTTTCTTAGGAATTGACTTGGAGAATTGCTATCTCTGGTGATTCTGAAAAAAAAATTGATGCCACAGAAATTACCTTCATGTTGAAAATATTGATTGACTTAAAAGAATCAATTGTTCTCCATAATGCTGCTGTGCAAATGACAATTTCAACTAAAGATTTGTCCAAGAATCAAATGCTTAAACTGCTGATGATAAGCAGACATTAGAGCATTAGCCTGGAAATAAAAGTTTAATGTCTGTGGGACATGTAGTAAAGCCATCTGAATCAAATATGTGGGTGAGGCATGAACAAGGTGTGACAGCAGATAGCAACAGCACTCAAAGTTAATAAGTGATTTGACAGGGAATTTTTCCTTGGATTCCAATTCATAGTTGTCAGAAGCTGAACGGTTTGCCAGAAATCAGCAATGTTGTTCATTACAAAGTCAAGCAGACCAAACAAATTGCAGAACTTTTGGACCAATCACAAATACTAGTTCAGGGTCCAGACAGTGCAAAATCCAATAAAGCTTTTAAAAACGCAATGTGAAGAATGCAAGACTATGGTGCAATTTTTTTAACTGAGACAATGGAAACTTGTACACTGTATGCAAAATGCAAAAAAAGACCTTTTAGGATTGAAAGAAAGTGAAATAAGCCAGTAGTGAAAGAAACTCAGTTGGGCCTATGAAGAACGTGTACAAACTGGAATTTAAATCTTAATTGCCACATTCAGCTTGCTGATTTGGATTAAGCTTTCTAATATTTTCAGGACAAAATACTTAACCATTAAAGATGACAAAAGGGTTAAGAATATATCACATACAGTTTATATTAAATTAGTTGTTAGATTGTTTAGACTGGCTTGATCTGCCCATTTGCAGTCAAAGTAGGTGGCAAATAATTTTCATGGTGTCCAGTCTACCATGGGCTGGGATGAACTTTTTTTCTCACAGTCTTCTGCTTTTCCCCTCGTTAATAACACATTCAATCTCTTGGGTGCAAATCTGAGGGAAACACATGGGTTGAAAGACGGAATATCTGACTTGGCTTATACACCTCTGGCACCATTTAAAGCCCAGCTGTAAGATGCTGCTATAGATGCTGCAAGTCAGGGACTGCTCCTTAAACTGTGCTTGGGGGATCTAGAGAGCTAGTGTACAGGCTGATGGAGAGGAAGGTCTTTTCTGTGTTGACTGTATAAGGAGACCACACCATCAGACTCAGCCAGCCTGGACACTGATTGCTACATGAGTCAATGCTGTGTCAAAAGAGACATAAAGCAATGCCATAAGAAGGTCAATGATCTCCAGTATCCACAATACTTTGCTTTTATTAAGATGCTGGTGAGAACCAGTTTTCTGTATGACGAGATGGGACTTGAGATTGGACTTATAGAAATTTAAGGGGTGAGAAATTGCTATGTTGGATTTTGCTGCTGAAAGGTGGTTCAAGGATGCTCAGAAGACTTAGTGGAATGGCATTCAGAGGACATTGGAATATCCATCCTGGTGTGGCAGGGAGAAAGAAGCTTGCTGAAAAGCTGGGTCGAGGTTGAAACTGACTCTTTAAGGCCATGTGTCCACTGGGAAAGTAGCTTAGAGTACAATGGTTGTGTTAATTAGCTAATGGGGAAGAATCTTTTCTGTTTTTTCATGTATTAGTCTGTTTGTTACGTTAATAGTCTTCAACTGTGAAATCATGTCCTGTAATTCCTTCTATTGTTTGCTGGGAGATTCATCTCTCTCTCTCTCTTTTCTAAAAGTTAGTGGTCTCTACGGAGATCATAATAATGTAGATATTCAATTGATTCTATTTATGATGAACAGATTTTCAAACTGAAGCCTAAGGCATAATTCGTCTGATCAAAGCAAATTTCTGTTCTGAAAGTTTTCCACATTAACAATTATAAAATATATGACCAAATGTACCACACCTGTATGCCTGGAGGAATAAGAATCTCATCATACCACATTTGATAAACATAGTTGTTGTCAGTATAATGCATTAAACAGTCAATGCCTTGATTCCCAAACAGAAATATCAGTCAGACCGGTGCCAGATTGTAACTTGCATTAAAAATGGAAGAATACATTTAACTTTGGTTATTTTAACCTTAAAAAGAGGTTATTTTATTAGTTGTCATCTATCCATTTACATCCATCCCCATTTGCAGTTTTATCAATCATGGATGTAAGTACATGATACTATGTGTTACCATGAATAATCGATTACAACGTACATATCATTTATGTTGCTTCTTATTCTTGGTGCCTTGGGATGTGTTATCCGAAAGATAACATTTTGAAAAACATAATTTTTTACATTTTGTACCTTGCTTGGCATGATTGGAACACTACTGAGATGTGAAATACTGGCTGGTAAGCAAATTTATTTATATATATTTGGAGAGGAAGAAAGTAAACGCACCTGCGCGTTCCAAGACAGATAGCCATTTTGTTCAGGTCTAATCATCATTTTTTCCCTTTCTTGCAGTGACAGTGCAGAGTTCAATCAATGCCTGCTGTTCCAATGGACTCGGATGGGCATCTAAGAAAGGAGATTGTGCTTCTTTGCCCTATACACTAGAAGAACCATTTTGCAGGTATATTTTCAAACACTTTTTAAAAATCTGTGCCTCCTGATGGAACTGCTGTTTTAATGCAACGCCTTACAATTGAGTGGAATTGCATTGAATTTACAGTGCAGAAACAGGTCACTTGATAGAACTGGATGAACACAGCAGGCCAAGCAGCATCATAGGAGCAGGAAAGCTTGACGTTTCGGGCCTAGACCCTTCATCAGAAAGGGTCTC
>JAHRHZ010000021.1:38488934-38504402 GCA_024137785.1 Ginglymostoma cirratum
GCTCCTGGGTAATTGAACAGCTTGTGGGTGTGATCAATACTGGCAGAAGCAAGATGAAAAGGCAGATGGTCCCTTTTTTTCTCCAGTTAAATACCTAAAGCCTGATCAAAACCAATTAGTTGCGCTCACCAGTTGCGGTAAGTTGTTGCATTTAACCAACAAGTCAGAGACTTTACAATTTGTGAATCAGGCACTCTGCGTCACCTGTAAAGAAGTGAAGGAATATGAAGTAAAAGGTCAGAAAATTGAAGGTCCTGGGAAACAAAAAGAACACCCTATTAACTCCAGTGGACTAGCAACATTGAACTGCTGCTCCAGTTTTCCTTTCCCTCCGCCATAACACCATTTTTCATTATCTATCAGTATGTGTGTTTAATGGATTTTTAGTAAAGGGTTAGAATTTAATCAGTAGTTATATTGACAGGTCATTATTGTTTACATAGTTAAAATCTACTCGTTTGCTTTAAATTGTAAACATTGTTTAGTAGTGAATCCTGGTCCATGTTTTCTATTAACCTGAGTCTATCAGACACATAAATTGAGGACTTTGTTTCAGCAATAAAGTCTTTACATTTTGTGATGATTTTGGGAATATTAGGGCTGGATATTCAGCACGCTACCCCAGTGAGGCATGCCACTTTCCTTAATTAATTCTCATTTACAAGTAACTATTGATTTGTCCTAGACTACAGTTTGTAAAATGTAAAAAAGCCAAATGCAAAGCAAAAAGTCCAAACCAAATGTATTAAAAGAAACCAATATTTTGTAAAGTGTCATCTTGTTACTCTTGTACATTCCCTTACAGCGTTCCTTCTATGTGTTTTTGCTTGGCCTACTGCTTCTATGCAGTGTTGTTCAACAGGCTTCACTATGGTCAGCAGAAGGTTACAGATTTTCAGATGGCCTGCAGCAAGACCACATCTGGCTCTAGTCCTGGAAGACCAAGTTGCAGACTTGTATCATCTCAGAACTGGGAACTCTCTCGGTCATTTTGACATTGTTTTGTTCAACGATTTCAGTCTTGCCATTTGCCACAGCCTCAGTGATGGCCACTGTAATGACTGACTATCATCTTATCGATCAGAAAGAGCAGTTATGCCTATTCTGTGTGCTTAGTTGCTGCTGCCTGTGATTGTATACAACCTAATAATCCAAGAGGGAGGACAATATGCCTGTGCGTGTGCTGTGGTGTGTTTGAGTGATGATGCTGTCATGGTTGACTTGAGCAAGCTGTGTGATATAAGCATAAGGCTTGCAGATGTACAAAGTCTGTGTAGTGATTGTAATGGGGTCAGCTAGGTGGATTTCATATAATATGAGTTCCCTGAATGGATGATAATCTATTACAATCAGGGAGCCCTAGCTGCCAAACATCCTGACACTCTGAGAGCTGGCTCTGAGGAAGCTGGATCAGTGTCAAGGACTTTATGTATGTAAATAAAGGGTGATTTGGTGACAGGATACTAGCCTCTGTGGAGTTATTTCATTGTGGGAGGATGAGATAAACCAATGAATATGAAGTACATGACCTGGTTGATATAGCTTGCTTGAATGTGAATGAAGGGAGGCTGGTGAGCATTATGAAACTAATGATTTGGTTGTAAGGTATTTAAAAATACATTCACTAACCAATGTAAAATCAGGAAACTTTAACAGCACCATACCCATGTCCTTAGAGCTAGAGTGTTTGCATTCCACTACCTTTATAATATCTCTCTTGAGTCCTCTTAGCCCTGTAGATAGCTGACCTTCCTCCTGCTATTCATCTTCTGCACCAAGGTGCTGCAACAAAGAACTTTGAGCTTTCCCTTTGTCATACTTTACTGTTTATTGTTCTTCTTGCAAATGACATGTCTTTTTGTTATAAAACATTGTGGAGCTGGATGAACACAGCAGGCCAAGCAGCATCAGAGGAGCAGGAAAGTTGACGTTTTGGGCCTAGACCCTTCTTCAGAAATTTTTCTGATTTTCTGAAGAAGGGTCTTGACCCGAAATGTCAACTTTCCTGCTCCTCTGATGCTGCTTGGCCTGCTGTGTTCATCCAGCTCCACAACGTTTTATCTCAGATTCTCCAGCATTGGCAGTTCCTACTATCTCTGTCTTTTTGCTAGTTTGTTGCATTTTTACATATTGGAGAGTAATGCAGAGAAGACAATAGCTTCTAACACATTTTATTTACAGTGCTTCAAAGTATTACTGCAATCACAAAATGTCTGCACTTGAGTTTACAACCCCAGCTACTAACAGCTTCTCTGCTTAACTGAAACTCTGGGTCAACACCCAGGCTTTACTTACCTCCACGCAAGCCAAATGCACATCAACTGAACAACTGAAAACTACAAAAATCACCATTAGTAAGACTTCCTCTTATCAAAATGCATCTCCCCTTTAAGAAATAAGATGATTTATAAGTACTGCTAGATAGCTTGATCTTGTAATAAACTTAATTCTGTACCCTCTGCTGAGATATGCAGTCATTCAACAGTGTACTAAGTGTTGTTTGTATGAAGAAATCTTTGAAATGAATGTTCAACACAAAGTTACTGTCTGTATTGAAATCACTAGGCATTAATGGTGCTTCACAGCCTCCATGCCCATTTTTGGGCCTTGTCCAATTCATAGTTATTGGATTTATACAGTATGATTGTTATTCAAAAGTTAGAAATCCCATTGACTTTTGTTGACACTGATGAAACTGCTGACTGTGAATGTAAATGTGAATGTTGCTGATGACAGGGTGAGGGGTTGTGGGAGGAGGCTATAGTACCATTGAGAAACACAGGAAATACCACAAGGGCTACAATGGAGTAGAAAAACAAAGACTAGAAAAAACAGGAAATAATATTTAGAATGTGCAGAGTCAAAACAACTGAGAAACTTAGAAACATAGAAGATAGGAGCAGGAGGAGGCCATGAGGTTGAAAGCTTATGCTAAACATTTTCAGGAAATGGTTGTCTTTAACCCTAAAACTTCAGTGGAACCCTGGAGTGATGCCTTTGAGGTTTGACCTTTTTGAAGTGAATTTTAACAATTGCCTCAGGGTTTTATGTTAAACAGGATTGTTTGCTGGAAACATTTGAGGAATGCGAGCGAAGATGGCCAAATATCCTTTAAATTAGATTCGCCAAATAACTACACTTCAAATCTACCGAGTTGGATTTTGACTTTGTACCACAGTGTAAATTTCAAGTTAATGAATCTGTGGCCTGTGTTATATTGATTTAAATGGAAATAAAAATGAGAAGAGATTTCAAATGAGTAGCTGCTTTGCTATTACTAGTTTTACACAAACATACAAAGCTACAATCTATCCGACTTGGTCCAAACATTACAATAAGTGGAATTGCTCAATGGTCCCTGAAATAGAAAAGTCTTGGTTAGACTTTGATAACACAGTGTGGAGTTGGAGGAACACAGCAGGCCAGGCAGCATCAAGGGAGCAGGAAAGCTGACGTTTCAGGTTGGGACCCTTCTTCAGAAATCCCGAAACGTCAGCTTTCCTGCTCCCCTGATGCTGCCTGGCCTGCTGTGTTCCTCCAGCTCCACACTGTGTTATCTCTGACTCCAGCATCGGCAGTTCTCACGATCTCTTAGTTAGATTTTGTATACGTTGGGCAAGAGTTCTTAAGCTAACATTTGATTATCTCTAACACCAAACACAGAGAGGGAGATTTTGGGGGATTTATAACCTTGGCTGCTTTGATTGATTTCCTGATGACTGGTTCCTCAGTGGCGTTGACAAAGGCTGTTTGATACCAGTCCTGTATGACTCAGGGAAACTGAAAAAAGGGGTCAGAAAATGACAGCTGACTTTAAAAATAATTTTATTAGTTTTCTTGCTTTCCCCAATTTGTTATAGCTCAAATTCCTTCTTCAAATTTGACAGCTTCATATTTTTTCCCCATTTTCTTAGCTCTTCAATATTCTTTCCTTTCTGAAAGTCCACAGTATCGTGCCACTGTGGGTAAACTTTCCTTCAGTTTAGTAATCTTTCTCTTTTGCAGAGTAACATGTGGCATTGATCAATTGTTAGCATGCCTCATTAATATAATTGTAGCTGCAAAATACTTCCGAGACTTGGCTGACTTTACCTTTATTTCCTGTTTTGTAAGAAGATTAAATTGTCACATTCCTCATTACAGAATAGCACAGGAAGAATGCTGTTGGGTAAAGCTTGAAGAGATGCATTGTTCAGATGGTATAAACATGGCCAGGGAAAACCAAGTATGTGAGGTACATGGCACTAACACAGGCAACTGCAACATGGTAAAGGTAATGCATATTTTTCTTTCGAAGTTCCTTGATATACACTGAAATTTCTTGCGTACAATGCTTCACATAATGTATTGAACCTCATTCACTGATGAGTAAAGCCATTGGTTTAGAAAGTAGCTTGTGCCTGTCTGAATGGAATAGGTAGGCTGACATTATTGAGCTGTTGATGCTTGTTGGACAGGGCACTAGCCTGGAGGACATCAACTTCAGGCTCTTACATCAACAATTACAATAGGCCTTAAATAGGCCATGGTGTCAGTCTTTGAAATGCAGGTCCCTTTAAGGGTAGACCAGAACATTCCCAGAATTGATTGAAAGCAGGTAGTGTTCATTCAACTTTGTATTTAAGAGCTATATTCTTACCCTTTCCAAATCCACTTTGATTTAGCCCCCTCCCTCTCTACCTACCTGTCCCTCACTTTTGGTGGTCTGCAATGCCCTTAATGGACTTTCCATGTAAATTGGAAAACAGTGTGATTTACTGATGAAAAAAGATATCACAGATGATTTTTTGAAGGGGAAAAAATGTCCAGTTGTGTGCAACAGCATTTCTAGATATTAAAAGAAAACACAACATTCTTGTAAATAACGGCTCTTGAGGCACAATGGTAGTTTCCGTCCATCTGAGCCAGGGGACTCGGGTCCAGGTTTCACCTGCACATTTGTAATAACAAACGATTACCTTTTGGATAGGGAAAGGATCCAGAAGGGAAAAGTAGATACCAGTGTTTCTGTTCATCTAGAGATTTAAAATAAACTTTTATAATTTTATGAACATCTCAACATACAGATATCAATCTGCTAAACAATGAGAAAGGAAGGAAGCTGTCAAAATGATGTGGGCAGTTGGAAGGAGGCTGAACAGGGTTCAGCAATTGTCTTAAGCTCTGCAGTGGATTCAGAAAGCGTTTCTCCTGAAATCATATTCAGTAAAGTTTTTTTTTTAATAACTTGGCTTTTTGGACATAGCCAATGGTCCCTTAAGGGGCATTGGTTAGGCTGCATCATTATTTTTCGCCTAAGACCCAAGAATTTGGATCAATAAGCAATAGAAATACATGTCCATGTCAAGATGGTATGTGTCTTAGACAGGATCTTGATGGTGATGATATTCTCAGGAACCTGCAGCCTTGAACAGGCTAGATGGTAGAGGTTGCAGGCTTCAGCCATGCAACATAAGAAGTCTTGGAAGACTTGCTGCAGTCATGTAGATAGTACACACCACAGTCATAGTATACTTGTGGGGGGAAATGGGGACTGGGGATGGAAGTGAATAGTTAGGCTGGTTGATAGTGTGTTGCCTAAGCAGCTCATTTTGTCCTGAATGGATTCTTCAGTATTGGTACATTGCACCCATCCAGGGAAATGAAAAGTATTCCACTCTTGCACCTTACAAATTCTGTGGACACTCGGAGGAGCCATAAGATGATTTACTGCACTACATGCAATCTTTGACTCTTGTAGCCATGACATTTATGTGGCTGGTCCAATTGAGTTTCACGTCAATACTGAACCACGGGATGTCAATAGCGGAGAATTCAGTGACTGAAAGTCAAGGAGTGATCAAAGGTTTTGTTTGTGATGGCTTTTACCTGCTGTTTATGTGAAGCAAATGTTGCTTGCCAGATTTCAGCCCAAGCTTGGATGTTGTTTATGTTTTCCTGGGCATCTATTTAGGGTAGGCCTGTTTTGCAAATTGAGCACAAATGGGCATGAGTTCCAAATTTATATGCAAGGGCATTAATGTATGTTTCAGATGAATACCATGGGAACCTCTTTTTCTCCCTTTGCTTGTAAAGTGGATGGAACAATTTCAACACAAGAAGAGTGTGCCTGCTCTGCCATCATATTGGTTACGACCTGGACATGTATTTCTATTGCTTGTTGATCCATATTCTTGAAACTTAGACAAAAAATAATGACGCAGCCTTACCAATGCTCCGTGATAAACTGCTTAATAATAATTACATCATAATTAAAGCAAAAATTGCTTACTTGTTCAAAATTATTCACATTATGTTTCAAGGCAAGAAGTATAACAGGTAAGACAAATGAATGTGGAGCCTTGATTAATAAATGCAGTTATGATGTTGCTATCACAGAGACATGGTTGAAAGAGGGACAGGACTGGCAGCTTAACGTTCTGGGATATCAATGTTTTAGACAAGACAGAGGAGGAAGCAAAAGAGGCGGGGAAATTGCATTACCGGTTAGGGAGTGTCTCACAACTGTGTTGAGGGAGGACACCCTGGAGGGATCTTGCAGTGAAACATTATGGGTAAAGCTCAGGAACAGGAAGGGTGCAATCACTATGCTGGGATTGTACTACAGATCTCCCAGTTGCCAATGGGAGATAAAGGAAGAGGTATATAATAAGATTCTGGAAAGATATGAAAATAACAGGGTCGTTGTGGTGTGTAATCTTAACCTCCTTATGACTGTGATTCCCTTAGTGCTAGGGGTTTGGATTGGGATCAATTTGTTAGGTGTGTCCAGGAGGGTTTTTTAAATAGAATGTGGATAGTCCAATGGGGAGGGGTCCATATTGGACCTGGTATTGGGAAATGAGCCCAGACAGGTGATCAAGGTTTCAGTTAGGGAGCATTTTGGGAATAGTGACTATAATTCTGTAAGTTTTCGAATACTTATGAATAACGATAAGAGTGGACCTAAGATGAAGGTGTTAAATTGGGTGAAGGCTAACTATAACCAAATTAGGCACAAATTGGAGAATGTGGATTGGAAACAGCGTTTGAAGATAAATCCACATCTGCCATGTGAGAGTCTTTTAATGACCAGTTGATTAGAATGTGGCACAAGCATTTTCCCATGAAAGGAAGCACACCTCAGATTGATGCAACTAAAAACAATGTCCTTGAAGGATAGAGAGTAAGTAAGAAGACCTTCTAACGGGGTGTTGGCAGGGCTAAAAGAGTCTATGAATTGTCCTCGGTCAGCAGTGTTAAGCAGAATCCCAAGGCATTTTATACATTTTTAAGGTGACAGGAGAGAGATTTAAAAAAGACATAAGAGGCAGTTTTTTACACAGTGGGTGGTTTGTTTGCGGAATGAACATCCTGATGAAGTGGTGGATGCGGGTACAATTACAACATTTAAAAGACATTTGGATGGATATATGTATAAGAAAGGTTTGGAGGGAAACGGGCCAGGAGCAGGCAGGTAGGACTAATTTAGTCTGGGATTATGTATGACTCTATGACTCTATATAGTAGGAGTAAGAGGGTAGATAGGAAAACAGTAGGCCTACTGAGGATAAAGGATAAAGGAGGGAGGTTTTGTGTGGAGCCAGAGGAAATAGGTGAGTCCTTAATGAGTATTTTACATCTGTATTCACCAAAGAGAGGGATGTTAAGATTAGGAAAAAGTTGTGAATACTTTTGGGCAGGTCAACAGAGAAAGAGTTGGGTGCCTTGAAATGTATTATGTTAGACAAGTTCCCCAGCTGGCATCTATCCCAGAATACTATTGGAGGCAAGGGAGGGAATAGCAGGGGCCTTAACAGATATCTTTGCATTCTCTTTGGCCTCAGGCAAAATTCCAGAGGACTGGAGAATGGCCAATGTTGTTCCTTTGTTTAAGACGGGAAAAAGAAATAATCGAGGAAATTATAGACCGGTGAGCCTGGCTTCAGTGGTGGGGAAGCTGTTGGAGAAGATACTGAGGGACAGATTTATTCACATTTGGAAATGAGTGGACTTGTTAGTGATAGGCAGCATGGGTCTGCATGGGGAAGATCATGTATCACCAACCTGATGGTGTTTTTTGAGGAGGTGACAAGAATGATTGATGAGGGAAGGGCAGTGGATGTTGTCCACATGGACTTTAGCAAGGCATTGATAGGGTACCTCATGGCAGGCTGGTAGAGAAGGTTGAATTTCATGGGATGTGGGGTGAGCTGACTAGATGGATACAAAACCATCTTGGTCATAGAAGACAGCATGCAGTGGTGCAAGAGTGATTCTCAGAATGGAGATCAGTAACTAGTGGTGTTCTGCAGGGATCAGTGCTGGGACATTTGTTGCTTGTAATATATATATAAATGATCTGGAGGAAAATATCGGTGGTCTGATTAGTAAGCTTGTGGAAGACATCAAAATTGGCGGAATTGCAGATAGTGAGGAAGATTGTTTAAGGATACAGCAGGATATAGGTAGATTATAGATTTGGACAGAGAAATGGCAGATGGAGTTTAATCCAGACAAATGTGAGGTGATGCATTTTGGAAGATCAAATTCAGGTGTGAATTATACAATAAACGGCAGCACCCCTAGGAGCATTGATATATAGAGGGATTTGGTGTACAGGTCCACAGGTCCCTGAAAGTGGCAAAACAGGTGGATAAGGTGGTCAAGAAGGCATACAGCATGCTTGCCTTTATTGGCCGAGGCATCAAACATAAAAGCTGTCAAATTATGTTACAGCTGTATAAAACTTTAGTTTGGTCATATTTGGAGTATTGCGTGCATTTCTGGTCGCCACACTACCAGAAGAATATGGATGCTTTTAAGAATGTGCAGAAAATTTTTACCAGGATGTTTCCTGGTCTGGAGGGTTTCAGTTATGAGGAGAGGGTGGATAAAGTCAGATTGTTTTCACTGGAAAGACAGAGGCTGAGGGATGACCTGATAGAGGTCTACAAAATTCTGAGAGGCATATACAAAGTAGATAGTCAGATGTTTCTTCCCAAGCTGGAGGGGTCAACTACAAGAGGGCACAGGTTCAAGGTGAGAGGGGGGGGAAGTTTAGGGGAGAAATGTGGTGCCAGTGGAGGTGGTGGAAGCAGGCACATTAGCAACATTTAAAGGTGTATCTGATAGGCACATGAATGTGAGGCGAACAGAGGAATTGAAACCATGTAAGGGCAATAAGTAATAGGTCTTAATAAAAATTAGGAATCAGCGCAGGCTTGAAAGGCCTGTTCCTGTGCTGTATTTTATTGTATTATTTTGGCCAAAGATAGGATGCAATGCAAAAATGACTGGCTTGTTTGAAAGTCTGGATTTAACACAAAACTTTGGTCCTAATTCTCAGTTGGCATAATTCAAACTTGCCTGGAAATGTTAAACCAGAAACTTGCAATTTAGCACTTAAGCGGAATAGTACATGTAGACTCCTCACAAACACTTTCACTGAAGATATGCTGGCACATAGCAGCATATAATGTAGGAACTAAAAAGGGGGGCTGGCATACAGCAGCATATTTCACAACAGCTCAGGAACTGAAAGATATGGCGCACAAGTTGTTTGGAAGTGGCATTGGAGAAGGAGTTCTAAAACAGGAGGGAAGGGGAATATCCTATATTCACAAAAGGAAAGGTAGATACCTTTCCTTCTGTGAATATAGGACATTCCCCTTCCCTACCCTATCTGTTCCCCTCCTATCTACCTTTCCTTACTTATTCTGCTGTTAACCGCCTGCAGCAACTGTTATTGCAGACCTTGTCGTCCTTGCATTCTTTGTGCAGACCATGAGAAACCCTCTCGCAACATATCCATGAGCATGCACACCTTGTAGTGACTCCTCTAAGGTGTCCAATAAAATGGATTAGAACAGAAATGATTCTTTTTAGCTGAATTTCTGGAATAAGTATTACTGCTTCAATTTGAACAAGCCATCCCAGAAAGTCTCCTGAAATGTTTCAGAGGTCCTCTTTACAGTTCCAGCAGCAATGATCATGAAAATGTAAGTTTCTCTTTAAGTAGCACTTGAAATCAATATTAACACTCTATTTGCTCCCATGGAATTGGTCCTTGTTCAGTGAGGTAATTAGGACATGTACTAGTCACCAAATATCAATCAGCTTCTCTACAGAATATTAGCAGACATTTTAAGTAGCAATCAGATGTTTAACAAGCATTGGGTGACTGGTCTTAGTGATCTAGGGGCAGGGTTCTCTGGGCCCTTTGGAGAAGTACTGGTTGAATATTGTGATGAAAGGTCTCGAGATGGACCCTGTTATCTTCAAATCTCCAATATTTCTGACAGTGGCCGACATGATGATGTTGTACATCAATGTAGTGGGAAGGTAATTAAGGAAATTATGAGGGTAATTTTACAGTGGTTTTTGAATATTATAAACAGCACACCATGGGCCTCCAAAGCCTTGCTGAGAAAAGGAAGTGATAACTAAGCTCCATGATGGCTTTATCATGGCGTCAGGCAGACATCTCCTCAGTGATCCATCAACTAAGAAGTAGTATAACCTCTCATGTAGCCCTGTTTTAGTCGGAATTTGCTCCTACAAGTGAACTGAGTGGAACAGGTCATGGGAGTGAATGGAGGCTCATTTTAAAGCACTTTTACAGCAATATGGGTTGTGGCTCTTGGTGCCTGATTCAGTACAAAGGCCCTTGATAAGTCTCTCTCTCTCTGTCTCTGTTAATGGTCAGATGATTCTCCTTAGATCTCTACACAATATGGCTGTTAACAGCCAGGCTGTAGTACAGCTTAAAAATTTAAAAATGGCAGCAAACCCAAACTGTCAAATCATGCTTTTAGGTTTTGGGTTAGCCCAAGTCCAGAGCACAGACTCAGCCATTGTTGAGTAAACATAGCTGAACAGTCTCAACCATTAATTTGGATGGCTCTCACTCTGTCAGGATTTTGGGGTGATAGAAGAGCTATTCTTGTCCCCAGGGAAATCATTTTCAAGGAATTTCTTCTCACTCTTGGAAACATTGACGAATATCAAAAGGTCTCTTGTGATTCTTTTGCGATAAGTGCAGTCTGGTTCCAATACCAGTTGACTCCACAAGTAAAGTCATGTGATCGCTGGCAGCTATTTTGTAAGATTCCTTGTATCCATTATAAAGACATTTTTTTTCTTTTTAAAAAAAAATACATTGACACTGGGGACAGCTTCACCTGACAGCTATTATGAGAGTCTGCATGGCTTATCAGGGAGGGTGGAGCAGCCCAGAACTGACTGAACTATTTACATTCTACTGTCTGGCCTTGATTTTTCAGTTGGATCTTCTAGAATGATTTCTTCCTTTTTTTCAATATGTTGTTTTCATTCAGCCTGGAATATCTTTCGGTATAACACAAAGCATTGTGTGTTTTCCCATTTATACACTCCAGGTGGTAATTTACAATCCCAGTGATTTATTGAGAGCAGTTGTTTTCTCTTGGGATGTGCTCTCATACAGGATCTCTTATGCCTAAGATAATCTTATGTCTGATGAAGTAATCCTTCCACTGTCCAAACTGACAGGATGCAACTGGATGTATCTGTGTGGTCACATACTGATCAATTGTTCCACTCTCCCCTTGAACTCTGATATTGAACAAGTGTCATTCAAAAGTAACATCAATTTAAGATTTAAGTTGTGTCTTTAAAGCCTATAAAATCTCTCCTGTATAGCATTTCTCCTCGTCAGTGAGATTTAAGCTGCAATACAGCTTGTAGCATTCTTTCCACAAGAGTTTCACCTCTAATTTGCCAAGTCTTTTTTTATTTAATTCTATAGCTATTTTATAGTTTTGTCACCACTGGAAGAAAACATATCAAAATCTATCTCCTACCTCCTTTTATTTCCACGACAATAAGGAATGGAACACTCATAGGCATTCTGACTCACCTTGTAATTCAATGTTACTTAATATTTTTGTTTTTTGCTTCTTTCTTGCTGTTTATATCAATAGCTGGTTCTCTTACAGCCCTGAAAATTCACTCAAACTCAATTGCAGCATTTCTGATACCATGTTTCAAATAATTTATGATGCCTTCCAAAGACTACACAAAAAAGCATTTATAGCAGAGCAGAGACCACACTACAACAGCAGGTCAGCCAGTAAATACAATTGCATTTCTACAAACAGCCTCTACAGTCTCGGGCAGTGCGTACCAAATCCCAAACACCCACTGCTAAAAGGATTTTTGTGTGTTCTGTTATTCTTCCTTCAGTCACCTCAAATCAGTGTCTTCTAATTCTTAACTCTTCAGATAATTGGCAAAATTTCTCCTTATCAACTTTGCCCAGGTTCCACACGAGTTTGAACAGTTCTATCAAATCTCTTCATAAATGATTCTACTCTAAGAGAAACAGCCCCCAGCTTTGCCAAACCATCCATGTAACTGATATCTTTCATCCATTAGAAATGCTTTTGCAAAACTAATTTTTCTCCCATGCCTTCATGTTTGTCCTTAAGTGTGGTGCTCAGAATTGGACGCAATACTCCTGTGGATGCTGAAGCAGATATAACATCAATTCCTTACTTTTGTACTTTACGTTTCTATTTGTAATTCGAGTGTAGAGTAATCAGTCACCATATGTGATGATGACATAACAATAAGCACATGATTACGTGGTGAAATCTGGAAGGGATTAGGAGCTCTAACATCTTGTAAAGGTCTCATGTGTATAGAAGTAGTTGTAAAACAAGATTTCTATCAAAGAGGGCATGGACTCAAGCAGCTTGCTTTTAAGAGACAAGACATCCCCAAATTACCCTTTATACCCTGACCACAAAGCAGCAGAAAAGACATAAAAGAACATACAATGCCACTCTCAGAAACATTCCAGCGAACAGAAAGACCACAGCAGGTTTTTTTATGTCTCCAGCTTGTTTCAGTGCTCCAGATTACGGAGGATAAAAATGACAAATTTGAAGAACAGACAGTAATCTTCCTAGGGAAAATTAATGCCACTGAAAACAAGCTTGGAATGTGAAACTAGAAGTGTATGAAAATCCTGCAGAATTTAAATTACATATAGGTGTCAAGGGTTACTGTACTATCAGGCCAAGTAAAATTACTCAAACAAATTACATCACAACTCTCATCCATTAAATTACAAAATTCTGGAGGAATTTCATTACAAGTAAAACAACAGCTCATAGTAAAGCTGAAATATAAAGAGCAAGAAATCTTAAAGTTCTCTACATCATTTAAAATCAGGAATGTTCACTGCTAAGTAGAAAGGCATGCCTAAGACTGAGATTGATCTGTATTTTATCTTGTGCTTTAAGCCAATATTGCTACCTGCACATTGAGATACCAGTCTGGCGTATCTCAGGCTGTGGGTGTCTGCACACACACTGTCCCTGAGGCTACTTGCTCCTTATCATTTAAATAAGGCTTTTGAATTCGTTCTATACAATAACTTTCCTTTATTTATATCTGTACAGAGTAAGTAATCCATTATAGTTCTTTAGTGTAGTATTAAGACCTTTCGGTTTGCATGCTCTTTATAAGCTGATGTCTTTACTCTTGCTGAGAGACGTGTAATGAATTCCTGCGCGTTTTTCTTTGTATGTAATTTATACTGAAGGCCAGCATTCCGAAAATTGCAACATTTAGTATTGTAGAGTTCTAAAGTGCTTGCTACATTCAACTGTTCCAAAATTAATGATGACAGTTCTGCCTTGAGATAAGGGTGGGACTAATTACACAGCAGTTTAGGGGTCACTGAAGAGTAGTTCAAAGTTTACAGACTCTGAAGGACAATGAGTTATGAGACAAAGAAATGTACCCTTCATGTTTGAAGTGCTGTTTTTTAGCTACTAGTTGGCCTGTTAGTCCATTGGACTAAAGATGTGGCATTGATTTTTACGTTGCTCAAAAACAATGCAAAATATTCACACTTAAGTTAGATTAATTCGTTGCAAATTTTTGACCAGATTGTAACTTTCCATATGCTGTTTCTAAATCAGCTGCCAAAAATTACTCATTTGGCTAAAGCACAGTGAAGTTCAGGCCAGTTAAAACATGCTGAAGTATCCAAACGTTTAACAGAAAGATCCGGTCATTGCAGCAGAAACAGCAGCAGCAGCAGCAGTGCTATACAGTCACAGGTTGTTGTTACAGATATCCCTCCACCTTCTTAATCCATCTCCAATACTACCTGGAAGAAGACTTCAATGTATGCTCCTCTTCCTTCAAATGTTGACTGAAAAGAGCCCTCAACTGGGCAAGTTTCTTTCTACTTGGTGTCCATTATTCTGGTAGTTTACTTCTACTTACTCAAGGAGTCTTTGTAAACATTAATGTCATTATGAACATCATCATTACCAATTTCACTACTATCACTATCATCACCTCCACTCCTCCATAAGATGATCTGGGACTCTGAATAGATGTCCTTGAGTATATTACTGGAATGATGATGTACTGTGTCTGGAATAGCTGTACGACTCTGTACACCACATGATGTAGTATAGGTTTGGCTGTCCCGTATTCTGTGAAATCATTTTTTCTCTCACTTCTTGGCTTGAGCAAGGTCAATGTTTTCCAGTCATCCTGAATGGCCCATGAGGCATTTTGACAATGTAAGACCTCAACTGATCTGTTTTTCTAATGACTATGATTTCTAACTTCAAATCCCTTCAAGGTTGACTGAATTTTTGATCTGTGCCTAGATTGTACCACCTCTGTTGGTTTTACAGTGTTTTTTTTCTCTTCAGTTCTTTTATCTTCTTGTCATTTTGAGAAGTTATGTTTGGCTAAGATTATGTTCTAAACTTTGTCTATGGACTTTTCACCTCTTCCCCATTAACAGTTCAGTTGGTGAGTACCCACAATTCAATGATATAGCTCTGTAACTGAGTACAGCTAATTCCTAGATAACAAGGCATGGGGCTGGATGAACACAGCAGGCCAAGCAGCATCATAGGAGCAGGAAAACTTGACGTTTCGGGCCTAGACCCTTCATCAGAAATGGTGGAGGGAAGAGGGTTCTGGAATAAATAGGGAGAGAGGGGGAGGCGGATAGAGGATGGATAGAGGAGAGGATAGGTGGAGAGGAGGCAGACAAGTCGAAGAGGTGGGGATGGAGCCAGTAAAGGTGAGTGTAGGTGGGGGGGTAGGGAGGAGATAGGTCAGTCCAGGGAGAACGGACAGGTCAAGGGGCGGGATGATGTTAGTAGACAGGAGATGGGGGTGGGGCTTGAGGTGGGAGGAGGGGATAGGTGAGAGGAAAAACAGGTTAGGGAGGTGGAGAAGAGCTGGGCTGGTTTTGGGATGCGGTTGGGGGAGGGGAGATTTTGAAGCTTGTGAAATCCACATTGATACCATTGGGCTGCAGGGTTCCCAGGCTGAATATGATTTGCTGTTCCTGCAACCTTCGGGTGGCATCACTGTGGCATTGCAGGAGGCCCAGGATGGACATGTCGTCTGAGGAATGGGGAGGGGGAGTTGAAATGGTTCGCGACTGGGAGGTGCAGTTGTTTG